>CM076571.1:519854579-520269285 GCA_034641835.2 Pinus albicaulis
ATGTTTAGCACATAAACAATCTAATAACATGTACATAATTCAGAAAGTCGTCTTCGTTGGAATGTTACCCAGATGCGGACATGCCTACAGATATAGGCCCATGTTTAAATGACAATTTATATGTAAGGTCACTATATAGATGATGTGTACAACAGTCCTAAAATTGCAGCCTAAATGGTTGAAACAAGATCCAAGGTCTTCTTATCTCGTTCACTCGATCATTCGGGTACAAGTCTAGCCATGCAAATATATGATTTGTTGTTGAACATGGAAAGACATCGTTTGATTACCAGCCAATGATGTGAGTTGTTAACAAACGCAACAGAACCACCATTAATGTCAATGGCCCTCAAGGTACTGCAGTACATTTTGTAAGGTGTGAATAGATGATTTGATGTCGAACGCCAAACAAAATATTTCAGTCAAAGGTCCCAAAGCAAGGATCTTGTCAATGTTGTAACAAGCCTCATGGTACTGGAATCTGATGTTTCTAAGTGAACTTCCTGGATATTGATTTGTCATCAATAGGAAGTCACCTTATTGCAAAACAATAGTTACTGATTTCGGAGACAAGGGTATGACTTGATATAGCAATTTTTAGGGATGACATTCATGAGAATGAAGGCTTATGAGTATTGCAGAAGGATGAAGTATTCACTGGATGACTTCTCTTGAACATATCGGTGACACTGTGATGAGTTGGCAGCATTGACCCAAAACCGAAGTGATGGTATGATGAACCATAGGTGTGAATGAACCTTCAAGATGATTACCCAACCCAAACAGTCACGGACATGGAGTGAAAGAAGTGTCATGTTTAAGAGTGACTTGCTACCATAAATAATTCTTGCTCATTTTTCCAAAATTTTCCTCGGTCATTTGTTGACCAATACCTCTTTATTTTTTAACAATCTTGAGGAGGATAACATTTGCTTGATCTATAATTCAACCCTTCGGGCAAATAAATTGTCTCTATTTAATAATTTAACAAGTCTAGCGATGAATGAAACTCAATTCTTGCCATGACGATAAGCACGTCGCTATTTTATGTTTTAACGAGCTTAACAATAGTGATAGCCCGGTCCTTTTTCATATTTAGAGAGTTTGAAAAAGAGGAAGAAAGAAAACTCCATAAGTACTTTTTCGTAAATTTGTCACTCAGATCCAAAAAAGTGTAAAATAATATCTGAGAGAACCTCTTTGGTCATGTTTAACCAGGGTATTCCTTTTTCGTAAATAATCTTAGTCCGGAAAAGGGTTAAACTTACAATGAGTAGATATCAATTCATTTACTTTTATGAGCTTGAAAAGACAAGTGCTCGCCAATCTTTTCACATTATCAGAGTTTGAAAAGAGTTGAAAGAAGACTCCAGGGGTTCCTTTTTCGCTGTTATCGAAGCTCGAAAAAGAGATAAAAGTGCACTTCAAATCCTTTTTCGTTTTTAACAAAGCTCGAAAAATAAGGAGGAAAATCATGCTTTGTGGTCAAGTCATTATTTTAAATAAATCTGCATGACTAATCTGTTCATCAGTTGTATTTCTTGTTCAGAACAACATCAAATGGATTAAAAATACATGTTTCATGATAACAACATAATAAAACTATATTCATAGTAATAAATTTAACTTGCAAATAATTAAATGACTATTTAAAAGTAGTTTCACTATTCATTTTTACCATTCCATAGTTACCATTTTCATTTTGGAGCTCTAAACCTGATTTTTCCCCCAAACTTCAGTCGTCGATTACGGTCGTTTCTGTGGATGGATTGCATCGTCGTTTGATCTAGGTTAGTACCATGAACCTCCTCTTTCCCTTGGTATTCATTTCATCTCCAATTTTTGCAAATTTTTAGGGTTTTAAGGCCCCTAGGGTAAATTATGCCCAAAATGAGGGCAACGCACCCCTAAATGTCGAAACCTACGTTGCATAGCAGGTACAGTGAAAGGTACTTGCATGTGCAACGCACTGTCTCAACCCAGGGAGTGCGTTGGGCGCAGTTCAAGTTTTTGGTTATCATTCCATGCTCAAAATTTGCCTAGTTTTTTTTCAATGAATGGGATCTAATGGATCTTATGGTTGTATTTCAGGTTTCCATTGGATTATAATGACGATTACATGGAGGGAAAGAGAACATGAGGAACAATATATGATTGTTGTGAATGATCTGGATATTGTAAGACCCCTAAGAGATTGTGGACTACTTAAGTGCTTCAAATTTTCAGGAATGAGGCAACAAATAGAACTCTTGGAGTTCTTAGTTCGAGCATGGGATCCAGCGATAGAGGCATTTCACATTAAAAACCAAGTGGTTCCCATAACAGTTGAGGATGTGTATTTTCTCACAGGTTTTTCGAGGAGAGGTTTGCCCATTTCTCTCACAGGGTCTACCATTGGAGGAGAGAGAGTGAGGGATTATATTATGCAGTATTTCTATCCAGGGGAAAAACCTAGCAAATATGGAAAAATAAATATCCGGGATGTCAGGGATTTGCCTTTGAGAACCATCCTTTTCAGGATCGCTAAACTTGTTGGCATTGTTACACTAGATTTAGCGAACAGATCGTATATGCAGTATGCACTAGAGTGCTTAGAGCCAATAGTCTTCAACTGTTCTGAAGTTGTTCTATCTCAGATAAAGGAACAAATAAACAAAGAAAAGGGAGGAAGGAAGAATAATTTCAGTTATGATTCAATCCTTATCTCCTTCACTTTGGAACAGATTCCACTGATGCAGACACAACATGTGACACTAGATATAGCTAGTCCTAGAGATCCTCAGATGCAAAGATGGGTATAACTCATGGGTCGGCATGCAGGCCAATCAACCATTGTGTTGTCTAGTGCATTCTTTGCCTGGTTCTGGCGACAGATCGTCGCCATTGATGAATATGCATTCGCAAGGGTGGACTTTCGAGGAGATCCATATTTAGTATTACCAGAAGGCGCTCAGTGGTGTGCAATGGGTAAGAATTTTTTTACCATGTTTTTGTATTTTCCTAAGGTTTATACAATGTTTTTTTATTTTGATGTTATCCCAAGAATAAAATAAATGTTTGATATAATGCAGATATCGGTCGTGTTCAACCAGTAGAGGAACCAGAGCGCGAAGTAGATGCGCCAGCAAAGAGGGCTGTCGGGAGAGCAGTCCTTCAGGACCTTGATATGGCTAAGACTCTGGCTGAGCTTTAGCAGCACATAGAGGGGTTAACCTTCGGGTTTCCGGATTGCCGGATCGAAGAGTTACCCATGAAACTGCAGTGACACACTATTGGGGTTCCTAACCGTTGGATGCGGTTACTTCGTATGATTGCTAGATCTATAGCATGTTACCATGAGCACCACTAGTTTACTTGTGACATTTTGCATACATTTTGAGGTCACATGACCAATGTGTCTTGGGCACAAATTTTGTAAAAACCTATAACTATCTATCTATATGATTTCAGAATTTTTCTTATGTTTATTGTGCAATCCTATTCAATGATGTGAATGTTTTCTTTACATATGTTGAAATTTTTTGTCTAAAACTTGATTAGCTAATGAATCAGTCAATGTGTTCAAATTTCTGGAAATGTGTTGATATTGAAGAAAATCAATTTTTTTTTCCAAAATTCAAACTCTTAGGAACAATCTAAGAAGTGTTGAATTTCTAACAGTATAAACATTAGTACATTGTAATACCACAAGTTGTGAGTCTAACCTTATGATTATGCGGTTAATACCAAATGAAATGGCATCAGAGAGAAGTTCGATCAACGTGCTATACTCAGTGATATTGTTCGTCGATCTACCAATACAAACCCCTTGAAAACTCACTAACTCGCCATTCGGAGCGAAAATGGCCCACGCTGAAGAGGATAGATTCTGCGTACTATGACTAGCACCATCAACATATCCAAAAAATGGTTCCAAAGATTCAGACATCTACGATGAAATGTAAAGCGGATTACTAACGTCAAGAAAACTCTAAAAACAAATTAAGATAGTGAATGCAAATCAACAGCATATATACAATATAATACAAAAAATTACTATGCTCATGATTAAGCATAGTAATGTTTAAGATACAACCCATTTCTAGGCTGTACCAATGGAATCCCACCGTAATCAACGAACTCATAGGCACCCTTAGCAAGAACTCCTTTGACAATATAGGGGCCATGCCATAATGGCTCGAATTTCCCTGTACCTATTACATCAGCTTCTTGATCATAAAGAAGGACCAAGTTGCCCTCTGAGTAGATGCAAGGCTAGATATTTTTGTCGTATTATGCCTTTATACGTCTCTTATGCGCTTCGTTGGCCAATTGGGCTTCACGACGCATTTCATCAAGATGGATGAGGTTAAGGAGACGCGCTTCTTCTTCTTCAGTGTTAGGTAACAAGTCTATCGCGAGTTTTAACGATGATATTTCGCATTGGATTGGTAAGATAGCTTCCAGATCATACATCAATTGAAAAGGAGTAAATTCGGTTGCGTTTCTCACCGAGGTTCGGTATGCCCACAAGGCAGAGTACAGGATCAAATGGCAGTTCCTTTTACGAACTCCTATCATTCGTTGAAGCATTCGTTTAAGAATTTTTTTAGTAGCCTCAACTTGTCCAGTTGATTGTGGATAATAAGGAGTAGAATTATCATGTGAAAATCCTAACTTGGTAGTCAATTCAGGCATCATGTGGTTGCAAAAATGCTTCCCATGATTCGTAACTATATCCTGTGGGACCCCAAACCGTGCAATAACATGATTAAAGAAAAATAGTGCAGTTGTCTGTCCTGTGTTGTTGAATATAGGCATCGCTTCGGCCCATTTGGTAAAATAGTCGACTGCGACAATAATATAACCATGCCCCACGAACGAAGGAGGGTTATAGGTCATGAAGTCAATACCCCATTTCGTAAATGGTCCCGTAGAGACAACATGATGCATTAGCACTGGCGGTTTGCGGATCTTACAATAAAAAATCTGGCATGCATGACAAATTTTGACTACGAGGATACAACCTCAAAAAATAGTGGGCCAAAAGTAGACAGCGTGGAGTATATTCTGTGTGGTATCATATCCAGATAAATTTCCACCACAAGCCCCAGCATGAAAATCATTCAACACTTTTTTGGCCTCCTCATGAGTGAGGGACTTCCTTAAAATGGTATCGACACCATGACGATAAAGTGTATCGCCGACGATCAGATAATCTTTGGCTTGGTATCGAATATGTCTTTATTCAGAGCGAGAGGTATCAGGTCAAAAAGTTTGGGTTTGGAGATAAATGATGAAATCCCCACACCAAGGATCAGATGATCCAATTAGAAACAAAGACTCGTCTGGAATGACGTAGTTGCAGTACTATCAGAGGGAAGGTCACAGAGAAGCTCAGCCAAAACTAAAGACTTCTTTGAATTGGATTTGATGAATTCCAAATCAAATTCCTACAAAATAACAATCCATTTTGAATATTTTCCCCCCAGCAATTGACGTGATAAGATGTAAGTCATGGGGTTTCAATCCGAAACTATTGTTGTTTTTCAGAGCAGGATATAATGGCGAAATATTTGGACAGCTTGAACAGCTGCCAAGGCAAGATTTTCTACGTACGAGTACTTAGCTTCCGTATCATTGAGATTATGACTCAAATAATATATTGGATGTTCAATTCCATCTTCTACTTGGAGCAAAACCATAGCAATGGTTGTTTCAGCTGCGACGATATATAGGAAATAATCATTTTTATAATTAGGAGGATACATTAATGATGCTCAGACAAGATGATCCTTGACAGAATCAAAATAAGCTTGTGCAACTTGGTCCCAATCGAAGGGAACCCCTTTTTCAATAATCAAGTAAATCCTTTAGCCATTTCGGCGTAGTTTGGAATTAAACTTCTCAGGAAGTTAACCTTTCCTTGAAGTTTCTGTATCTGAAGTAAATTTGATGGCGCAAGAAAATCAAGAAGGGCCTAAACCTTCAATGGGTCTATTCAAATTCCTTCTTTTGAGACTACGAATCCGAGCAATCAACCAGAACCAACACAAAACACACATTTATGTGGATTGAGGCATATTTTGTAGTTTCGGCAGCGTAAGAAAATGGCTCTCAAATGCATCGAGTGATCAGTCTGATTTCGTGAATGCGCTGGTAAATCATCTAGATATGGTTGAACAATGTGCTTGATGTCGTTGAAAGCATAATCCATTACTCTCTGAAAAGTTTCCCTAGTTCTCTTTAAACCAAACGAAAGTTTCCTATAAGCGAATGTGCCCCAGGGACAGATGAATGTTGTCTTATGTTGATCATCTGGGCGGATATTGATTTGATTGCAGCCGGAAAATCCATCTATGAACAAAAATATTTCACACCCAGCACAATCATCAATAATCTGGTCGATAAAAGGAGTAGGATAGTTGTCTTTTGGACAAGCCTGATTAACATCCCGATAATCGATGCACACTCTAATGGTTCCTTGTTTTTTCATAACAGGAACGATATTGGAAACCCACTCAGTCAGCCGAACAGGGTAAATGAAACCAGCACGCAGAAGTTTTTCAACTTTTTCTTTGATGGCAGCGAATTTATTTGGATGGATAGGATGAAGCTGTTGGCACACCAGTTTGACATCAGGATACATATTAATAGTGTGTTCAACTATACTAGTATCTATGCCTGGCATTTCCTCGTAATACCAAGCAAATACGTCACGAAATTCACGAAATAGAGAGCGATATGATTCAAGTTCTGATGGAGAACAAGATACACTAACATGAATATTTTCCACAATGCTAGGTTTGGTCGAAATATCGATAGAAATGGTTTCTTCAATATTTGATAAATTTCGCTCAGAATCGATTGCATTAATTGGTAAAGAATACGAAAAGAATTTTTTGATTGATGGGTGATATAGTTCACTAAGATAGTTTTCTTCATAATCAGGAATATGGGAACGATGATGATAATGTTCCCATGGTTCTCCTTCTGAAATCATAGCTTCCAAAATATTTTCATCTATCAAAAACATTCAGGAAAATGGATCAGATGGAGTACCAAAATCTAAGGAACGATCAACCCAAACACTCGGCGACGCTGATTTCGGATTTGCCGCCCAAGCCAAATAGATTGATTACTATGCCAGCTCAATAGGGCTGGGTGGTAAAAATTCATCCAACGTAGAAATATCAGAATCACCCATACTCTTCCTTAAGCTAGATAGAGTGGAAGAGATCATGTAGCAGGTCTCTATACTTGCAGTTTCTGCCGACGTCGCAGGCGGCAGTAATGCAAAGGTTCCCATGAGAGTGGAATCCTTTAATATTCCTACACCAATGTTCTGAATTTCTAGTTGGGGTAAGTGAACAAATGGAATGCTTCCAGTTACCTGCGAAGCATATGTAAAGAAGGATAGTTGATTAATGACTGTGATTGTACCTTTATATGGAAAATCAATCATTCTAAAATATGCAGAAACAATTGCAGTCATCGCATATAGCCATGGCCTTCCAAGTAAAATATTATAGTTAAGGGGTCCGTCAACAGCCTCGACATCAATATTCATTGTTTTGCCCCCTAGTTCAACATGCAGGTTATTGATAATACCACAAGGTTTATATGTTCTTCCATCAGAATCCTTCAACGTCGTTGATGATTGTAATAAGCGTGGTGAGCCAAGTGACTTCCAACAATTTAAAGACATAATACATGTCAATTCTCCCTCATCAATAATATTTCGATGAAAAAGGTGATTGAGAACATTTACTTGTATTTAGAATGCAAATTCTGCTGGTAGTTGTGGCACATAGGCGGTATGATTAAAGACGACAAGATTAGAATCATTCGGATCAATTCCACCAATGGCCGACAATAAAGCTTGCTTCTAGGAGGGACAATTTTGTAATACCTCAAGAGTAGACATAGCTAAAGGGGATTGAGACAAATCTTCAACTATATTATAATTTTTTGCAACTCTTTCTCGAGGATTATATGTCGATTTATGAATTACCCCCTTTGGTGGCTTAATTTTAAATTTAGGAATAACAGTAGGTGGTATTGATTCAATAGACAGATTCGTTATCGAGGTAGTAGGTTGATCAGTGGCCTAACTACCATAATCTTTATTACGCATTGACACCAAAATATCTTGTGAAGGTTTTGTGGTGGATAACATTAACACTTGGGAACTAGGAGTTGGATCCGTAGCAACCAAATTAGTGTCCGGATTTGGAAATGGTTCTGTCAACACAGCTTATGCATGGGAAGTCTTGATGATTTTTGAGACTTCAACATGGTGAGGACAATCCCTAAAAAAGTGTTCCTTGTTACAGATTATGCATGGATAACGAGGTTTCCGAGGTCCAGACGATTGATCAGATGATCTTTCCTGCGAGTTAGAAGTTTGATTTTTCTTTGATTTCCCCTTTTTCTTACTTCCTGGTTGCTTGTCACTTTTGCATTTGTAAAATGACACGGCATTAATTTCGGAAGTAGGAGCAGGATCAGATGAAGTAGCGTGGTGTGTGTTTGCAGTGCCTATCAAGTCGTCTCTGGCATGAGAGTCCTTTATTTGAGGAGGAACATTGAAATTAGATCGCGGCTGATCCAGGTGGATATTGGTCGTCACCCGCCTATTCCACTTGGGGCCCCACCATTGTCTCTTTCAGTTTTTTAGTTTCGGCACAACTTACTATTTTTAGCAGTTTTTCGGGTCCTGAACTTCCGGAGCCGTTTTGAGGACCTAAACGACGTTTTTTGGGAAAACCGGGAGCAACATGGGTCCATGGACCGATGTTTCTCACTCAAAATTTGTAGTCCTCGGATAGATATTTCTAACAAGTTATGTTTTGCATCAAATGGAGATCGTATGCCAAAGTTACGTCCCCGGGAAGTTGAAATACCAATTTACCCAAACGGGGCCCATAGTTTTGGCGCTTCATCTCCTAGGGTTAGGGTTTTGGATGTTTAGGATTTTCCATTGTTTCTAAATAATAAATAGGCCCTCAAGCCTCATTGTAACTCAATTTAGAGGCCTGTAGCCACCACATCTCTTCTCAGAGATAGCTACCAACGCCCTAGCTAGTTTATTTCCATTCTGTCTGTAAGCAAATTTCAGTTCTTTGATATTAATGAAATGAAGTGATTTTTCCACTGCATCTTTGTATTTATGGTTATATGTTAATCCTATTGCATTCCTGCATAAATCCGAATTAGTGGTATTAGAGCGGTCTACTTTTTCTCAATCCTTCTTTTCATGTCCCCAACAAGGTCGGGGTATAAGGAGTTAGGGCTCGATCTGGTGGAACCTTTGCAAGATCAGCCTCGCAAACCCCGACGGACGCCCATGGGGGACGAAAAGAAATATGAGGGAGCAGGAGATCCTATCAAAATATTGCTCGAGGAGACCCTCGAAAAACAAAGGAATGCGATGATGGATAACTTTGCCCAGATCCTTCAACGACTGCCCATCGGCGGCGCATCTGCATCCAGCAGCCACTTTGGAGGTGCGACTCCTTTTAAGGTACAAGTAAATTTTGACATTCCCATATTTGAGGGTCAAATCGATGTAGATGCCATAGATAGATAGTTGAATCTATTAGAAGGATATTTCTCAGTTCATGACTTTTCCAACTGGGAGAAGATTATTTTTGCACTCCTTAAAGCTACCCCCCATGTCAAGGACTGGTGGGAAACCTACTGTGAGAACAATGACCAGACAGAATGCTCTCTATTCTCGGCCGTACCAACTTGGAATTCTTTCTGAGATGCCATCAAGGAACAGTACTATCCCATGGGGAGCTATGAGGACAAGTACATACAATGGACCATGCTACAACAACAAAGGGATCAAGATGTGCATGAGCTGATGAATTTGTTCCATACCCTGCGCACAAAGTTGGGTATCAAAGATTCAGAGAAACATCTGGTGCTAAATTATCACAGTTGTCTGCACAGATACATTCAGGAGGAAATGGAGTTCCTCGACATCTCCTCGCTTGGTATGGCATACTGGTATGCTGCCAAGATTGAGTAGAAATTCAAATAGAAGAAGCGAGACTTTGGATCTGCGAATCAAAAGCAAGGGAAAGGTGCTCCCAAACTGCAGAACAAAGGACAGAGCCAAGGCATGGTGGCTCAAGACAACTTGTCGAAGCCACAAGCAAATAACAACACCGAAAAGCCAAAGAAGAACACGGGAAAGTGGTGTGAGTTCCGTAAGAGCTCCACTCACAACACAAGTGAGTGTCGGGCCAAGCAGTCGCTAGTGGCCGAGATGACGGCTTCTGAGTCAGATGCATGCTCCGACTCTGAATCAAAACCTTACAAGGGGAATGAAAAAGGGAAACAGATTATTGATGCAGAGCCCAACGTCACTGTTGCCACTACAAAGATCCAAAAGGAGGAACCGGAAGATCCAGAGGAGGAGGAACGTCTCTTCCACTCCTAGATGTGGGTAAAGGGCTCCCCAGTACAGTTCATTGTCGATAATGGGAGCCAAAAGAACCTCATTTTAGCAGACGCCATAAAGTGGTTGGGCTTGCCAACCACAACTCACCCACATCCATACACCATCGGGTGGCTTCACCAAGGACGAGATCTCTACATCAGCCAGTAGCATCGCCTTCCCTATAGCATCAAGCCCTTCACGGATGAGGTATTATGTGACGTTGCTCCTATTGATGTTTATGATGTATTATTAGGACAACCATACTTGTGGAAGTGTCATGCTGTGTATGAGTCTCGACCTCGCGCTGTTATTGTTACTTTGGGAAATAAGTTGTAGAGGATACTAGAGGTACCACCTCCTACTGCTATCTCTTTGGTTACTGTAAAACAATGCAGTAAGCTCATTTCCCAAACTAGGAAATTCGTTTTCTTGATGATCCGCCCCCAGGGAAAGAACAAGACTGTGGCCATGAACTCCAGACAGGGATCCTCTGCACGACAACAACAAATGGACAAGGTTGTGGAGGAGTACGAGGACATCTTCACCTCACCCACAGGGATTCCTATGCATTGTCAAGTCAAGCACCCAATTGATCTAACCCCAGGTGCGCCGCTGCCTAATGGACCGATCTATCGCTGCTCTGTTATGGAGAATGATGAAATCAAGAGGCAGATTCAGGAACTACTACAAAAAGGTCACATGCGACCAAGCTCATCGCCCTGTGGGAGCCCGATCGTGTTGGTACAGAAGAAGGATGGGACGTGGAGACTCTGTATTGAATATCGGGCGCTAAACAAGATCACTGTCCAGAATAGGTACCCGATCCCACGGATTTATGACCTTCTGGACCAATTCAAAGGGGCGAAATATTTCAGCAAGATCGAGTTGAAGTCTTGGTATCACCAGGTACCAATCGAACCCTCCGATGTGTGGAAGACTGCCTTCAAAGCCAAGGAAGGCCTTTTCGAATGGTTGGTCATGCCTTTCGGGTTGATGAATGCTCCTGCAACCTTCATGAGGTTGATGGACGACATCTTGCAGCCATTCAACAACTCAGTTGTAGTGGTGTACTTGGATGACATTATGATCTTCAACCAGACTTGGGAATAGCACCTCCACCTTGTGCCATTGCCAAACCCACCATCAAGAAGCAAGGCCTATATACTCCACTACCTACCCCTAGTCGACCGTGGGAATCCATCTCCATGGATTACATGTCGGGCCTGCCTTCTACTAAGAATGGAAATGACTGTGTTTTCGTGGTCGTTGACAGATTATCGAAGATGGCCATTATGGCGGCCTGTAAGAAGAATATCACAGCAGAAGCCACTGCTAAACTCTTCTTTGAACGAGTGTGGGTGCACTTTGGGATCCCACAGTCTATCATATCAGATTGAGATAGCAGGTTCCTCAGCACATTTTGGTCCAGCCTCTGGTCAATGTTGGACACAAAGCTCACCAAGTCCACAGCTTTCCATCCCCAAACATATGGCCAGACAGAGGTCGTCAACAGAATGATTGTACACATTTTGCGCATGTACAATTCAAAGCATCCACGCACATGGGACGAGAGCCTCCCTTATGTACAACATAGTTATAACCGGGCTCTCCACAGTTCAATTGGCCATAGCCCCCTTCAGGTGGGCTTGGGATTCCAGCCACTATGTCCCATTGACGTAGCCATGCCATTTGCAGCTGCTCAGGCCGATTCAGCGCACGTCCAGTCTGAAGTTGACAAAGCAAGTAGCTTCATCAAGCGCATGGGATTCTAGCCACTATGTCCCATTGATGTAGCCATGCCATTTGCAGCTGCTCAGGCCGATTCAGCTCATGTCCAGTCTGAAGTTGACAAAGCAAGTAGCTTCATCGAGTGCATTCAACACATCCACCAACAGGTTCATGATATATTGGACAGAGCCAATGTGAAGTATAAGCAGCGCCATGATCAACACCAGGTGCCACACAACTTCCAGGTGGGCGAAAAAGTATGGCTGCATTTGCAGAAGGAGTGCCTCACTAGACCTCACCGCAAGCTTCGCCCACTCCGATACGGGTCGTACACCATCACCAAGGCTGTTGGGAACAATGCTTTCGATCTTAGTATTCCACCATTCCTTGGTCTGCACTCAGTCTTCAATGTGGATCGCCTTCGTCCTTACTTCCCACCTCTACTGGACACTTCGGAAATTGCAGAACAACTCACACCAACAGAGTTAAACCCAGACTGCATGGAATAGGCCACCACAGATTGTATCATGGACATGCAAATTAAGAAAACTCGCCAACAGAGGATCCAACTGTATCGGGTTGTCAAAGCTGGCCAACTCCTGCACCAAGGAAAGTGGTTCACCAGGGACCAAGTTCAGCAGAAATTTCCTCATCTCGTGGAGGAACTTAACGCAATGGGGACCATTGCTTCCTAATGGGGGAGGAATGATCCAAGTGGATATTGGTGGCCACCCACCTATTCCACTTGGCCCCCCACCATTGTCTCTTTCAGTTTTTCAGTTTCGGCATAACTTACTATTTTTAGCAGTTTTTCGGGTCCTGAACTTCCGGAGCCGTTTTGAGCCCCTAAACGACGTTTTTTGGGTATCAAATCACCAATGAATTTGATCATCAAATTCATCCCAAAAGCTGTATTCCTCAGATAGAGCTTTCTAATGATGTATCATGTGCGTCAAACGGAGATAGTATGCCAAAGTTACGTCCCTGGGAAGTTGAAACACCAATTTACCCAAACGGGGCCCATAGTTTTGGCGCTTCATCTCCTAGGGTTAGGTTTTTGGGATGTTTAGGGTTCTCCATTTTTTCTCAATAATAAATAGGCCCTCGCGCCTCATTGTAAAGCAGTTCAGAGGTCTGTAGCCACCACATCTCTTCTCAGAGATAGCTACCAGTACCCTAGCTAGTTTTATTTCCATTGTCTGTAAGCAAATTTCAGTTCTTTGATATTAATGAAATGAAGTGTTATTTCCGCTGCATCTCTGTATTTATGGTTATGTGTTTATTCTGTTGCGTTCCTGCATAAATCCGGATCAGTACAAGTACATCATCAATATAGGGGATCAAAATAATGTACAAACAGACAGAAATGTGTGCACATGGAGGTGGATCATAGTCCCATATGTCGAACCAGTGCAAAGCATCCCCTACCTGCATCAAATCAAGATGTGGTAAGTGGTTTTCCCACCACTTACTTGCTGCCCATACCATCTCACCATAGCTGCAAGTGTGAGATATACTTGGTGCCTTTGGGAAGCACCCATCATGTTGCAAAATCTCCCTTTTCCTTCCAAGGGAGTGCCCAAATTCAGAAATTTTTGTGGCCCATTGTTTGCCATGAGATCTACAGGATGTATCACTCCTCCTTTGAGTCATGGCCTGCATAAAAATAGTGAAAGAATACATACAAAAAGAAAATAAAACATGCTTTACATCTGTATGTTCTTCACCAATAGTTCTCCTTATACAAGTGGACTGGTGTATGGATCTTTCTCCTCCTCCCAAGGTAGGAAAAGTTGGATGAAATAACTCTATCTTATAATCTTGTTGCTGCTTCAACTCCACAAGGTTCATGCATCTTTGACAATGCTAATATAGTTTTTTTTCAAAGCCCTCCCAATAATAGCTCCTCAAGATTATGTTGTTGAGCTTCATAGAATATGTGTGGCTGAAATAGAACTCTTCATAAACCATTTGTAGTAACTTCTCCTTAAGCTCGGAAGCTCTAGACAAGAAGATCCTACCATGATTATAGATGACTCCATCAAGGATTGAATATCTCTCATCCTGTAGCAAGTCATCAAGAATCATGCAAGTATGAATATCCTTGGAATATTCCACCAGTTGTTGGGATTTCCAATATCGATCTAATGTGCCCAACAATGAAAACACTGATAATGTGTCATCTGAAGTGTTTTCCATGTTGTTATTCTTCTCCTTGACATCTCCCATGTCAAAGGTGTCTGTTGGAAAGCCAAGCCTCCCATTTTTCTTCTCCTTGTCATCTCCCATGCCAAGGGTATAAGGTGGAAGGTTGCCATTCCTTCCTTGCTGCCCTCCTTGCACATGCACATGCTCAAAAGAAAATGGAATTTATTGGAAGTTAGTCTCCCATGGAAGGCTATCATCTATCCAAAACCTCCTTGGTTTTTCAAAAGTATGCATGTGTGACCACCACCTCTCATCATGTGTGGAAGAGGATCCTCCAAACAAGTTTGTCTTCTGATTCAAGGATTGCCTTCCTTGATTCATGATGGTATCATCCTTCATTCTTGCAGCATATTTTCTCACCGCAGTATGAGATGAGAGAATGGATAATGAAGTTATGTGAAAAATTCTTTCCCTCTCCTTGTACCTTCCCCATACTCTTAGTGTTGTAGCATGGTCTTCTAGTGCTCCCTTCATCCTTGGATCTATGAAAGGAGCATCAATGCATGAAACATATTTTATCAAATCTGAATTAGGTGGTCTCCCAGGTGGTATACCACAAGATAATGATGTATCATGGCTCATTCCCATGTGAGCAATAGATGGGAACATATTATGATTGTTTCCACTGCGCAAATCCATCTCTGATTTCTGTGTGGAATTATCATGATAAGGGGGCATTATAGCAACTTACCCATCTTCTTCTTCATCACCCACCTTCTGCAAGATCTCACAGTATAAGGTGCTCCCTTTAGATGCAGTTAACTCATGAACACCCATCATCTCCTTGGTGTCAAGAGTCTTGATAAAAAAGGACTGATCTATCATAGTGTGCGTTCCCAAAATTGGATACAATGTTGGAACACATTCCCTCCATTGTTTTGTCTCATTGTCTATCATCATGGACACATGTTGCTCATCCTCTTCATTTATAGGGTCCTTTGGGCCTTCTTTCAAAGATACAAGGGCCCTCTTAGTGGAAGCAATGACTTCATCTCCATCTCCCAATGAAAATAGATCTCCTCCTGCTGTCACAGCACTGGAGGAACCTTTCAACTCTTCTGATTTATTCTCCTCATCAATGGAGTATGCCTCATCAATAAGAGATACTTTCTCTTGATCTCTCCTTGAACAAGGAACACTCATGTCTTCTTCTTGAGAATAATGTTCTTGCTGAAGTGGGGCCTTTTCCCTTGGCAACTCATCTAGCAAATCTTTAACTCCTTCAACATTGTTCTGAAATGGAGTTATCTTCATGGATCTTTCTTTCTCATGCAAAGGTTCTGAATTCTTGGGCTTATTTTTTTTACCCATAGAAATTTCAAATGGCACAAAATCAAATCTTTTCACTATCCTCCTAGTGAACTTTGCATAAGAAGAGTTATTTACATTTTTCAAGGAAGAAGACTCAAATAGCCATCAGGCATAAGCCTTACCTTGAAGATGCAGCGCTGCTACTCTCAAGGCTTCTTCTTCTGAAACTTGATGTAGCTGGAAATATGTGTCAAGCTTCTTTACCTAAGAGTTTCCTGAGCTCTCAGATGATCCATCAAATGTAGGTAGAAAATTCCTACCCAAAGTGGGTTGCATGCACCCTCTTCTTCTCTTGTATATGCTGGATCTTCTTTCTTCTTTGAGTTGAAAAAACTATAGAAAGCTTAGATGCTCTTTGAATATTTTAGACTGAGATTCATATTCTTGGAGACAGTCACCAAGAGTCTCCTCTTTTGGTGTCTCTCCTTCTTCTTCTTCTTCTCTTGCTAGGAATGTAGGCATGCTACAACGTGGCAGACCAGATTGTATGGTTGAATGCTCACACATAGAGTATGAAGAACTGGGGCTTCCTTCATGTGAAAATATCTTCAAGGGATCTGCATGTATTTCCTTCTTCATTTCTTTTATTTCTCCTTTAAGCTCATACAGAGTTTGGAATAGATTTTTTGAGAACTCTTTCCCTAACATTCTTCTAGATAAAGGGGTTTTACCATTTCCTTCTGTGTCTTCAGTGTAATAATACTTCTTCTGTATTATTCTTAGACACCTCCTCTCTCTATTAGTAAGAGGCTTTCCTTCTATGGAAGGCATATTGGCTTCTTAAGAAAGCATAGGCTGTGCCAAGATGATGCTCTGATACCACTGTAATATCCCCAAAATGGGACTATCAACAATGCATGTCTGAAAAATGCATTTTTTAGAAATGGATGCTACAAAAATCCAAATCAACCCTTATATCCCTTATATCTAACAATATAAGTCCTAAATCCAAGAGGATATCAGAAACAAATCATTCTAGGTGAGGTAAACAGGTCTCCCACACCTAGTATGGCTTGAAAAATTCCCAAGGAAGGGACTGTGGCAACACAAAATAATACTGCTTAGAAAATAATGCAATTTAGCTTATCAGCAGTAGGAGGCCAATATGGAGTCTCACAATTCACTATTACAACAGAAAATTAGATTTATAATGTGGCCCAAATAGTGTACAAGAGAAAATAGAAGACTTATACAGAAAGAAATCCTCAAAAAGAGGTGCTACAACACATATATTGATTGCAAAAGGCTTGACAGTGTTATTTTATAGAGTGTACTATAGAATTATATTACAACTTAGATCTAGAGAAAAATAATGCATGAACATTCAGATCTATGATAGATCCATACACTATAATGTCTCTACTTTACGTTCCCCTTGGGGATTTTAGCAAAACATGTAGCACATGACATAGATATGAGATTCTATGCAGCATATCTACAGATCTATTCAGAATTTATAAAGCATATATAGGATTATTTAGATCAATTCTGAATATGACATGGAATAGAACAGAAATCCATGGATCAACACAGTGAAGGGCAGATCCCCAAAACTAGAGATCACTCCTCAAACTTTGCCAAAACACCCTGCAACTTTCCTTTTTGAAAATAACACAGTAATAGAAGAGGGACTATGTTTTAGGCTTGAAGAACAGTATGGCCTGATGCCAAGATGTAGATATGAAGCTCCAATGAATCCAGAACACTCTTTTCAATGTGATAGAAGCTTTTCTCACTGAAAAGGGGCACTAGATTGGCCTAGATATGAATAGATCTATCCTCCACTTGCAGCAGCTTACAAAGACAACTAAACCCTCAAGAGGATCCATCTTGTAGTTGAAAGAAGAGCTTGGAAAAATGCCTAATAGTGGACAAGAAATGCAAGACTCCTCCAAGAGCTACTCAAGGAAAGAGAAGGATTCCTAAACAAGAGATCCTTATGCTAAACAACACTATTCTCTGCTAAACAACCAAGAGAATGAGAAATGTCTAAACAGACAAATTCTTCAGAAATAATATGGTCATCAACAACCCTTCTCTTGTTTTCCTCCTCTTCATTTTATAAGATTGAGATCTTGCAAAACCTTAAACCATCTCAATGATTTAGCTCCTTTCACATGTGTGGCCTCCATTTAAAACTGTGTTGTGCATATAGGAGGTTCATTGTACCCAGACAACATTGTTGATTTGGTCCTATTGACCCAGTCAAATGTCTCAACCCATTTCACACATAAGGGTGTTTTATTAAAGTAGCCCAGATTTAGCCTTGTACACATGGGACATTGATTTATTCACTGCTTTTAGGAATTTTTTATGTTTCTCCCTTATACATTTATTCATGAACATAAAATTAAAGAAAAATTTAATATTCCAATTAGCTTGAGGCTAATTTGGAATATTACAGTAGTGAAGGAGAGGAAGATGAAAGTGAAGAAAGCAGTGAAGCAGAGGAAGATGAAAGTGAAGAAAGCAGTGAAGGAGAGGAAGAAGAAAGTGATAAAGGCAATGACAAAGAAGAAAGAAGAGATGAAATTAGTGAGCCCAATGATGAGCAAAAAGACCAAAACAGTGGGAAAAATGATAAAGAAGATGACTCCAAGGATACAGGGACAGAGGCAGCTTATAAAGAGGAAAATAGTGAGCTAGAAAAAGACCAAAACAATGAGCTTAATGACAGTAAAAAACAAATGGCATTCAAGGAGAATAAACAAACAATGAAGAAGATGACACTGAGAATGCAAAGGACAGTGGAGAGGAGGCATATGAAAGTAGTGAATAGGAAAAAGAAGAGAGTGGAAAAGATGGAAAACGCAGCCAAGAGATAGAGTTTGAAAGCAATTATAGTGGTAAAAAAAATGACAATGAGCCCAATAATGAGGGTAATGAACAAGACAGTGAAGAAGAAGCCAACCAAGAGGATAATATATATGATAGGGAAGGGACAAATTCTGAAGACAAGGAAAGTGAGCATAGAAAAAATAAATATGATGCAAGTTATGAAACTGAGGTTGAGTTTGAAGGTGAAGACCATAGGCAAGATAGAGAATACAATGGGTAGAGAAGTGAAGAGCACTCACCTAATGAGGAAGAAAGTGACCATCAAAGTAAAAGAGGGACTAACAAGAGTGCCTATGACAGTGACCCCACAGAACGTGAAAATAGTGATACAAAGGTTGAGTTTGACAATAAACATAGTGGGTGCAATGATGAAGAAGAGGACATTCATGGAGATGAAGATGTACCAAGCAATGATGAAGACACTTCTAGCATTGCAAAAATAGAGGATGACAGTCCTGAGGATCTTGGCAGTGATGCTAGCATAAGAGATAGTGAAAATACCTCTCAGGAAGGGAGTCAAGAGCAAGGTGAAAAATATGCACATATAGAGATCATCCATGAGGAGAAAGTAGTTCTAAGGTCACTAATGATCAAGGTTTTCAAGTAAAACTAGTTGCACCTTTTCCCCTTACCTATCAAAGAGGAGAGAGGCATGTGTTTTCTGCCTCAAAAGGGAAAGGGGCCATGCCATCCTCCTCAACTCAAAAGATTGAGAAAGGTAAGCAAAAGATGAAGGAGGAAGTATAAAATCATGAAGAGGAAAGAGAGTTTGAAATCATTCACATGGACAGTGATGAGGAAAATGAAACAAGAATTGCAAACTCCCTTCTACAAGACAGGAATGCATATATTAGGGACTTGGAAGTTGAATTAGAGAGAGCTAAAGTTGTAATTTACTTCCATCAAATGCAAAACAAACAGATGAGTGGCTAATAGGCCATCTATGAAGCAAGAGCACTCAAGTACCAGAAAGAGGCTCAAAGGTCACAAGTAAAGTTAGAGGAGTTCATGGGCACTTATTAGTAGAGTAGTTATGAAGAGGGTCAAACTAGAAGGAGACCTATAACTATGGGTCTTAGGAAAGCATTGGCAAAGCATAAGGAAGAAGAATTAGCCCAAGAACAACAATTTCCCCTCACTGAACTCCTTTCCATGGAGATTGAGCATGATAGGGAATCATGGCTTGAAAGGGTTAACATACAAATTGAAGCCAAGCTGGAGAAGGCCAACAAAAACTTGGACTTACAGAGGAGAATGGCTAAGCACTATGCATGGAGAAACCAAATTGCAAGGAAAAAACTCAAAATTGCCCAAAATGAGGGCCAAGCGCTAAAGGAGGAAAAGGACCAAGGTAGCCTTGATATTTTGGCCCAAGCTTCTCTCCAGGTCTCCCAGGGCCCATGAGGCACTCATCCACCAAAAATGGGAGAAATTGAACAAGTTTTTGTTTTTTACAAATTTTGAGGCTAGGAGCGCAGCACACCGTGTGCTGCACTTTTTCCCAGGGCATCTTCAGGAGAAAATATTTTCATTTTTGGGTTCCTCATCATTAATATAGCATGAAAATAATGTTTCATCCCAATTGGAGTTGTTTTGGCCCCTCACAAGGGTCAAAAACACCCATTTTTCACCGTTCTGTCTGCTTTTCTGGACATGTGCTCTGCTCCTGGAAGTATTGGAATTTTCACCTTTTTGATAGGTTGGAGAGGTTATATTGAAGACATAAAGGTATATCTACAAATTATACTTCAAGGGCTTTCCAATGAGCCATCATAGAGCCTTTTGTGACATTGGGAAGGTCTCCAAAACACTGCTGCAAGAAGACCTATTTTTCCTATCTTTGTGCTGCTCTCCTAGCATAAATTCAAATTTTGACACAGTTTGCTACGCTTCTATGGTTGACAAAGAAGAATGTGAATTTATCAAGTTTTTATATGCTCATCAGGGCCTAAAAGTAATTTTAATTGCTATATATGGCCGGACAAGATATTTGTTTAGATATCTTTATGCCTTGGGCCTTGCAAGGCCTTAAGGACAATATAGATATTGTTGATTGGCCAATAGGCTTCGAGGTGCTCTATTAGGCTTTCCTCTTCCTTGATTTTTATATAAGGCATGAGGATTCATTGTAACATGGGGCTTTGATGTGTTTAAGAGCAATACATGGTTTTCAAAAGTTGATGAACAATCTCGTGTTGTGGAGCTTGTGGATGATTTGCCTTGGTTGATAATAATGAAGGCTTGATTGTAGGATTCCTGAGTTTAGTTAATGGTGAAGTATCTCTTATTTGTTCATATTTTTCTTGTTTTTCATATGCCCATCTTTCTATATTGCAATAGCTCAGAATAGTATAGGATGAGAAATGTTATTTGAGGCACCTCAGTCATCCTACTTGCTATTGTCTTCATGTTTTCTTCGGCTGGGTTAGTTCAAGGAATTCTTAGTTTCTCCTTAGGTCCACCTAAGCTTGTGTATTTCATTATTGGATTAATATTCTAGTTTACAAACATGATTCATGGTAAGCCCTGCTTGTTTTATGCTATCTAAAATCTGTCTTGAAATCTCTCTTTGATGTATTGATTGATTTGGTTAAGCCAAAGAGGTCTTGTTTCGATCTTGCCCTTTGTATATGATTATCAGTTTGCCTCAAAGTTCTTTATAGTTTAATGAATGATGTTTAGGCATTCCCTCTTCATTTATTAATGCTATTTGTCTCTTATATGTCTTCAAATATTGAAAGTAGAATCGTTGAAGTTAGATAAGTTGTCTGTCTTCATTTTCTCCACTGGATTATATATCTTGAATGTGTATTTGTTTAAAATTATTGTTATTGAGTAAATGGTGTGCCCTATCTCATAAATAGTATCTTTTACTTATCAGTATTTAAAATCTCTTTGTTCATAGGTATTTGACAAAGGATTATTAACTGCCCTTTGCTCTACCTTGGTTCCAAAACTTAATGTCCATTTCACCTCACACATAAACTTTAAAGATCCATTAACTACACTATATTTTCCCTATGGTGTACCCTGATTCATTATCAAGATATCAATGACTTCATAGAATCCATAGCCCAATTGATTTGATAACCTCTCACGCCACCCATCCTACTTGATCATTTTACCCCAACCAAAACAAACACAAAACCTACACTTAACAACTAGCCTAAAATCAACCATCCATAGCGAACAAGTTCACATCCTTCGCGCACGATAGGGAGAACCCTCTCTGAGTTCAGGAAGGCTAGGTCCTAGGATTCCAAATATTGGTTTGATGTTACCCTCTCATTTGGTTTACCAATTTTCCAAATCACGGGACACTAACAGAAGTTATTGATGAGGAGGCCACAAGAAGAGGAAGGGAGGAATTTTTCTCCACCTTTACAGTTGCTTGAGGACAAGCAACATTTTGGAGGGGAGGACTGTAATTTAACAAAAATTTAGCCTTCATCTAAATGGAATATTATAGTTGGTTTCATCACTAGGTAGGTGAATAAATGGGTAGGGAGGCCCACAAACTTCTTTAGGAGAAATAATAACACTCCTAATGTGAAAGGAGGAAGAATAAGAAACTGGATTAAGCACCTTTGGGTGTGAACAAGAATTGGATCATGTTGATTCAGTTGTTGAGGTATAAAAGGTGTCTTTCTAACGCGTATTTGTCCTACATTAATTATCAATCCGAGAATGACTTTTTGTTTCAAGAGTGTACTCTATTTGAGGCTGCAATTTGAGCTAAGAGTAATGCTGTGAGAGATGTAGTACAGTATTCTAAATACAAGAGTAAACGGATGTTGGAAAATAAATCTAATTACAATAACATGAATTCAAATACTCTAAAATCTACTTGTTCACTCAACAAACATCAATCGAGGATACAGTAGAAATAACTCATTCCTCTATAAATTGATGCAATTAAAATCAAACTGGAACAAGGCAAACAATCTGGGAATGAGGAAGCAATAACCAATGTTCTCTACAATTGACAGTCTTGATTTAAAGCAATTAAAGAGAAATAGAACTCGAACTAAGAAAAACTCTGTAAACTTAATGAGCTGGAAATGAACAACAAACTGTAACAATGTAAATAAGCAAGCTTTCTGCAATCTGAAGCTAATGAATTGGAAATGAACAACACACTGGAATGGAACAACAAATGCTAACTAATGAATCAAATCTTAACTTAAATGAAATCAACTAACGAACTCTGTTAAACACCAAACCCTGTCGACAACAAACGTTATTAAGTAAAAATCTTAAATGAACAGCAATCTAATGGGACAACAAATAGAGTTAAATATTGAATAGTAAATATTTATAAGCGATAACAAGATGAATAATACAGGAATTAAGATCCTTGTTGAAATGGAACATCAATCCAATTCATTAACGCAACACAACAATACCAATAAGCAATCCAACAACAAATAATCAACTTTGCAAACGTAATAAAACCGAACACAGTTATCACACAATGGTAATTAAAGGATAGAAATACAAACAACAGATCGATTCCACTAGGGTCGGGCCCTTAGCACCAGTGAAACACTACTGGGTTACTTCAGAGCTTGATAAATGGAACGAAAACACATATTTGTATTAATTAAACATAAAGAGTGTTACAACGACCACTCTCTGATCATGAGAGTCAATAAAGTGCAGAATTACAGGAGGAATTTTTTAATCAATGATTTTGACCCCTTCTATCTCTGAAGGAATTTCCTTTTATAACATTTTCGACGGACAAGACAAGGAACAAGATAAAACTTGAATAGTGATTCCTCAGGATCGAAGGATCCTCAGGGATTCGCTTCGTTTCTTTCTTTAGCTATCACTTGATCTTCTTCGGCTGAAGCCGTGCTGTTCCCTGCCTTCTCTTAGCAATGCGTTTTGATTTTCTTTTCTTTGACAGGATATGGTCTATTACTAAAGGAACAACAGTTACTCCTGCTTTAACCTCACCTCTGGTATAGTTGTTCACCTCATTTTATTCCTATTTTTGACAATAACAGGCAGTTTTTAGTTACTTTTTACAATAAACATAATTCTTTGCAATTCTATCATAAATCTATAATAAATCACCTTTCTAGAATAAAAAGAGTTATGTTTAAAGGAAAAGAATGAGAAAATACATGGTGAATTCATACCTTTTCCAATGCTCAACATACCCCCATGCTTACCCTTTTTCATGTCCTCATGAAAACCATAGTTTACATGTAAAGCAGTGAAAGAATAGGCTGGAGAAGGTTTTTCATCAAGAGGCCTAAAACCATGATTTGTAGCTAAAGCTTCGAAAACATGCCCTGTCTGTCCTTCAGGTATTTCATAAATGGATTTATAATCTGTTGCAGGATATCATCAAATGGGGCTTCGAAACCTACACCCTAGCCAGAATGGGCCTTCCCTCAAGATGAGGTTGCTATATAGAACCAAGCAGCCAGCAGCTAACCCAAAATTTTTATAGTTAAATGGCTCTCTATTTTGAACATTCTAATTGGAAATCCCCCATTAGACTTTAGCTGCTATATAGGCCTGGTCTCTAATAGATAGAAAATATTAAAACCCATTCAAGACAATTACTTTATGGATAGGCCCCAATGCTTGGATAACACCCTCTCTTGTCATGAGGCTCTTATGCCTAGCCCATAATTGCAATGGGTGTTTTGGGTCACTCCTAACCCACAAGTCTAACTCATTTTCTTGCCTTTGGAAAACATTATAGGCTTTATGCCATTTTAACTGATTAACAGGAAATGAAATAAATGCTTGGAATTGGATGCCACCCACAAAAGGGCTAGGATTTATCTCAATTTCATTCTCCAATATAATATTATGCAAATAAAACTCACAAATGAGACGTTGTACCTTAACCCCATAGATTTTATAGCATTTTATAAAATCCTCTACAGTATTTAACTCTATAGACTCTCCTACCCTAACTGCTTTAATTTTTAACTATAAATACCTCTCTAATAAGAATAAAGCATAATTCTTAGCAGGGCACCTACAAGCTAAAACATCTGTGTATAATGGGTAGAGTGTATCCATTCGATTCCGGGCTATTTTTAATTTATTCATTACCTTTTTATCCTTCTCATCTGCCTTTCGATACTTCTCATAGGCTTCCGTCTCTGCTACATGGATGCTCTTCATCTGATGCTGCAACTCCTGGTATTTTCTTTTAGGGACAGTGTCTTCTTCAAGTTTTTCCCTTTCCTGCCGAGCCTGTGCCAACTCCTCTTGGAGTTTGGCTATAGTAGGATCACTAAAAGTGTTTTGACTATAGGCTTGTACACTTTCATTTGAGGTTGCTGCATCCAGAACAGTTGTATCTAGAACAGCTACCTGCTGTTCCATATCTTCATGATTAGGCTCAATCTGCGTTTCCGTAGTCTCTACAACTTGGGGATTTTTTTTAGTGGCCACTTTCCTCTTTTGCGGGGCTCATTTGGTGACTATGCTTCTCTTCTTTGGGGTTTGTTTGGGCATTTGCTTCATTTTAAGAACCCTAATAGTCTGCCTAAGTTTCTCTACTAGCTTCTGAAGCTTTTGTCGTTCCCTACAAAGTTTCTCAATTTCAGTTACTTTCTTTCTCCTCCTTGTTGGAATGGCTATTCCTTTTTCTGAACCCAATTGCTCAGCAGGGGTTTGCTTCTCAGTAGCCGTGCCTTCGGTTGGGCTTGCTTCCCTGTTTTCTGTGTGGAGCACTTATTCAGTATTCATATGCTCCCGACTGCATTCTTCAGGGGTAATAACCCCAATTGGCTCTACTGTTCCCTAAGAATTTTTAGTTTGGAACACTACTTCAGTGTTCACCTCTTCCAGTCCACACTTCTCAAGGGCAGTATCCCTAGCTGATTCTGTTGTTCTGTTAGGGTTTCCTCTTTCTGTTTCATCTGAATTCCCTCAGTCGTCTCTTTATTGGTAAAAAATTGCTCCTGCAATTGGTTGATATCAACATTAAGGTTCAGTGGGATGTGGGGTTGCACATATTCGCTCATGTTGGCCAAAATTTAGGCCAATTGGTCCTCTTGAAAAGGGCTTTGTGGTGAATTTGTAGTGGTGGTTTCGGGAGACTCTACTCCCTCTATTTCATTCTCATTGCTTCGATTTTCATCTTCTTCTTCACAAGTATGGTAACTACCTTCTTCCTCATCAGAGTATCGAATCTCTTCCTCTACACTAGTATGAGGACTTCCTTATTCTTCCTCAATTCCCTCTTCTTCCTCATTTCCTTCTCCTGCACTGCTTTGTTCCTCACCATTGGTGTAGTGGCTTTGTTCCTCGCCACTGGTGTGGTGGCTCATTTCTTCTTCATCCTCATCAGTGAGGTGACTCCCTCCTTCAAGTTGTGGGGGTTGTTCATCCTCTGAGCTAGGAAATTCCAAGGGCTGGCTACTGCTACCTGTTGAGGCCTCGAAAATCGTTGCTACAACATTGGGGGATAACCACCCGGTCTGGACCTTAATACAGCTCCTTTTCCGTTTATGATAGTGGCTCCGACTGGTTTAACTAGGTCCAATTACCTTTTCCCTATCGCTATTGGTTTATGATGTTTCCTTAAATACCAATAGACAGGGATATCAGATCAATTCTTCTTGCTGATCAGGCAAGAGAATGTCCCTTAAACTGATTTGGGTTCAGCCAAACCACAACTAAGATTTTGCCTCTTTGAAAAGAGGACTTAAAAGAATGTAAATTTAATCTAATTGCAAACTTATTCTATAATGCAAGCAAAAAGAAACTAATCTAAATCCTATCTCAATCAGGTAGATGAAAATCTAACCCAACTAAGAGCAAGATAATTAAGTAATGAGGATTGAAATATGTCTAGTTTTTAATTAATGTCAAGCTAACGAATAAATTCAATTTAGCTCACATTTGTGAGTACCAAAACATATTCTATTGAGACCATTTGAATGAAATAATAAATCAACAACACTCCGGAAGAAATTCACAAAAATGATATCGATTATCATATCAGTCACACTAATAATTAAACAATAATATGTGGAAGAAATTCACAACATATTATTATTTAAAAAATCGGTTTTGTAAGACAGATTTCTGAGAAAATCGTTACTCAGAAATCAGAGTTAAATCCATAAGAACATAGATACATAGCAATTTGAGACAAATTATCCATATCAACAGAAATGCCAAAACATGAATAAAATGAAACAACAATTTTCTGAACATAAAAATGAAGCTGGTATTTGATACAGAAATGCCAAAAATACCAGTTAATTGAATCTGCTTCTCTAATCCTGGTCCCTAACAGTACTTTACATTACTTGAATTTCTGCTTTCAAGACTAGAGTTGCAGAAATGCAAACTTTGCCCATCATACATAATTCAAGATATAAAGAATAAACCCTCAATAATGTTCAGATCTGAAACTTTCTCTCCTCCCCATCTACAACTCTAAATTCCTATAATAGAAATGATTTTAAAAGTCTGGAATTGTAGAGGAGAGCAGCCATTTTTACATTTTTCAATCTGCAATTTATAATATTTCCAAATAGTATTTTTAGAAGAGAGTTTGTTGAAGAAAAATCTGCCCAATCCAATTTTAGTTGCTCAAAAATTCCAATCTTTAATTGCTGGAGTCTTCTCATTGATTGAAATATTTTTCCTCAATATCCCTTCTATTGTTTTTTCCTGCAAAAAGAAATTAAAATGAATTAAGATGCAACAATAAAATCCAAATATTATTTCTAACATTAAAACAAATCCAATCAAATTCTATTTAAATAAATAAAAATGAAATTTGAGCTTCTTATTGATACTCATAACGATATTAATTAACCAAGGATATATTGATGTATGAATATGCAATTAGAAAAGGCTGGGCAAATGAAAATGAAGAAAACAAAACTCAAAAAATTGATTTTATTTTTAGAAATTCGGAGCTTGATCTTCTGCTTGATTTTTTACCTAATAAATGATCAAATCTGTTATTGAAACCTCCTTATAAATGTTCTCCTTGATTTTATCTTTCCAATGAGCCGTCATGGGCCTCATTTGGCCAAATAAAACTCATTCTATGGGCCTCCGAAGTTGGTGAGTCAATTCTGGCACAATTCTGGAATTTTCTATTGCTGGGCTAAAAATCAGCATTTAAATTTAAAAAATTAATCCTAAATTAGAATTCTAATTAACTAATAATTAATTTTAATTTAATTATTAATTATGAACTAAACTAATTAATTAATAAACTATTTATTAATTAATATCTATCTAACTAAAATATTAATTATTTATAAACTAATTAATATAAATAATATTTAAATTTTAATTAAATTAATTAAATATTATATATTAATTATATTAAATACTAAATAAATAAATAAAAAATATATTAAACTTAACCTACCACTCCATTAACTCTACTCATACGTATCATTGAAAAATTTAAAACAAATCATTAAAACTTAAAACTTATGAATTAATCCCTGTGAGTTTGTAAAGGGGTAAGGTGAGTGGAGGGTGAGGTGAGGGTGATGTGAGGGTGAGTGAGGTGGAGGTATGGGAGGCATAAGGAGTGAAACGAAAAACTTTATATTAAAAACTTTTAACCCATCGCATATTGCCTTATCACAATATCGCAGTTTGTCAAATGTGCATTATATAAAAGTTGCGATGTGTTTTGATATTGCGATATTGCGATATCGCGATATACGATGTAAATTTAATTTTTTATATATATATTTTTTAATATTAAGTTTTAATTTTAAGTAAATTAATTATATTTTATTATAATAATTAATTTAATTAATGTTTAAAATTTAATGTTAAATATCAGTTCTTTATTTTTTTATGTTGGTTTTATTTTGATGATGTTTAGTTTAGTTATGAAATTTTCTAAACTACAGCCACTCCGAAAATAAATAAAAAGAATAAAAATAACATTTTTAACCCAGACTAGATAAATGATGGGACTTCAAAGGAGTGCCATTTTCAAACCAGTTAACCAAATGAGGCGAAACAAGCGTCAATGGGAAGCTTATAAAAAATTGATTCTAACAAAGCAATCAAAACAAGAATCCGAAGAAAATGAAAAATTAACAAAAGCATAGGATAATCAGCTAAATAAAATCCTAAAAGGTGCTTAGCCAAAATTTTATAGAAAGGGTCCCCATTATTTGAAGTGAACAAGTAAAAAATGGGGGGGTTGTGTTTTACCACAACAATGGCGACACACGGGAGAAGAACCAGTTATCTATGTTTGATATGAATGAGATTTTCCTAAAATTCAAGTAAAAATAATTAAAGAAAAGAGAATTATGCTTAAAATGCTTGACTAGGTTCATTAGTCTGAATAAAAGAAAGAATCATCTAACTGTAATTTTTCTTAAAATTCCTCATAAATTAAAATATTTCAAAACTTTATATCAGTCCTTAATTAGTTGTAGAGATAAAGTAGGGGTCACTTTACAGCTTAGCTTTTAAAATATACTCATTTGTCACAGGTAGAGCCACTGTTGCCAGCAAACATCTATAGTTTCGACAGGGTTACCTTTTAATCACCAATGATTCAGAATCTCATCTTTTTAAGAATTATTGACCTAGAGATAAATCCATTTATATATGTTTTTTTTTTTTTTTTAATCTTCAAAGCCATTATCCTGGTTTGGTAGCCAGATAGTTGACAATGCCATTCACTGGTTATAATTGGATTGAACAAGCTGGCTCGTGATGAGACCCCTTGTCTTATAATTGTTTGTAATCATAAGTCATTACCCTGGTTTGTTTAGCAGTGATGGTAATGTCAGCCTATTTTTCCCCTATGATCATGGTAAGTAGGCTCATGATGAGACCTCTTATCTTTTAAGTTTAAATATATCTTTGGATTATATTCTAGAAAAATAAGACTCTTCGGGACAGGGAGAATCATTAACTCCTTAAGAGTTAAGAATGACAATTTTAGAGTTAAAAGGTGCTTTGCTATAAAGTGTCTTTACTTGGTAAAAAATAACTTTTCTTGACTGATAATAGAACTTTGAAAGATCTTAATAAAATATTAAAATCTCAAAATGATTACAATTTTGATGAAAAAGAAATTTCTCCAGATTTTATGATACTTTGTCAACTTCTCTAAATTGGTAATCTCTTCCTTAAGTATGTCTACCTTTATAATAAGAAAATCAAACTTTACTAAGAGATTTAAGAAAAAGTTAATAGATGAATATTAACAATTTTTTCTCCATGTATATTGACCATAGTTAGGTAATAAGAAGGTCTTCCATATAAATCATGGCAAAGTCACCAAAATCAAAACTGAAAACCAAAGGAAAAAGAATTCTTATGCTAAAATGAGAAAAATCAGCAAAAATAAAAATGAAGAAAATTTAAAAATGGAAAGGAAAATCCAAATTTCGCAAGATAAACTCAAACAAGAATGTTTATACCAATGTCTCAACAATATGAAGAAAGAAATAATCGTGTAATAAATCCTTCTTATGTAGAGATTTAGAAAAATCATACCTTGCAGGGTTGTAGTGTTTTAGGCTTTTTAGATAGCAATGACGATAAAATTCAGCCACAATGAAAACTTTATGTCTGATATCAATCTTCTTGTTTCCCAGCATCATCTTAATCATTTTCTAATAAAAGGAATGCTTAAAGAAACAGATTAAAGGTTCAAAAACTTCCTAGCATAGCTGTTTCAATGAAAATTATCGTTGCTTTAAAATAAAGCCAGGATAAGAGTATGGACTTCGAAAATATGATCTGGTGGAGGATTGGAAGCTTTTATGAAGAGTTGCAAAACATATTTATATATCAGAAAAACAAAATCGAAACTAAAGTAATGAAATGGAAATAAATGAAAGTGGGTACATGAATCTTACCATTGGATAATTGCTTTTGGTCTTACCTGAAAGGTATCAGTTTCTCCAAACTAGCTGACTTCTTATTTTAATTAACATTAAAAACATAAAGAAGTCAAACTTAACCAAAATTCTATAACCCAAAATCATTATTTATTTTATCTGAACTAAAGCAAGCAATAACATGTAAAAATGGAATGCTTAATGTTCGAGGGAAAAAAATGCATCAGAAATGAGAATGAAAATTTGCAGTAATGACTGTTTCTCAAAATATTATAAGTTTCATATAAACTCCATGATTTTATAAATTGTCAAAAATCAAGACCACATCTAAGATAATAAAATTTAAATGTGAAGATAGAGAGGTCCTGAATTTCTTTTTTAATTATGGAATTATATATTTAAAACTGAAATATATGAGAAATCGGAATGATTTGAATATGCCGCAAATTTATCATCAGCTGCTTTCTTACCATAGTGATTACCCAAGCTTGCTTTTAAAATAACACATCACCGTATTGGATGATTCGCATCACATGTTTCTTCACCATGCTTCGAGTTTAATTTGCAAGACTTCACCTTTGTTGCTATGCCATATATCGATTAAATTTTAATGGCTCAGAGGCATGCATTGAAAGCTATTACATCAGAGATTGCAATGGCAAATTGCCGATATGAAAACCTGTACTGAGAACATGTGCAATGAAATGAAGTGATCACATCATTAAAGATATATTATATTGGGGATCGGGGAATATTGACATTGTGATTCCCATATCGCACATCGCACATCGCAGATTCTGAATTGTCATGTGAGAAAAAATAAAAATGCGATGAAGCGATTTGCGATATCGGTGATTTCTAATTGGCGATGCTAAACAGCGATTGGTGAATGTTTTGATACCCAATGTAATACGATATGATTCTTGCGATGCCGATATGCGATGAATGGCGTGGTTAACTGGCGATCGCGATCGGCAAACTTAAGCACATGATGTAACAATTCTCGATACGCCGATATGCGATGAAGAGTGGACCCAATAACTTTATGATGAAAATTTAATAACATATCGGATCTGGAACATTGACCCTTTTAAAGTTATGCTCCTACCATTATTTGCGATTGAATGGATGCGATATTTTATAAACTTGATTTGAATTTTATATCGGGTCCGGACTTATGTGATTGTCGCAATATTGGTAAAGGAAATTCACGATAATGGAATATACTTCAACTGCAAACCTCTGATATGCGAAATGCGAAATGCGATATCGCATATGAGTGAGGTAATACATCGGAGATCTTTTATGAACAATTTGTTATCAATAATGCTAAGAGCTACTTCCGATGAAATCTTATGATATTATTTTTTTAATTTCGATTGGGTTTCATAAATGAATAAAAACAAAGTTAAATAATGCTCAAATTCTAATGAATCTCAAATAAAATTTCCTTGAACCTATTGCAAATTGTGAAATGGGTTTGCTGCTTACTTCTAGTTTTGAAAAGAAATGAAATCTTGCAAATAAAACAAAACAAAAATAAAAAATAAACTAATGAAAAGAGAAACTAATAATAGATGAGAAAGAACATGTGAATGCGTACCTGGAAGGAAATTCTCTATAGTTTTTTTTACCTCATGAATCTTCAAATTTTTCCTTCGATTTATCAAAATTCTGACTCTGTTCAAAATCATCTCATTATTTATTCTAAATTGGAGTGAGCAATTAGCCTAAATAAAATATGTTTATTCATGTTTAGGAAATATAAAATTTACCAGAATTAAATATGAAACTATGCTTCCTTTTTGAATTGCAACAACAATTTATTACATCTGCATTAACTTGAGAAAAATCTGTATTGTTATAGTGATTGTTCAATAATGCCTTTAGTAAATGAATATGATGCATATTGCAGCATCAAATAATAAAATAAAGGTTTGATGGGATAAAACCACTAATTGTAGAAAAATGTCAAAACAGATTTGAATGTATGCACACAGCAAAATGGACATCCTAAAGGTTAGCTTAACAAATTTCGAGGAAGATAGTATGAACTTCATATGATTACCACGAAAGGTTAGACTGACTAATAATGATTGAGTCAGAATTAAGCTTATCATAGACAGTCATACATTTCATGGGATAATGAGATCATTAAGCTTTTATATCCTCAAAACCTTTATCATATAAATTTCAAAAGAAAATCTTAGAAGGAAATCCCGAAATTAAGAAAATTGGCTTTGAGACGATTGATGCCAAGTGCAACCTTAATTGAATTTAATCAAGATATTATTCAAAATAGACAGAGTAGAGGTATTGCTGTAAGAAAAAAAAAAGGAAAACAAGAATTAAAATCTTCTGATTGGGAGAAAATGTTTTCACTGAACATGTATGAAAATGGCTGATTGTTTTGTTTTATTTTTAATCTACAGAACTATTGAAAATAAATTAACTACATTAACTCTACTCCTATTCTAACCATATTTTTGAAAAATGACTAGGTATAGTCATATTTCCAGTGTAACCATTTTCTCATTTGAATCCCTGCATGTTTGTACAATTCAAATGTTAATAATAAAAATACAAATCTAATTGAACTAAGAAAATTAAACCTGAAATCAGAATGTACAACTATTGTTAGAAGCTTATCTAAAATCTCCTTCTCATGAAGTTTTCTTTCCAATTGAATACCAATTGGATCATAGAAATCTGGATGGATTTCTATTAAAAATTGGGAAATGTTCAAAGAAAGAGATAACAGGCCAGATTGTAGATGTGAGCTTTTAGATTCAAAGGCCTGGAAGAAACTGTTAGTGTTATGTGTAAATGTTAAGCTATTTATAATCTTCCATGAAGGAAAAGTTTCCAAATATTTTTCAAATGAATTAATGAAAAATGGATGGAAATCTTTCAAATGAAATGGAAAATTATTAATTAAATTGGATTGCTGGCAGATTTCCAAAAATACATTCTCTTGTTGATATTTCCTTTGAGAAGATAGAAGCTTTTGATAAAACATTAGCATTGATTGAAATTGAAATTGAAATAGCTTTTGATACTCTTGATTATAATATAAAATTTCAATTTTCCAAGAGGGAAATGCATTAATTGAATGTTTAACAGTAAAGTACGCAGTATGCCAGCATAATGTATCAAAAATCTGAAAAATAAAATCTGAAAATAAATCTGATTTAATACAAAATAAGTGAGGGAACAAAAATAAAAGGAAATCACTATTGTTACAACTAATGTTACAGCACAATTGGGATTGTTTTGAAATAATTTCTTTTTCACAAGGATTGGCCAGAATTATGGAATTTGAGTAATTTCGAATTCCAACTTGTGAATTAGAAAGAGATTTATGATTATGAACAGGAATGAAAGCTTGATCATGATATGAATCATAAATTGAAATATTTTCTTGAACAATGAAATCATGAAGATGATTATCTGCTTTAAAATGAGGATTAGTTGAAATAATTTATAAATTGAAATGTTCCTCATTCCCAGATGTTATTTGAGTTTTCTTATAAGAATTCTCTTGAGAAAAATAGAAATCAACATCTTCTATGTCAGAGTAATTATCATAAATGACTTCACAAGATCCTTTAGAATTCCCTTCAATCTCATCCAATATATCGAAACAAGGAAGAACAAGAATTTCATGTTTATTAATGGCAAAAGAATGATCATTAATTGCTTCTCTATCTTGATAAAAATTTAATGGTATTTCATTTAAATTATCCTCTTTAATTTCTAAAATATCATTAATACCAAGAGGAGAAAAATTACCATCATTAAAAATATTAGGATAAAGGGAAAAATGTGAATCTGAAATAATGCATTTAAAAATGTCCCTGTTTGGGAAGTCTTGTGCATTAAGCCCATTGTAAATTTCAGATTCTAAATCATTCCTTTGTGTGCTCATGCTTTCTTGAAGAAGGCTGTTTTGCTGCTCTGATTTCATTGTTTGTTCATCATGAAAAGATTCAGAAATTTGTACAGCGGTTTGCATGCTATTACTTACTTTGATTGTTGCTTGCACTTGCTGATTTGAAATCTGATTTTCTGAATTTAATGCAGAGAAACTTTCAGATTCCAATGCAGGTATTTCTCCAAAATTGTTGTTGTTGTCTTCTTGCATTTGATTAGAAATATTTTCCAAGCTTTGTGAAATCTCTTCATCACAATTTATTTGCGCATCCATATTGGAATTCTCATTTATATTGGAAGGGGATGGAACAAAGCTTGGACTAATTTCATATGGATCGGGAATAGGAAGAAGAGAATAATTATGTTCAAACCAATCTAGTGATTCTTCTTTCATAGGTTCATCTTTGACATTAAATTTTAAACAATTCAAATGAAATCGAATATTAAAATCTCTAACAGACTCATTTTTATTTCGAAGATATTCAATTTCATCATATACCTGATCATAATCATAGTGGTCAAATTTACAAACGACAACTGTAACAAATTGATCCCAGCTGTGAATTGAGGTAACCGGAAGAGTTCTACACCAGTTTCTGGCTTTTGCCGCAAATGTGAAAGTAAAAATTCTGCATAAGATGCTTTCATCAATTCCTTGAAAATCATAATTTGAAACATTTTGAATAAATTGAAGGACATGATTAAAAGCAGAAGAATTTCTCTCACCATTAAACTTTACCTGAGACAAGAGTCTTACCACTTCGGGTGGAGTATTGGAAGATGCACGTCCATGGATACAACTCCAAATTGGAAGTTTAAAAGGAGACATCGTGATTAAATAAAATGTTAAAATTCAAAAGACTCCAACAGACAACAAGTTTCAGGCCCTCCTTCTAGTGCCAAAAATGTTGAGGCCTCGAAAATCGCTGCTTGCCAAATATCAGATAAACAATTTTGTCCGGAATTTTTAACTCAACCCTTTCTGTTTATGATAGTGGCTCCGACTGGTTTAACTAGGTCCAGTTACCTTTTCCCTATCGTTATTGGTTTATGATGTATCATTAACTACCAATATACAAGGATATCAGATCAATTCTTCTTGCTGATCAGGCAAGAGAATGACCCTGAAGCTAATTTGGGTTTAGCCAAACCACAACTAAGATTTTGCCTCTTCGAGAAGAGGACTTAAAAGAATTTAGAAATTAATCTAAATGCAAAATTATTCTATAATGCAAGCAAAAGAAACTAATCTAAATCCTATCTCAATCAGGTAGATGAAAATCTAACCCAACTAAGAGCAAGATAATTAAGTAACAAGATTGAAACAACTGTTTTTAATAATGTCAAGCTAATTAATAAATTATTTAATTTTATCAGAGTACCAAAACATATTCTTGATGATTCATTTGACCGAAATAATAAATCAAAAAACATTCCTAAGAAATTCACAAAATGATATCAATTATCATATCAAATAAATTAATAATTAAACAATATGTGGAAGAAATTCAATAAATATATTATTATTTAAAAATCGAGCTTTAAAATATTTACTGAGAAAATCCTGTTACTTAAATCGTAGTTAATCCATAAGAACAAAGATACATAACAATTTGAGACAAATTATCCATATCAACAGAAATGCATAAACATGAATAAAATGAAACAACAATTTTATTATCATAAAATTGAAACTAGTATTTGATACAGAAATGCCAAAAATACTAGTTAATTGAATCTGCTTTCATCCTCGGTTCTCTAACAAGATTTCACATTACTTTAACTTCGCTGATAAGACCAGAGTCACATAGGCCCAAACTCTCGGCTTACCTGCCACATCCAAGATATAAAAAATAATGTAAAACCCTCAATAATGTTCAGATCTGAAACTTTCTCTCCTCCCCATCTACAACTCTAAATTCCTATAATAGAAATGCTTTTAGAAGTCTGGAATTGTAGAGGAGAGCAGCCATTTTTACATTTTTCAATCTGCAATTTATAATCTTTCCAAAAGTATTTTTAGAAGAGAGTTTGTTGAAGAAAAATCTGTCAAATCCAATTTTAATTGCTCAAAAATTCCAATCTTTAATTGCTGGAGTCTTCTCATTGATTGAAATCTTTTTCCTCAATATCCCTTCTATTGTTTTTTCTTGCAAAAATAAATTAAAATGAATTAAGATGCAACAATAAAATCCAAATATTATTTCTAACATTAAAACAATCCAATCAAATTCTATTTAAATAAATAAAAAGGAAATTTGAGCTTCTTATTGATACTCATAACGATCTTAATTAACCAAGGATATATTGATGCATGAATCTGCAATTAGAAAAGGCTGGGAAAATGAAAATGAAGAAAACAAAACTTAGAAAATTGATTTTATTTTTAGAAATTCGGAGCTTGATCTTCTGCCTGATTTTTTACTTAATAAATGATCAAATCTGTTATTGAAACCTCCTTAGAAATATTCTCCTTGATTTTATCTTTCCAATGAGCCATCCTGGGCCTCATTTGGCCAAATAAAACTCATTCTATGGGCCTCCGAAGTTGGTGAGTCAATTCTGGCACAATTCTGGAATTTTCTGTTGCTGGACTAAAAATCAGCATTTAAATTTAAAAAATTAATCCTAAATTAGAATTCTAATTAAGTAATAATTAATTTTAATTTAATTATTAATTATGAACTAAACTAATTAATTAATAAACTAATTAATATAAATAATATTTAAATTTTAATTAAATTAATTAAATATTATATATTAATTATATTAAATACTAAATAAATAAATAAAAAATATATTAAACTTAACCGACCACTCCATTAACTCTACTCATACGTATCATTGAAAAATTTAAAACAAATCATTAAAACTTAAAACTTATGAATTAATCCATGTGAGTTTGTAAAGGGGTAAGGTGAGTGGAGGGTGAGGTGAGTGGAGATACGGGAGGCATAAGGGAAAAACCAAAACTTTATATTAAAACTTTTTAACACATCGCATATTGCCTTATCGCAATATCGCAGTTTGTCAAATATGCATTATATAAAAGTTGCGATGTGTTCCGATATTGCGATATCGCGATATGCGATGTAAATTTTATTTTTTATATATATTTTTTTTAATATTAAGTTTTAATTTTAATTAAATTAATTATATTTTATTATAATAATTAATTTAATTAATGTTTAAAATTTAATGTTAAATATCACTTTTTTATTTTTTTATTTTGGTTTTATTTTGATGATGTTTAGTTTAGTTATGAAATTTTCTAAACTACAGCCACTCCGAAAATAAATAAAAAGAATAAAAATAACATTTTTAACCCATACTAGATAAATGATGGGACTTCAAAGGAGTGCCATTTTCAAACCAGTTGACCAAATGAGGCGAAACAAGCGTCAATGGGAGGCTTATAAAAAATTGATTCTAACAAAGCAATCAAAACAAGAATCCAAAGAAAATGAAAAATTAACAAAAGCGTAGGATAATCAGCTAAATAAAATCCTAAAAGGTGCTTAGCCAAAATTTTATAGAAAGGGTCCCCATTATTTGAAGTGAACAAGTCAAAAATGGGAGGGTTGTGTTTTTACCACAACACTACCCTGAAGGCCTTCTATCATCCCCCTACTTCTTTCTAATAGGGAGGATTTTCTACATTTTGATGGCTCTGCTACTGTGCTAACCATTCTCTTGCATTTTGTGGCAAGTAGGGGCTAATCCTCCATCAATCGAAAATATTAGTTCTTCCCAACTGGTCTATTGTTGGGCAAGGCTGTAACTTACAATCAATCTGATTAAGCAATGGTGACTTACCACCATGTCTGTATGATGAGCTTTTCTTATACTACGGGCAACATCATGTAGTAAAGAATTTAAAAATGCAGGAAGGTTTATCGTACATTTCTATTTTAACACTGCTAATAGCTTAAGGTGGCGAGGTGTTACCACATTTTTCCTCCCATCGCATGTTATGTAGGCCTGGACTACTTTTTCCAACTCTATCCATGGTTGTCCCAACGATGATCGCTGATCTCCTTTCCCTTTGACAACTAGGTTCTTCCCTTCATCTCGAAAAAGGTTCATGGTATCTTGGAGTTTGGCCTTCTTATGGGTCCATATTGCTCCTTACGCTGGTATATCAGACACCTCTGCAATAATTTCATCAGTTACTGCTATCTGTCTACCTCTAACCATGGAGTAACCTTCCTGCAAATTCTATAAAAACTCGATAGCTACTGTTTCATGAAATTGTTGTAGCCTTGTGAGGTATGTAATCCATCCTAATTTTTCTAGAATTTCTCGTGCAGCGCTTGAAACAAGCAGCACCTGCCGATCACTACGAATTGGTCGTCCTGCCATTTTACCTGCACACTATTAATTCCTTACAAATACATAAAAATGCAATGGAACAGAACAACACAGTGTTTAGTGAATGTCGGAATAATACCGTTAAGCCTTCACTATTACTAAAAATATAGGCATTTAACCCGCATGCATACATTAAAAGGCATTTGCGCCCCCCTGAAGGATGATAGGTCATCCTCGACCGTCAAATAAGAGAGTAAAGGATTGCACAGTAGTCGTACAACATTTGAACAGCATACACACATATGATATGATCACAAATGATTACATTACTGAAATTGATGCCTAATATTAAATTGCAAATAGATATGGAAACATTCATACAATGATTCAAAGATAATGGAAGGGACAGCTGATGTAAAAACAAGTACTTATGCGGTCATTGCTCTCATAAACTATTATGATCGGGTTATGAATAATTTTCATGTATAATAGGTTCAAAATGAAGGGTTTAAAGGTATCCTTTCATTTGATCTTATGTAAAGATATAATAAAAATGTTCATCCTTACTATTGATTTGAAAAGTGTGACTCCAATACCATCAGCAGAGCTCTGTTGCCCACAGGTGTCTATAACCTTGAAAAAGTTGTTTTTCACCCTTGGAACCATTATCCTTTATTTATTCCTAGGGAAGTGCTTTGTAATGTCATGATGGAGGCCATTGTGCTGGCTTGGGAACCAGCTGAACCACAATGCCATTCACCAGGAAGAAGTGAAAGGTGGATAGGTCGGCTCGTGATGAGACCTCCTGTTCCATGGACTTTTTATTATTTTTCTGAGCTGCCCATTGGACCATATCCTTGGTGTGGTGGCCATAATGGGAATGCCACTTCACTGCTTCCTTATGATCATGGTAGGCTAGCTCTTGATAAGACCCCCTATCCTTCATCTGCCATATCATAAAATTGTTAATAATTACATAGTTGTTTTTCTTTTATCCTTTTTTTTCATATATAGCACTTCCCTACTTATATATAGAGGATGGCTGAACACTCCTTAAGAGTAGGGATGGTGGAAGAAGTCTGGACATCTCAATGGAAAAATATATGCCTTTATTCTTATTTAATAAATAAAGATCAAAGAGAGATAGTTTAGGGAAGAACCAACATGATAAAAATACCCGATCATATTAATTTAAATGAGAATAAGGACATCAAAGAAATATAAATGGTTGTGTCCTTTCCATTCCTTTATCATTGCAAAACTATTTCTTAAAAATAACAATTTCTCTTGATTTGCTGATTTCAGTAATTTCTAATTTGTGTATCCTTACATAAATTTTGTATTTGCCATCAAGAGAGTCATGAAGAATTCATAAAAATAATCAAAATGATGTTTAAAATCAAGAAAAAGTATACTCAAAAAGTGTTGTTCCTTTCGAAAGGAGCAGCAAAAAAAATCTGCTAAAATGTTGTTCCTTTGGAAAGGAACAACAAAAAAACAGGCGAAAAACTGTTGTTCCTCTAGAAAGGAACAGCAAAAAAACTGTTGTTCCTTTGGAAAGGAACAGCAACAACACGCGGCCAAAAACTGTTGTTCCTTTGGAAAGGAAAAACAGAAACTCTCGCAATCAAACTGTTGTTCCTTTGGAAAGGAACAACAAAAATGCAGCAAGAAACTGTTGTTCCTTTCGAAAGGAACAACAAAAAGAAACACTCAAATACACTGTTTCTTGAGAGAAACCGATGTTGTTCCTTAGAAAGGAACAACTTAAGAAATAAATTCTACACACAAAAACAAGCAAAATAAAAAAAAGAAACATTATGTACAAATTTCAAAATAAAGAAATGATTTAGAGAATGGGTGCTGAGGAGGAGTTTTCTCCCTTAGCAAGAATCTGCATGGTGGAATCTTCCTGTAATTGTTGGTAAAACGATTCCTGATTAAGCGGTTTATGGTAACGTCGCACTCGATGACTATTTAATTTGAAGGAATGCCCAGATCCATCAATGGTGGTTAATGTGATGGTGCCATTATCATGCACCTTTTGTATCTCGTAAGGTCCAATCCATCATGTCTGGAGTTTCCCTGGGAAATCCTAAAACCTAGAATCATATAGGAGTGCCCAATCTCCTTGTGGAAGATTTTCTCTTTGATGGGGGCGTCATGCCATTTTTCTCTCTGTTGTTGAATTAATGCAGTGTGTTGAAGAGCAGAGAGCCTCATTTCATCCAACTCATTGATTTGTTGTAATCTTTTGACCTGGGCTTCATTTAAGTCTAAACCGACCTCTTGGGCTATTCTTAATGTCTAAATTCCAAACTCTATCGGAAATATGGGCTCTTTTCCAAATACCAAATGGTATGGTGAATACCTCGTGGTACCTTTCCATATTGTTCGATACGCCCACAAGGCTTCTGGAAATCTGTAAGCCCAGTCACGTCTGTGTGAGGCAACTATTTTTGTCAGTATAGATTCGATCACTTTATTCATACTCTCTACCTGGCCGTTTGCCTGTGGGTGGTATGGGGTTGTAATTTTGTGCTAGATGTGGTAATTCTGTAATGTTTCAGCGAGTTTATTACCTACAAACTACGGTCCTCCATCTGTGATGATGTCCCTTGGGAGGCCGTATCGCACAAAGATTTGGAAAATAAATTGTATTACAGAGTCCTCTGTAGCTTTCGAAAGTGCCTATGCTTCAACCCATTTAGTGACATACTCGGTTGCAACTAGGATGTATGTTCTTTGGTTCGATGGGGAGTTAATGGGACCAAAAAAATCAAGCGCCCGGCGTTCAAATGGTTCAATTAGTAATTGTGGGTTCAAATGCATTTCATTAGACTATCCAGGGTGACCCGCCCTTTGGCAGCTATCACAGGCCTACACAAATTTTTTAGCGTCTTTAAAAATTGTAGGCCAATAGTAGCCTGTCTGTAAAACCTTGTGGGTAGTTCTACAATCTGAAAAATGTCCGCCACACGGCCCGTCATGGCATGCTTTCAGAATATCAAATACTTCATCCTCTTGGATGCATCTCCTGATTTTCATATTTGACCCTATATGAAATAGGCAGTGCCCAATCTAAGAGAATTGAGTACTACGTTGTATTATCTGTTTTCGTTCATTAGGCATTAGATGTTTTGGTAATTTACGTATTGCTATGTAATTTGCTATATCAGCATACCATGGGGTTATAATATTAACAATGAACAAATGTTCACATGGGAAGTGATCTTCAACTACTGCTGCATCTGTTGGCTTTGGCATTCGTGGCAGGAAATCAGCTACAGGGTTCTCTTTTTCAAGTCTATCTTTAATTGTGATATCGAATTCCTACAATAAAATCAACAATATTGTCACTCTTCCATTTGTAATAAGTTTATTCACTAAAAAAATTATGGCAGAGTGATCTATATATAAAACAACAGGATACCCAATTATATAATGTCTAAACTTATTTACAGCATGTATTACAGCTAAAAATTCCTTCTCAGTCACAGTATAATTTAATTCAGCAGGAGATAGATTTTTGCTAATATAATAGATTGCATATGGTTTCTTATCCTCTTCCTGCCCAAGCACTGCTCCAATCGCTATTTCTGAGGCATCAGATGAAATTTGGAATGGCAAATCCCAATTTGGGCCCCTCATCATTGAGGCTATTGATACAAGATTTTTCAAATCCTTGAAAGCATGGTCACATTTATCTATCCAAATAAAATCAACATTTCCTGTTAGTGCATATAAAGGTGCAGCTATTTGAGAATAATGTTCTATAGATCTTCTATAATAACCAAAAAATCCGAGAAAGCTACGTACCTCTGTTTGTGTGGTGGGTGTAGGTATTAACAAAATTATCTGAATTTTGGCTGGATCCACCTGAATTCCAATTGCTAAATTATAATGTCCTAAGATAAGTCCTTCGATCATCATCATATGACACTTTTCATGGCTTAAACAAAGCCTAGTGTCAATACATCTTTGCAACACCTTTTCTAAGTTTTCTAATGCTGGCTCAAAATCATCTCCGTAAGGTGTGACGTCATCCATATACACTTTGAGCCCTTCATTTATTAAATCTGAAAATATGCTGAAAATGGCCCTCTGAAATGTAGCAGGGGCATTGCATAGGCCAAAGGGTAAGACTCGATAGGAAAATGCCCCCCAAGGACAGGTATAAGTGGTTTTGTCTTGGTCCTCAGGGGAAATCTGGATTTGATTGTACCCACTGAAGCCATCTAGGAAAGAAAAGAATTTCTTTCCTGCCAATGTATCTAATACCTGGTCAATGAAAGGAAGGGGAAACTGGTATTTGTGGGTTTCTTTGTTGAGTTCTCAGTAATCTACGCATATTCTCCACTTTCCATTCTTCTTTGGTACCACTACTAATGGGGAGATCCACTTGCTATCAGATATTGGGTAAATGAAATTAACATCCAACAGCTTTTGTAATTTAGCTTTCACAATATCTTTAAGGTGAGGGTTTATTCTTCGTTGGGGTTGGTGAATGCGTCTCACATATTTTTCGGTATAGATGTGGTGTGTACATAACTGGGGGTCAATTCCCTTCATGTTTGGATAATCCCATGCAAAGGCTCCCTTATATTTTCGTAGTAATTGGACCAATTTATTTTCTTGTTTAGTAGTCATATTTTTGTTAATGTTTAAATTTTTTCCTGGTTCAATTTCCACAATCTTACTATTGTACACATAAGTAGTGGGTATTATTTTATCAGGAATGTATTTCAGGGGATATTCTTCTTCTTTATTATCAAATGATGCCTTGATCATGTGACATTGTAGATGGGATCTGATTTGTGGTTTGTTAATGAAACTATTAATGATATCATCCTCTGTTTGATCTTTAAAATCGAGGGCATCTTCTATGGTTAGTGGTGATCTCATATTTTCCATAAGATATGATATAGGTTGCTTCCTTGTTTTGATTATTGATAGGCTTGGTTGGGCTGGGGGATATAAAGCTAAATTCTTGACATAGTTTCCCCTTATTATTTTCATGTTGCCTTGTCGGCAGCCAATATAAGCATTGGCAGTTGCCAACCAAGGTCTACCTAGGATTAGTGGGTGTCCATCTAGGCGGTTCTTTGGATTGATAACCAGGAAGTCAGCAGGGTACTCCCAGGAATATACGGATACCATTACATCTTGTATTGTACCTTCTGGTTTGACCACCGATCGGTCGGCCAATTCCAATAAGGTTGTTGTTGGATCTAACGATGTAATGCCAAGTTTTTGACAAGTGGTGGTTGTTGTTCTCCTCTTTGGCTTCTTTATACACATTTCCTTAATGGTTTTTGCATAAATAGGAATGTCTTGGATAGCTTGGAAGAGAGGGATTTTTATACACAAATTTTTTAATTCTCCCAGAAGATCAAAATCAAGATATTCTATTGGGCGAGGTATGATTAATCATTTTGGGAATGGTGGAGAAGAGGTGGTTGCTTGTTGTGGGGTTTGATGTTGAGTTTTTTGTTGAACCACCTTCTCTTTTTGCAATGTTTGTTCTAGAGGTAACGGATCTTCAGTGTGAACATTTTTATCTCCCTCTATTTCTACTATGCACCCAGATCTCAATTGAAGGTCATTACACTCCCTTGGTTCAGTTTCTAATTCTAGTGGTTCCATTATTTGGACAGACTGAACTGACCTATTTTTTGGGTTTGGGTTGGGTTGGGCTGGGAGTTGTGGTATTAAATTGGTCACGGGTTTTTTGGCAATGGATAGGGAGCTAGCAGTGTAGGTTTAGAGAGGGGAATTGTTCTGGCTGGTTGATTTGTAGGTCTTTTCTATTTTAAATACCAAGCTTGACTCTGTGAAGTGGAGGGGGTCTATTGTGTTGGATAGGCATTGTTTTGCCAAAACAGTGGGAAAAAAGGAAAATTTGGCCAATTAGTTTGGTTTGTTTGATTTGGCCCTGATGATGTAGGAAATGGCTATTGTGACGCTGATTTTGCCACATTCCATTATATTGCTGAGCATTATATTAAGGAGGCTGAAGAGAAGAGAATGGATCAGTTGGCATACCTGATTGTCGTGGCTGCCATTTTCGGCGTTGATTAAGTAAGCATACCACTTCTGATTCTTCTTATGCCTATTTATAGACTAATTTTAACCTAGGAAGTGAGGGACATCATTCTGTGGGGTGATATTTTGTGCAGGTGGCACAAACTTTGATTATATCCAGCAGGCACTCTTTGTGGCTGTGTTTCTGTCTGCACTTGGGACAGAATATTGCCAAGTTTTTTTCGGCTTCTGCTTTATTTTTTTTGGCTTGCATAATGTCAAACTATGTTGTTAGAGTCCCTAGAATATCTGTTTTAAAATCTTCCAGTAGATTTCCAATCACTGCACGAGTTACACCTTCACTAGAGGTCCTATTATCCCTTGTGATCATGTCACATTCTACTGATTTTAGCCTTGTGCTGCCTCTCGAACTCCTAATACACAAATCATTAATGTTAGCATAGATTTCTTGATATATATCACATTTTCCCATAATATTTAATGTTTCAACCCATTGATCCTTCATCCCCCTAATTAATGTAGTTTTCAGCACATTATCAGGTAAGGGTAAAGATGCATAAGGAGATCTCTGGAGGTTGTATTGAAATCGTTCCACATATTCTTCCAGAGTTTCATTGGGTTTTTCTGTTATCTGAAATATTTCATCTTTTAGTTCCCGGGACCTGCAATAATCCTGATATTTCTTTAGAAACGTAGCTTTCATCTGATCCCAATCATTTATAACCCCTCCACCTAATCCCATAAACCATCGTAAAGTTGATCCTTTTAATGTGGAAGGAAATAATTTTAATTTTTGGGGATTAGTGGTATAGTCATACCCCTCGCATAATACATCAAATTCAAATAGAAATGCATCTAGATCTTCTGATGTCAAGCCATGGAATGTAGGAATATGTTGAAGAGGAATGGCTTTCATAGGTGCATTAACTGCAGTGTCCACAATGGGATATTACAATGTGGAAGTTTGTTGAGGTGTTTTCTGGTTCTGGTTCTAGTTCTGGGCCATTTGATCAAATATGTGCCAATATCCTTCTGGGATCTCAAGGGAATTCCTAGGCTGACTAGAAGGAATAGGAATGACCTTGACAACACTCCTTTGATCGAGAATAAGTGTTCCCTACTAGCATATAATCTGAGGAGATTCAAGTCCTTAGTTTTGAATGATGTTGACAGCACTTCCCTTATCTGGGTTGCTCACTGTTTGGATTACTTCAAAAGGAGATTTTGGTTCTTCTGTTTCCCATGTTTCCGCTTCTCCTTCATAGAGATTACTAGAGTTCCCTTCTCATGGAGAAATTAGGCGAGAATTCTCAATTTCTTGGGAATCTTGCTCAATTCCCTCCATTTGACTATTTATCTTAGCAAAGGCTATAGATGGTGACTTTGTGGCCTGAAGGGAACTAGTAGGTTGTCTAGAAATAACTTTCCTAGGTCCTACTGATGGCTTAGATTCAGTTTTCTTAAGGATTTCGTCAATGAAAGCTGTTCGCCCAAGGGTCACCGGTCCCTTAGGTTTTTCGGGTTTAGGAGGAATTTTGTTTTGTTTAGCTTTTCTATTCATTCAAAAAAAAAAGCCTTCATTCCTACCTAAAGAAAGAAATTTATCCAATTCTGTTGTGAAACGGGCTGCGAGCAAGTATGTTCCTTGCTCGGTGCGCAGGTTCTTACCTTCCATCTTTAATACCCGATTCTTCCCAAGCAGAAAAAAAAAGGGCAAATGTGCAACACTCCTTCTAAATGGTATACACTCTCCTCGGCAACAGCGCCAAAATGTTGAGGTATAAAAGGTGTCTTTTTAACGCCTATTTATCCTACATTAATTATCAATCCGAGAATGACTTTTTGTTTCAAGAGTGTACTCTGTTTGAGGCTGAAATTTGAGCTAAGAGCAATGCTGTGAGAGATGTAGTACAATATTCTAAATACAAGAGTAAATGGATGCTGGAAAATAAATATAATTACAATAACATGAATTCAAATACTCTAAAATCTACTTGTTCACTCAACAAACATCAATCAAGGATACAATAGCAATAACTCATTCCTCTAGAAATTGATGCAATTAAAATCAAACTGGAACAAGGCAATCAATCTAGGAATGAGGAAGCAATAACCAATGTTATCTATAGTTGACAGTCTTGATTTAAAGCAATTAAAGAGAAATAGAACTTGAACTAAGAAAATTTCTGTAAACTTAATGAGCTGGAAATGAACATCAAACTGTAACAATGTAAATAAGAAAGCTTTCTGCAATCTGAAGCTAATGAATTGGAAATGAACAACACACTGAAATGGAACAACAAATGCTAACTAATGAATCAAATCTTAACTTAAATGAAATCGACTAACGAACTCTATTAAACACTAAACCCTATCGATAGCAAACGTTATTAAGTAACAATCTTAAATGAACAACAATCTAATGGGACAGAAAATAGAGTTAAATATTGAACAACAAAGATTTATAAACGATAACAAGATGAATAATACAGGAATTAAGATCCTTGTTGAAATGGAACAACAATGCAATTCATTAACGCAAAACACCAATACCAATAAGCAATCCAACAACAACTAATCAACTTTGCAAACGTAATAAAACCGAACACAATTATCACACAACGGTAATTAAAGGATAGAAATACAAACAACAGATCGATTCCACTAGGGCCGGGCCCTTAGCACCAGTGAAACACTGCTGGGTTACTTCAGAGCTTGAGAAATGGAATGAAAACACGTCTTTGTATTAATTAAACATAAAGAGTGTTACAGCGACCGCTTTCTGATCACGAGAGTCAATAAAGTGAAAAATTACAAGAGGAATGTTTTAATCAATGATTTTGACCCCTTCTATCTTTGAAGGCATTTCCTTTTATAACATTTTCGACAGACAAGACAAGGAAAAAGATAAGACTTGAACAACGATCCCTTAGGATCGAAGGATCCTAAGGGATTCGCTTCCTTTCTTTCTTTAGCTATCACTTGATCTTCTTCGGCTGAAGCCGTCCTGTTCCCTGCCTTCTCTTAGCAATGCGTTATGATTTTCTTTTCTTTGACAAGATATGGTCTATTACTGGAGGAACAATAGTTACTCTTTCTTTAGCCTCGCCTCTGGTATAGTTGTTCACCTCATTTGATTCCTGTTTTTGACAATAAAAGGTAGTTTTTTAGTTACTTTTTACAATAAACATAAGTCTTTGCAATTCTATCATAATTATATAATAAATCACCTTTGTAGAATAAAAAGAGTTATGTTTAAAGGAAAAGAATGAGAAAATACATGGTGAATTCATACCTTTTCCAATGCTCAACATCAATCAACTTTGACCAAGTCAACAATGTTGTCATGGAGGAGTGGCCTTTATGATGAGACAACGCAGTCTTAGTGGAGGACAACTTGCATTTTGGTGGCAAGTATGGATGGGACCTAATGTGAGAAGGTTCACTTGATATATATGGAGAGGATGGTAGCCTTTTTTATTCATGGTTTTAGATTATTATTTGATATTGGTCTTTTTAGACTTTGCAGCCTTTGGCTATTTAGCACAAGGGTGTTCCTGATCGAGAATCCCTACCTCATCCTTAGGGAAGGAGAGGTTAATTGGGCTGCATTTCCTCATTCTAGAATTTTTTCCAAGCTAACTCCTTTAGCTGCAGCGCAGTTTTTGTTTAGATTTGGGTTGTGTTGCAGGGTGCAGCAAAGGAGGACCTCATTGAGCCATTTTTGGTCTTAATTTTCAGTGGAGAGGTAGCCTATCCATTGGAGGATCAGCAAGGAGGGATCCTAGGCATATTTACACATATTTGGAATTAGGCCAACCATCCACCATCCCTCACAGTGTAGTCACAATTCTGAACTGCGTTATTTTTGGAGGCAGTTGAGGGGAGGGTTCATTGACCTCATCAGGAGGGTCTATTTTTTAGTACAGGGATCAACCTTCTATTTAGAAATACCATTGGAGGAGGAAATCATCATTTCAGATATATCATAACCTAATTTTATTCAGATCCAGTTTGTAGTGACATCTCAACCCCAGGGTTATTTGTCACATTGTAAATTTCTTGGTATTTCTAGCAATCTTTTCCAAGTTGGCTAGAAATCATGTATTAGAGCCCACATATTATTTTTTGGGCATTTATTTGTTTCTATCAGCCATATTTCATTTATGTATGTTTACAGCAGTAGCTACATTAATACATACATTGTTTTCACTGCTCTCCGACATTCTATACAGTTGCAGCAACTCATGTGCTGATTGTTCTTATCATTGGAGACTTGTTCTTATTGCTTGAGTGGCTTGTCCCTAATGATTTCTTTGTATAATGTTGCTGATATCTTAATAAAATGATGGCTATATATTGATCCCTCTTATGTCATGTTCAGATTTGTTGTGTTTTACATTTTTATGTATTGTATTGTTGCTATTTCCCTTTTGGGATATTACATTGAACAAAAAATAAATAATATAAAATATATACAACAAAAAAAATTAAAAAATACCACTATCTTTGTTTACAAGTCCTCTTCAAAAGGGTAGTATTGTTTTTAAATTTATTTAAAGTGTTGGAAAAATATTATGTGAACACATGTGTCTCCAAAATGAAATTGAAAGATTACTTCGCAAACTTAAGAAAATGATAAAAAATATAATTTTACATTTAAAAAAAATAATATGAGAAGCTTAGTTTTATTCGTGTATATCATGATCATATATATATATATATATATATATATATATATTGCACAGTTTAGACTAAGTTATGCTACGTGTGACACACACATACCTTTTAAGATGTGCGAATTTGCAAGTACAAGTATTGAATTTAATGGAAAATTGAGAGATTATATGAAACAAAAAAAATTGCAAAAAATATCATTTGGACAATAACATAATTCTCCAAATATTTTATTTTTACTTTGAATCAAAATTCACAATGCTTATATGAATTTTGAGGGCTTCAATTCGATAAAAAGAGGAAAAACTTGAAATTTCATCTCCACATTTTCCCAAAAAAAGTTAACCCATATTCTTGCATTCACCCTACTGTATTATGTAATTCCATTTTGTATTTTTAATTTATATTAATGTGTATGGAAATTCTATGAGGCGTAGAGTGTTTATTTTTTTCCTATACGTGGTCTTGGCCGAAGGAGCATGAGGAATCAAGATGCATGCACGCAATGGATAAAGTGGACAATGGAAGTAAGAGTCAGAAAGATCAAATACATAGGTTAACTGATGGGTCCCTTTGATTAAGATAATCATGATCCATTTAGTGGGTGAATACTAGTTTTGGTCCAAGGTGGAGTGGAGCATCTTGGAAATAGTCCATGCCAAACTTAATATGACATAGTCAAAGGTCAACAACAATTGAATAATGAATCGTCAGTCTATGTGGTGGGCAATATTTTATTTAACAAATGAAAGGAGTGTGTCATGATAGTTTTTACCACCAAGTTTTCATTGAAGGAGGCCCAAATAGTATGGAAAAATTGATATCCAATAGAAGGATTCAACATGTGCATTGTGATTTGATGGGGTTCTTTGAGGATGCAAGTTCACTTCAATGCTCAAAGGAAAAAAAAAAGTCAGTTTAGTGGGACCATAACCCACAGTTCCAAGATTGATATCAATAAACACTAAAAAAATAAAAATCCCATAAATCATTTTCATCACGAAGAAACCTGCCATTTGGGTCTACAAGTGCCAAGGTACTATCTAGTTTCTATAAATACTTCCTAGATATGGTGTTGGCGATGAGAGGAAGGGGTCCCTCGAAGGAGGGCATTAATGAATCCCCCATTAATTGACACAAAAAATGTGCTCAAGGAATATGTGAAGTGGTATAGTCACAATGATAAACTGATATGAGGATGAGCGACCTGGAAGGTCAAAAACACAAGGAGATGACTAAATCATTGTTAAATTACCTTAAGCATGTAGCATGATATATTGATGAATTGGTAGAAATAACCAAAACAACCACTTATATAGAAAATAAATTTGGAAGGAAAAAAAAACACCGTTGAAAATGACTATAAGAATAACCATTGTGAGGATTAAAACCTCATGGTAAGCCTCCTAGGCAAGCTATAACCCAACTGTAAGAGACTAACACAAATAGGTGTTATGTTCACAAGAAAAATGATTGAATACTACTATTAAAGAAAAATATATTTGGAAATTAAGCTCACTAGTGTCTTTTTCATTTAGTTTCAATGATCCTAAGACTGAGATAAACTATATTTGATGGTGTCATTTTCATAAGTTATTACAAGCATGAAAAAAATATAAAAGGAGGCTTGTTGCAGAGAATGAGAGGTATCATTGAATGCTTCTATGTCATGTATGAATGAGACTTACCTACAGAGGATGAAGTATAAGATGGTGCATTAAAGGTAAGGCCACTAATAACAGTGGTTCCTCCAATTTGAATGATGGATACAATTTTATACATATGGAAAAAGAAAATATGACTACAAAGGTGGTAGGCGGGATGAAAGGGAACACCATCTAAGTCGTAGGTGTTAATACAGGAGTGATAGTGTTCCTATGGGATTTGGGGTAGAACATGAAACATGTTAGGAACCCCAAGGAAATGGATATAATTATAGATAAGAGATAGAAATGAGGGTCAATTTCATGTCTTAATGGGTCTAAGAGGTTCCATGTCATAATTAAAAATGAAACATGGGAAAAAATGTATAAATAAAGTGATAATATAGTGTTCCTATGGGGATAGGAACTACCATTAAGTTAATACATGTGAATTGTGAAATCAATACGATTGAACCTAAGGTAAAATTTGAATAACTGACGATTAATAATGTAGATGACAAGGAAAATTTTATTTCTATATGCATGGAAAAAATATACCTCAATTTTCAATGTATATTACCAAAATTATGAGTTAAGTCTAGCCCAAATTATGTGAAGAGATCAAAATAATTCTAGTAGGCCATGTTAGTAATCTTAGATCAACTAGAAAAAAACATTGAGAATTAAATACTTAAGCACTAATGTGACAAGCGTTATTTTGGGGTTTAAGTACTATGTAAAATGGGATATATAGGGCTAAATGAAGTCATTTTACAAAACATTACGATGCATTGTGACCTTAAACCCATTGTGGCTAAAATATTGAAGTGGTGATTCCTTGATATAGAGGGCATGAAATCTAATTCTATTAATTCTAGGTAAGTGATCAATCACTTTTGGTAATTTGTAACCATTTAATTTTCCATTTCCTATGACTTTTGTGTAGAAGAATAATTAATTGAAATAGGATCCCTCTATACCAACCTCTACTGTAGTTAAATCGCCATTGATTGACTTTTTCTACTGTGAAGAGATACCAAGGCATGACTAATCACATTGCGACCATTTATCCAAGGTCACACTGGAATGGTCACCCTCAGTGTTAGTGATCACTCTTTCTATTATGGTGTAGTCCATCACCCTTATAGATAAGGGAAATGAAAATTGTATATTTTTATTTTATTTTTTGTGGCATATTAAATAAATGATGCAATTTGTTTGTTGTGTTGTATTATTCATACTTGTCCAAATGATTAAGTGGAAGGAGAGGGAACATTAACTAGAGGAAACAAAAGTTCTACATGATCATTTTATAGTAAATTCCCTTAGATACTATGGGTTACTAAAGAATTTCATCATGCAGAACATGAGGGCATAATTGGCTTTGTTGAGTCAAATTATAGACGTATAATTTGTCAACATAAATGATCAACCTAGGGCAGGTAATCTTGTGAGATGTTGTGCAAAATATATGCAGGTTTAATATTTCAAGTTATTACTAATCAAACCAGTCAATCACACATAGAACTAATGCCTCTTTTCTACATCAAGACTTGGAAGAAAAGGCTATGGAGTGAATTTAAAGATCCCTCTATAGCTCTTAGTATTTCTGACGTGATCAGAAAAGATAAGAGATCAAACTTACAGCAAGAAAGAAATCAACTTGAAAATCTAAATCGAACTTGATTAAATGAAATACACATTAACAAAAAAAATTAATCATTCAATCAATTAATAATTTCTTCTGAAACTTCAAAAAGATTACATTAGGTTTGTAAATAAATTATTACTACATAACAAAAATTATAATGTACACACACAACAACTAAAATAATTGTGAGCAAAGGGGGTCCTCCCTCACTGACAACCCCTTCAAGATTAAAGAGGCTTACTCAGTAGAATGGAAAAAACATCAAATATTATATTAATCTGAAGATATTATAGCTGAGTACATCTAATATATGCTATCATCAAAACCCAACCCAACCCCTTACAATATGAAACATAGTCGAATTTATACAAGTTTGAAAGCCCATATTTGGCTCGAATGAGGTGTTGAACCTCAGAATTATCCTCTCTTTGAAATCCTTTCTCACCTATTTCCCTTACTTTCTCATAAGATCACATACTCCAATCAATGATAAATGCCATTTTTTGTCTCAAGGAATGCATTTAAATGACTTCCATGTTATATTTTCATGTTCTTGCTATTCGAATAGATTTTTGTAATTTGGCTACAGAACGTAGCCTATTCTATAGCTAATCGTGGATTCCATAGCTACTCTCATGTTCTGACAAGCTTCAGGTATCAAATGGAGAATTGAGCCACATGGGCATTTCCAGAATCATCTCCACATGGATTTTGTCCTATTCCTTTGGTCGAGATCAATACAAAAGGAGGCATAAGATCGTGATCAAAGGCGTGGTCAAAGGATGTTAGCCGAGAACGGAAGGACTCTTGATTTTCTCTATCGTAGCAAATAAAGAGTTAAACAGTCCAATTGCAATTCTAAAAGTAAAATTAGCTACCTGTAGCATAATTATCTCATAGACAGTTATGTTTATTTTCTTTAAATACCAGTTTTACAAAACCGAGAACAATTAAGTTTTAAGTTTAAGTTAAGCTTTTGCTGATACGACTGGGTATTAAGACTTTGTTCTATCATAGTACAAGACCGTGTTCATGTCAATTATTGCTCAAGTGTGTCTTTAACTAGCCAAGATTTTAGCCGAATTAGTTGCAGAGGGCCCCTGCACTACAGGAGGTTTCTCATGCATTTTTTTAGTTTAATTTTCATTACTTTGTTTTTGTCAATTCTGTTCTCTGAGTAGAGTAATGTTACATTTCAGTTTTTCTCATTAGCATAAAATTAAAACATAACTATGTAATCATTATTATTCTAAGACATTTCGTGAGGATAGATCTTTCTGTTTTCAAATTGAATCAAGTTTGAAGCAATAAGAATACACAATTATCTAGTTTTCTTACTGTTCTATCATTTACTTTCTTAGAATAGAATTATCAATTAATTGTGTCAATGGACGTTCTCAAAAGTAATTTCAAGAAGATGATTCTGAATTAAACGATTGAATGTCTAATTCATACAGATATTAAGTTTCCCTCTACATATTTTACTTTCTTTCTAGTAACTTAGAAACTAAGGTATAATTGATTTCTTACACATCATCTCAAGAGGGTAATACTTCACATTGAATATTGGATTAAATAAAAAATACATCAGTTGTTCACAGTTAGCTTTACATTATTTTACATCTACTTTTAGATCCTCATTTACTTGCATCACTGATATTCCTAAAGGTCATTCCAAAAAGTTGATTCTATCATATTTCAATACTGAATGATTGAATGTTTAATTAATGCAATTATGAGTTATCTTTTGCATACTTTACTTTATTTTCTAGATCATTAGGTATATTTGGTTAATTAACATCATCTCAAGAAGGTGACACTTCTTATTGAATGTTGGAGTAACTAAATATACATTAGTTGTTTTCCTTTGCACACTTTACTTTCTTTTCTAGAACATTAAAATTTAAGGTATAGACAGTTTCTTACACACCATCTCAAGAAGATAACACTTCATATTGAATGTTGGAGTAACTAAATATACATTAGATTTTTTCCTTTGCACACTTTCCTTTCTTTTCTAGAACATTATAATTTAAGGTATAGATAGTTGCTTACACACCATCTCAAGAAGATAACACTTCATATTGAATGCTGGAGTAACTAAATATACATTAGTTGTTTTTTGTTTTCACTTAGAGCAACACTGCAATTTCAATCTTAGTTATAAGAATTAGATCCATGGAATAGGACTAATGTTAAGATAGAAATCATTAAGATAGATACTCTGTTTTTCAGATTATATTCTAACTGGCCAACAATCTTTGATTTATTTTTATGTAAATTAGATTAACTTCGGAACACTTCCTTTTCTTCCTTCTTAAAAATTAATTAGATTCATTTAATTTATTTCATAGTTTTATATTTAACATTCTTAGAAATCAAAGAAAAAAACCCCCAAAACAAAATAAAATACAAACAACGAAGTAAGAAGAAGGTTAACTAAGCACATACAGTGCACCACACTTCACTAGTTTACAAACCTCAGTTGATAATTTATGTAAGAAATTTAAGACATTGAATTTACTAAAAATTTTGGTGCCGTTGCTGGGGAAGTGGAATTAGGTAGCCTCCTTTCTTATATCTAAAAAAAATGATATACGTAGAGAAAGAGACTCTAGGGGTAGATTCATAGCTAGAGGCAGGAGTTTAATCGCTACAACACCACTTACTCCACCAATATTATGAGTTGATACACCTCCATCTCAAACTCATATTCCACATTTCACTAGCCATAGAATTCCTTAAGTTTGAAAGTCAGAAATCCAATTATGAATATCTCCTACTTCATCCACTAAGGTAGTCTTAGAGGAATAAGATCCTAGATCTCCAATAGAAGGAGTACCCCTTTTCACCTCTACGGGGGAACATATTTTAGCTAAAGAGTTGGAAATTCCAAGTGGAGAGGAAGAAGAAGACCCTTTATTTAACATACCATTGATAGAAGAACCAGAGGAAGAGAAATTAACCTTGCAGGTTGAATCATATATTAGCTTTGAAGAATCTATAATGGTAAGAAGAGGAGAAGAAGGAGAAGGAGAAGGAGAAATTCTAAATGGAGAAAATGTAATATTTGGAGGTAGAGGAGGAGGTAAAGGAATAGGTAGAGGAAATGGACAAGGGGCAGAAGAATAGGGAAATTGATAGTTCTTTTCGATTCCCTATAGTTGATGAAGATACAAATTCCATAATGAAAAATATCTCACCTTCTGTCCTCCCAAATTTTCATGGATTAAAAAGTGAATATCCTGAAACCTTTTTGTTTGAATTTGAAGTCTTGTGCAAAACTTATGATTATTTGCAAGACTCTCAAAAACTCAAATTGTTTCCTTCAACATTGAAAGGAGCTGCTCTAAAATGGTTCATGAGTTTAATCACTCAGTCTATCAAAACATGGAATGACATGAAGAGAGAATTTTAAGAAAGGTATTTGGATTATTGCATACCCTTCAATCACAAGGATGAAGTATTTAAAATGATGCAAAAAGATGATGAGAATTTGGAGGATTTAATTGAAAGATTCAACTATAACATAAAAAGAGAAAAAATGGATAATTTAGATTAAGATACTTTAAAATATCTTTTATTAAAATCCATTAGAGACGAGTGGATAGACATCCTAAACATGATGGGGAAGGGGGATATCTCTCAACTTCCATTAACTAACATTAGAGAATTATGTATCCATCTCTCAAGGGGAAATTAAAAAATTGGAAAAAATCCAAGAGATCCTTCTCTTACTAGAGAAAATAGATCTGCAACTGGAACAGTGAGTACGACAGAAATTGGAAACATGCTTGATGAATTTAAAACAGACATTTTAGGGAGTCTTAGTGAACAAATATACACCCTTAAATTACAAAACATGTAGAAAGGCGAGACTGATGATTTAGCTATTTTCTGTCCCAAATGCAGAAAGAAGCATGCTTTAAGAGAATGTCCTCTAGATGCAAAAGTCACAGAGACCTGTATGATTTGTTCCGAAAGTCCTGAGACTAAGAGTTGTCCTTCAATTCCAGGTCTCAAGGTTGTTTTTCAAGAATAAACAACTTCAAATCCAACAGAATCTCTTTTCTTTGTCTCTAGAAGACCATGGCAGGGGCCACAAGCTCAAGGCTTTAACAATAAAATGTATACTCAACCCCCACCAAATAATTGGAATTATTGGCAACAACCTTAGCCTCAATCTCAATCTTCGGCTCAAGGAATCCAAAGTCCCTATGGAATATTCTCTCAATACTACCAATATCCTCCATCATATCCAAACTATCCTCCTCAATGAATTCCTCAACAAAATCAACAACCCCAACTCCAAAATCGAAATCCACAACTTTCACTACCATTTCCATAGAGACGAAATCATCTACTTGCCCAACCATTACCAAACCCCATCAATATAAATCCTCAAAATACCTACATGATAGAAGGGTAGCAATTTCCAATTTACATGATCACTCCTCTAGATCTCAATGATGTCCAACTTAGATCTAGTAGGATATTAGAAAAGAAAAATCATTTTGTATTTATTCAAGAACAAGATAGTTTTGAGGAAGATTCTCTACAGCCAATTAAAATTTTTGAGGAAGGAACGTCTCTTCAAAATCATAATTCTGGAAATGGAAAACAAAAATTAGTAAACTCAACTCCCATCATAGATCAACCATCAATACCTACTTTTACACCTCCTTTTCCTGAAAGATTACAAGTTGATAGAGGGGTAGAAAAACATATTATGTTGCCCAATTGTGATTTTCTAGATGAATTGAAAAATGTCTATATAAAAATCCCTTTGTTATAGGTCATTAAAAAGATTCCAATTCTAGATAAAACAATAAAGGAGTTGTGCATGAAGAAACCAGGAAGAAAAACAAAAGAAATAAAAAGAATTCAACTCATAGAAAAATTTGCAAACGTAATGATGGGAAAAATTGCCATACAAAAATATTTAGATCTAGGAAGTCCAGTTGTAAAAACACATATCAATGCAGTTTGTTAGTCATCCATAATTTTCATTATCCGAAGATGACTAAGTATTGGTTCTATATTTCTAGAAACAAAGTTCATGAACATTGTGAGTTCTAGAAATCTCACTCCCTTCATTATCCTTAAGATAATTTTTTCACTGTTTCATCATCCCATCATGTCAATGCTCAGCTCACCCATCCCAAAAGACCCATCATGGGCTCATGTCACCTTTGGCCTCAGCCCTCTATTTTGTTTTTCCTAACTTCTCCATTGTCCATCTAGGGCTTTTAAGGGAATTTTTTCTTGGCTTCATGACCTTCATGGTTAAACATAAAAAAGGATTGTATCTTGATGCTCTTACACCTCCTCCTATCCTTAACATGCCTTCATAAACACTTCCCATCACTCCTATCCCTCAAATTCATCATTTTTCTACAAAACCTAATCTATTGCCACAATTTGACACTTTTAAAGACTAGGCTTGTGTTTTGTGCTTTTGGACCCCTTCCCCTCACTCAATCCTTGAAATTACACTTTACCTTACTCCCTAACATATATACCTATCCCCCAAAATTTCCCCAAGAATTTAGACAACACTTAACCCCTTCATTCCCTTCCCTCTACAAGGTAGTCCTAAATCCCCTACACCAAACCCTAATTTCCTCTTCCAACTAAGCTAGGGTTTGCAATAGAAAAGAGGAATAAGAGAAGAAGATCCATATGGTATGTCATGTCATCAATCATGAAGCCATACCAACTCATAAACATCATGCCTCCATCATTTTCCAAGAATTCATTCCAAGGGCCTAGTCATTTCCCACACTTAGGGCCAGTTTTTCTTAAAAATGTGTTTATGACCAAATAGAGATATATTTCGTAAAAGTGAGAGAGGCTTTTGTCAATAATAATGCCAATAAGTAAAAAATCCTTCAGGTTTTACACAAGTATCATGGTTAGGGAGAAATATCAAAAACACAATTGTCCTAGGAAAATTTCTGCACTACTGGAGTAACCTTGGGAAAATAAGGTTTTCTCATAGCTGGAGTGTCCAAATGACTTTCTTGATGAGTCAAAAGACAACTATACTTGAAGATATTTCCAATGAGCTATCATGAGCTCAATTTGGAGTTAAGGAAGGGCTCCAAAAGTTGTCTGCATAAGCACTTAGTAATTTTTGACTGGTCTTGGAAAAATCAACTTTTGATAGGGAAAATCAACTCCAATCAGAGAAACAATGGTATATTTCGAAAGTAGACTCAACACAATTTCTAATGAGCTATCACAGAGCTCATTCTAACATAGGGAAGGCCTCCAAATGCCCTCTACAAATTGGCACTACGCACAGACGAAGTAGCACTGCGCACAGAGGAAATTAGGTTAGAATTGCCAAAAATTGGTCAAAATCAGTTTTTTGTGAAGATGGACAAAAATTCTCTAATTATGATAAAAAGCCTCCTTCATAACAGGAGATGGCATGACAAATGGTTTCAAGCTGCCTTCCAGGGTTTAGCAAAGAGACCTTGATTCCACCTCACTAAAGGTACAAAAAGACAGAGTATTAGTGCAAAGGCATGTGGTTTCAAAAGGTAAAAGTAGAGGTCTTAAGAGATCAAAGGAGGTAGACAAGAAGCACTGTATCCTGCTTCACCACAGGGACAAAAAAGGCCAAAAAGATAGTAAAAAAGTAAGAAGGAAAACAAACTTTAGAAAGTGGGCTTTGGATCATAAGGTTATTTTTCAAAAAGGGTATAGAGGTCTCCTTTACCTCTTCCTCACCTCATTTATCATTGCAAAAGAAGAGAAAAACCGTTGAAAGAATTTTTTGTAGGGTTTCTGCAACTTTGGTTAAAATTTTGAGGCGCTACACACCGATGGAGGTGCTACACACCTGGCCATCGGTATTGCGCACAGAGGGGGCAACCACAGTGTTAACTTACACTGCACTGCACACTGGGAGGGCAGCGCTACGCACCTATGAAGGCGTTGTGCACAGGCATGTTTTGGTCCCATTTTCTCAAAAACTTCCAAAAATCAATTTTTTTGCCTCCAAAGCTCCTGCATTTGTTAAGAAAAGTTGGTAGTCTTTCTTCCTTGCCTTCCAAGTCGTATTTTTCATAGTCAAGGAGAGTATTAAGAACCTAATTTTCCCAAACACTAATCTTCAAGAAAATCAAATATTTGACCTTCTAGGGTAGGGCTTAAAAATTGAAGAGTTGTTATTGGTGTAGAGACACTTAGTACCAGCAAGCCTACTTCTAAAAAACTTTGAAGGAGTTCCTAGACTTACTTCATCTTGCCCTCCATTTGCTAAAAAATTTCCCTCACCATCACTCATTTTTCCATCCCTATACCTAAAGCTCTCACCAAGCTGAAAACCATTTTGTTCAAGGATACCCAAAATAGTGAAAACTTGGAGCAAGGCAGTGATAGTGATGACAAAAATAAATCACTCCCAAGTGTAGAAAAGGGTATTGCTGATGAGCAGCATGAAGACACAGAGGATAATGAAGGAATTGGTGAGGATGACAGTCAGCAAGAAGTTTCGCATGACAGGAAAGAGAGAAATGTGCTTGAGTATGACAATGAGTATAATAATAGTGCAAACAAGTGATGAAATGAATGAAGATGATGAACTTAAGGAAACAGAGGGAGATGATGAGGAAATGGAAGACCAAGAGCAGGCAGATGATGAAACTGAAACTCAGTTTGAAGGGGAAGGAAGTGACCAAAGAAATACCACTGATAGGACAGTCAATGAGGAAAAGAACAGTAAGAGAGATAAGTCATGATAGTCATGATAGCTGTCATGACTGTCATGACACTAATTAGATTCTTAGTGGCAAGGAAAATAAAAGTACAGTGTAGGAAATGATAAAGAATAGAACATGAATGAAGGGCAATGCCAAAGTGAAGCAGATGCAGAGACTGATGATCAACTCCAAGACCAAGGTAACAGTATTGAAGATAGTGAGAAGGGTGACAATGATGAAAGAGTTGAAGGCAGCAGCAAGGCTCAATGGGTAGGATAATGATGCACAAAGTGATGGGAGATATAGCAGTAATGGTAATGACAGAGTTTTAAGAAGGAGGCATTAATAAAGAGTATGACCATGATAGTACAACAAGTAAAAGACAAGGCAACCAAGAAGATAGTCATGACATTAGTCATCTTCCTAATGATAAATAAAGATACCCTTTTCATTGAAATTTGAGCACTCAAAGAAGGTAAAGACCAAGAAAAACTTAGAGACATGGCTCAAGATTTTCCATTAGCTTCCAAGACATCTTGAGGTACCTCTCGACAAATTTTGGGGAAATTTGAACAAAATTTAGTTTTTTTTGAAATTTTGACCCCTCTGTGTGCAGCACCCTAGGTGCTACGCACAAAATTGGTGCATCCGCACCTCAAAAAATTTTCATTTTTGGATTCCTCACATCACCAGAAGTATACTCACCAATTTTTAGATCATTTGGAGCATTTTTGACCCCCCAAAAGGTAGAAAACATCAAACTTTTGACCTTTCTGCCTCATTTTCAGACTAGGCGATGTGCACAGAACAGTGTTGGGAAAATTTCTTTTTGAATAGGTAAATGGCATCCACTTAGCACAACTCAAGAATTTATAGAAATTAGACTCATGAAGCTTTCCAATGAGCCATCACAGAGCCAAATACAATATTAGAAAGGAGTCCAAAACTCAACCACAAGAGACCCTATTTTTTGCTGAAGTGGCGCAACGCACAGAGGTTGTCTAGTGTGTTTTGGACCAAAAGTCAACAAAACACAATAATTTATTGAAAATAGATACTTTTGAGTTTTTTGAGGCAAATTACTCTAGAATTAGGTGCAAATAGTTATTTTTTCATTTATTTCTTAGGATCTTATATGCCTTGGGCCTTGCATGGTCTCTTGGCCATAAATGACATTTATGGTTATATTTGACATTTTCCTACCACATTTAGGGTTTTAGTCCTCCTTTGCTCCATAAATAGAGCATGAGGCCCCTATGTATTTTATTGGAATTTGATCAGATTGAAGAGCAATATACATGGTTTCATGAGCTTGGAGAAGAAATTGGTTTTGTGAAGTGGAAGAATGGCTTGCTTGGCTTTATGATGGAGAAGCTTATTTGCAGGATTCCATAGCTTGGTGATGTTTTCCTAATTTTTCTATTGTTTCCTTTGTTATCATTATGTTTCATGTTTCTTGGTTTCTATAAATCAGAAAATTATAGGTTGAGACATGTTCTTTGAGGCACCTCAATCCTCCTGTTTGTTATAGCTTTGATGTTTTCTTCTTTTGGCCATTTTAAGGAATTCTTGATTGCTCTTTAGGTCCACCAAAACTTGTTTTTGTTTCATGTATGGTTATTATTCTAGTTTACAAGTATGATTCATGGTATGCCCTGCTTTTTTGAAGTTTTCAAAACCCTATCTTGAAGCCTTTCTGTGGGATATTGATTATTAGGTTAAGTCAAAGAGGTCTCGTTCGATCTTGCCCTTTGCCCATGCTTACCAACTTGTTTCATAGTTCCAAATAGCTTGAAATATGATGTTTAGGAGTTCCCTCTCAATAAATTGAGTTATTTGTTTTATCTTATATGTTTTCCCAAAATCTGAAGGTGAATTTCTAAAGTTAGAATCTCTTATGCTCGCTATGTTTCACTGGAATGTTTATCTTGGATTTTTATCAGTTTGAGTATTGTTCATTGAGCTTAATGGTTTTCCCTACCTCATGAGTTGTAACTTTTAAACTATATATGTTTAAGACCTCTTACTTTTTTCCCAAACTTGATGTTCATTACACCTCATACATCACCTTAAGGATCCATTAACCTTACTAAATTGGCCCTGCAACAAACTCTGTTTCATCATTTAGACACCCTTGACTTCATTTGACTCCATATCCCAATGGCTTTGATAGAATTTCACTCCACCTATTCCACTTCACCATCTTACCCAACCAAAACAATAAACAAACCCTACATTTAACAACTAGCCTAAAATCAAAACCCTAGAGGAAAAATAACACATCCTTTTCACCCTATAGAGAGATCCCTCTCTGAGTCCAGGAAGGCTAGGTCCTTGGACTCTAAATACTGGTTCCATGTTACCCTGTCATTTGGTCTACAAATCTACCAAACCACAGGACCATAATATATTTGAAATTCCAAATAAATTGATTGATTTAGGAGCAACAATAAACATCATGAGCAAAAAAACCATGGAACAACTCAAACTTCCTAATATTCTGTATACGCCTACATTACTGCAATTAGTAGATAGATCTGTAATCAAGCCAGATGGTGTGTTAGAATATATTTCAGTATCCTTAGAATCTTGGGAGTATCCTGTTGATTTTATGATATTAACTCCTAAGAACCTGGTTGGATACAACTGATTCTTTCATTAGTTGTAGGTCTGGTGAAATGTATATCTATGATGGTAAGTCAACAAAGAAATTCAATCTATATCCTCCAACAAGAAGAATCATAGAGTTAGATGACAAAGAACTGATTGATGATGAAAATTATATACAACCTCTCTTTACTATTTCAACATTTAGTGAAGATAGTCAAATCTTAAATTCAATGGGAAATTTTGAATCATACCCAGAATATGAACATGATTAATTTCAAGAAAAATCCAATATTGAATATTTTCCATCTAGGCAGATGTCTCTTTATTCTATGGAAGAATTTCGTAGCTCTACAGTTGAAATATTCCAGGGAAAACTTTGAACATAAACAATAACTTGGAGAGATTACAATAGGAAAAGTTAATCAAAACATTACAAAAACATTATTTTGCATATGCATGGGAATACACTAACATGAAAGGAATTATTCCTAAGACTTGTATATAGCACATCTACATTGAGGAAAATTGTAAACCTATCAGACAACCTCAAAGAAGGATGAATCCAAATCTTAGGGGAATTGTGAAAGAAGAGTTGTAAAAATTGATGAATGTAAACTTCATTTACCCAGTTTCAGGCAGTCAATGGGTTTCCCATTTATTTATTGTTCCCAAAAAGAATGGTAAATGGAGGGTATGCATTGATTATCGAAAATTGAATAAAACTACCCTAAAAGATCATTTTCCTTTACCCTTTATAGATCAAGTATTGCATACATTAGCAGATAAGAAGTATTTCTCATTCCTAGATGGTTTTAGTGGTTACAATCAAATTCAGGTAGCACCTGAAGATCAAGATAAAACCACATTCACTTGTCAATGGGGGACTTATGCCTACCGAGTACTTCCTTTTGGATTATGCAATGCACCTACAACATTCCAAAGGGCACTACTAGGATTTTTTTCTGATCTAATACATGATTGTGAAGAGGTATATATCGATGACTTTACAGTTTATGGGAATACATTTGAAGAAGCTTTAGAAAATTTGGAAAAGGTTCTTAAAAGATGTAAGGAATAAAACCTTCAAATAAGCCATGAAACATGTTTTATGATGTTTACAGAAGGGATTGTTTTAGGACATCACATTTCAGGAGATGGAATTAAAGTTGATAAATATAAAGTTGAAGTCATCTCCAAGCTATCAATTCCAAGTTGTCAAAAGGATGTTAGAATTTTTCTAGGATTCATAGGATATTATTGACTATTTATGGAAAATTTCCCTAAATTAGCATCCCCAGTCTTCAAGTTACTCACCAAATATTGTGAATTTAGTTGGAATCCTGATTGATAGTTTGAATTTGAGACTTTAAAAGAAAAAAAAATTGAAGCACCTATTTTAAAGGTCCAAATTGGAAACTACCTTTTCACATTTCAACATATGCTTCAGATACAGCTCTAGGAGTTTTAATAGGACAAAAATACTTGATCCCCTATGCCATCTATTACACAAGAAAGAATTCGACTCCCACAGAGTTAAATTGCAGTGTAACTGAAAAGGAATTCTTAGTTGTTGCTCATGCTATCAACAAATTCATACAATATATAACAGGCTATGAAACCTTTGTTCATATAGATCACTCTACAATTAGATATTTAATGAATAAATCTATTACTAATGGAAAAGTTACAAGATGGTTATTACTCCTACAATAGTTTGATGTCACCGTTCTAGACTGGCCTGGAAAACAAAACACAGTTGCTGATTTCTTTTCTAGAATTCAAAATATCAAAGATGACACTCCAGTTGAAGATAAATTTCCTAATGAATATATTTTTGCAATAACTACTCAAACTCCTTGTTTTGTAGATATTGCTAATTACTTAGTTACAAGAAAATTACCTTCACATTTTTTTCCTAGGGAGAAAAGAAAAACCATTCAAATAAGTGCAAGGTACTCATGGATTACTAATGAATTGTATAAAACAGGTCCAGATCTCATTATCAAAAGATGTGTTCGAGAAGATGAAATTCCTGAAATTCTTAAGGTATGTCATGATGAACCTTGTGGTGGACACTTTACTGACAAGAGGACACCCTATAAAATCCTTCATTTGGGATATTATTGGCCATCCATATTTAGGGATGCCAAAGAATATGTCAAAAGGTGTGGCAGTTGCTAAAGGGTAGGGAAACCTACTCCTTAAGTTGAAATGCCATTACAACCTCTGGTTCTCATTGAACCTTTTGAAAAATGGGCCTTGGATTTTGTTGGACCAATCAATCCACCATCTAAACAAAAGAAGTGTATTTTGGTATGTACTGATTATGTCACTAAATGGGTAGAGGCTAAAGCATTACCTTTTGCTAATAAACGATCTGTAGTTAATTTTATTTTCGAGGATATCTTCACTCGTTTTGGTGTTCCAAGAGAAATTGTGACAAATTAAGGATTCCATTTTACATCCAAGTTGGTGAAAAGGCTCATGGAAGATTACAAAATCAAGCACAGAAAGTATACTCCTTATCATCCACAAGAAAATGGTCAAGTAGAGTCTACCAATAAAGTGATTGAAAGAATTCTCACTAATACTGTGCATCTACATAGAAGAGATTGGGCAGAAAGGCTTCCTGAAGCATTATGGGCCTACAAAACTACATGGAGGAATACAACAGGACATACTCCCTATGAACTTGTTTATGGGAAGAAAGTCATGTTCCCTATATAGTTTCAGATTTGAACCTTTAATATGGCAGTCCAATTGGGACTTGATTTATCAGAAGCAAAAAAACATAAATTGGAGCAACTCAATGAGCTTGATGAAATTAGGCAAGATGTAGTTCAGAGAACCAGTATAGTCCAACAACAAAGGGCTAAATGGAATGATAATTGTATCAAGGAGAAGAAGTTTCAAGCAGGGGATTAGGCACTTTTGTTCGATTCAAAATTCAAATATTTTCATGGAATGTTTCAGACTCATTAGCTTAGGCCATATGAGATTGAAAAATTCTTTGATAATGGAGTAATGAAGATAACGACAATAGATGACGAACATGTACCTCTTCTTGTTAATGGTCATCGATTGAAAATATATCATAACCCAGTTTCAAGAGAATATTTTATCAAGATTTTCCAAGATAATACTAATATGAAGTTAGTGAAGAAGAATTCTTCTTCACTAACTTAGCTATTATTTTTCCTATATAAAAAATAAAAATAAAAAACTTATAAAATAAAAAAATAAAGTGTATAAGTGTTAGTGTCCCATGATTTAGTAGATTGGTAGACCAAACGCACAGGGTAACATGAAACCAATAGTTGGAGTTATAGGACCTACCCTTCTTGGACTTAGAGAGGGCTCTCTCTATTGTATGCAAAGGATGTGAACTTTTTGCTTCTGAAGTTTGATTTTAGGCTAGTTGTTAAGTGTAGGGTTTGTTGTTTGTTTGGTTGGGTAAGATAATCAAGTAGGATAGGTGGAGTGAGAGGTCATCAAATCATTTGGCTATGGAGTCTATGAAAGTCATAGATATCTCAAAAATGATTTAGAGTGCATCACAGGGCAAATCTAGTATGGTCAATGGATCTTTAAGGTTATGTGTGAAGTGAAATGGACATTAATTTGGTGAACAAGGTCCAACAAAGGCAAGTGAAGTATCCTTTGTCATGTACCCATAAACAATAAGGTCTCAAACACTAACAAGAAAAAGATAATAATCATGAGATAGGGAAAACCATTAACTCAATGACAATACTTAAATAAAAATATATCCAAGATGAATAATTCAGTGAAACAAAGAAAGCAAGAAAACTTATCTAACTTTAGTGATTTCACCTTCAAGGTTTGAAAACATATAAGATGAAAAATAACATTAATCAAAGAAGAGGGAACTCCTAAGCATCATTTGATCAAGCTACAAGGAATTTTGAGGCAAACTTCTCAAGCATGGACAAAGGGCATGATCAAAACATGGCCTCTTTGGCTAAACCTAGCAAGTAACACATCAAAGAGAGATTCCACAAACAGAGTTTAGATAACATCAAGTAAGCATGGCTAACCATGAAACATATTTGAAAACTAATTTCTTAAACCATTAATGAAACAATAAAGCTTAGGTGGGTCTAAGGAGTAGCTAAGAATTCCTTAAACTAACCCATCAAAGGAAAACATAAAGACAATAGTAAATAGGAAGGACTAAGGTGCCTCAAACAACAATTCTTAGCCTATACTTTTGTGATCTACTGAAACATAGAAGGATGGACACAATGATAAACAAGAAAACATGAAAAAATTAGAGATGCATCACCATTAACCAAGCTCAGGGATCCTTCAAGCAAGCCTTCATCATCATTAATCAAAGAAAATCATTCACAAGCTCCATAACACCAAATTGCTCTTCAACCTCAAAAAACCACGTATTGCTCTCGAAACTCATCAAATGCCAACATTTACAATGAAATACCTCATGCTCTATTTAACCCAGCAAAGGAGGGAAAAAACCCTAGATAGGGTTGGAAAATATCAAAATCACTCATAAATGTCATAAATGCCCAAGAAACCATGCAAGTCCCAAGGCACAAAATATCCCATGAAATAAATGCCAAAATAAGTTCTAGCACCTAATTCTAGAGTGTTTTGCCTCAAAAAACACTAAAATATGATTTTGCAATAAATGAGTGTGTTTTATTGACTTTTGGTCCAAAACACACAGTGTTGTCCATTTGCGCAACATCACCTTAGGCAGAAAATAGGTCCTTTTGCAATCAAGTTTTGGAGACCTTCCTGATGTCAGATGTTGCTCCATGATGGCTCGTTGGAAAGCCTGATGAGTATAATTTCAAAAAATACTCTTTTTGTTTCTGATCCAACCCATATAACGTATCCAAATTTTCAAAATCCCAAAACTACTCTGTGCGCAGCGCCAGGCCTGAAAAGGAGGCAGAATGGTGAAAATTTAGGTGTTTTTTGACCTTTTGAGGGGTCAAAACAGCTCCAATTACACTGAAAGTTTGTGAGCATAGTGTAATAGTGATGGGAAATCCAAAAATGTAGAGTTTTCTCTCTGAGGATGCTCTAGGAAAAAGCGTAGCGCTAGTGGAGCTGCGCTAATAGGCCTTCAAAATCACAAAAAAACCAAAAATTATCCAAATTCCATCAAAATTTGTGGAGGTCTCCTTCAAGGGGTTTGGGAGACCTATTGAGAAGATGATGCCAAAAATCCAAGATTTTCATGACCTTTTGCTTCCTTTAGGGTTTGTATTGCGATGAGGGCCTTCTTCAGTTTGGCACAAGCAAGTTTGTTTTTCTTTGCATAATGCTTGGTCATCTTCTTCTAGAGAGCATTGCCCCTTTTTATCCTCTTAAAATACTTGTGTTCATTCTTAAAATACTGAATGATACGCTAAGCCATCTCAAAATCTCTCTCCATCTCCCTAATTTGTGCATCTTTTCTTTGGAGCAGTATTCTAGTGGTCATCTCCTCATCTTCATTAAACTGTCTAGGTAAATGAATTGAGGCTTTTGTTTAGTTTGCAAGCCTTTCTTACCTTTCTCACCTTTCTGTTGGCAATATGATGCAATGTGTTGTCCTTGATGGCAACCCACTTCATGAAGATGATGGAAACACTTGAAGAAGATGATGGCAACCTACTTGATGAAGTTGTACTAGATGGAAACTGACTTGATATACTAATTAATGATGTAAATCTGATGTTCTAAAAGTAGTACAGAAGTTGCAGAAGAAAGAAATATCAGTATGTGCAAGAGTAATGATGAAAAGTGTATACGTGGGTTTGCTTAATAGAAGTAGCGTATGCACGCGGGAAATAATGTGCCAAGTAACGTATGGTCAAATGCGCTCTAAATATGTAAAACTAGGGGTTACTACCATGGTATTGACCCATTGTATTGAGCGCTGGATTGTCTATGTGATTCCATCCAGGAATACCATTGAAAGTTATGTGGTTTTGGCTCATGGTATTGAAAAAGGATAAATCTATATAAGGAGAAGAAAATCATTTTGCAAGGTGTGCATAAGTCTGGGTTTGAATAAATACTTCACTCTGAAATATATCTGTATGGAAAGGGTAACAGTTTGATGATAGATCTGAATATGTGATGCACCTATGAAGAAAATTATGAAGAAGGGAATCTAGATCTGAAATGTATTTGTATCTTCTAGATCTGTTTGTGGAAAGCTTAGATCTGAGATGAGGCGAACATCTGTCTGAAGTGAAGGGTTAAATCTGAACTGAATATCTGATCTGAAGAAGTATGCTACCCTATAATGTCTGAAGATCTATACGCAAGTATATAACAGTGGGAGCGCGTATATACGCGAGTTAGATAAAGCGAAAGCGCGTATGGGTTGTGAAACCAGTTCTAAAGTATGTGAAGATGTACACGCGGGTTGATATGAATGGAAGCGTGTATATACGCAGGATCAGTGAAAGGAAAGCGCGTATGAAAACTAGGGTTTGCTGAAGTATGAAGTATGAAATGTCTGATCTGTTCTGCTGTGTTACTGCTATCTGTTAATGATGTATTCTACAGATCTGGGTTGTCTGAATTGATAAGTATCAGTTTTGATTGAGCTTGAACGTGTGGAGTGGGTCCAGTCTGAAAATATGATGAAAATTGGTCTGCAAGTTGTGCTCTAAAGACAGATTTTGGATCCAGTGTGAAAATTGATGAAACGTGGTCCATGGTGGTGCTGAGGGTTGTAGCGTTCAGTCAGGGGGTTGTAGCTCCCTTCCAGGAGAGGATGGTAAATGAGAGCAGGGGGTTGTAGCTCCCTTTCAGGAGAGGCTGGTAAACAAGAGCAGGGGGTCGCAGCTCCCTTCCAGGAGAGGCTGGTAAACGAGCGCAGGTGGGTGCCTACGTACTGGTATGATTCTGCGCCAATACATAGTTGTAAGAGGTTTTATTTATAAAAAAATATTGAAGGCTGAGACAACGGCAATAGTGGTTTTCTCCCGACTTGGGTTTCCACCTAAAATCCTGGTGTTCTTGTGTGATGGTTTATTCTGTTATTACTGCACATGCTTACTGTTATCTAGTCATCAGAAGAATGGATGTTGCATAAATCTAAGTAAAGAATTAATGACATAATAAGATATCTGTGTATACGTGATTTTTATGAAGGATATACGCGTGTATACACTAGTTGGCTTCAGCAAAGTAGCGTATGGGTTTTGAAGTAAGAAAAAGTAAAAAGTTATGAGTATGTCCTAAATCATTAGGGGAATTTTGAGGTCTAAAATGGGCCTCATAAGAAAAATGTACAACAAAAATAAACTTTATAACAACCAATAGGATTCAAGATGATGAAGTCATCCATAATGGATGATTCACCATTTTTGGAGTAAAAAAGTAAAAATATTAAAAAATAACAAAATAATAAAACTACTTTTTCAACTCGTATTTTAAACTTATCTCCCAAAATTTTTACTCAAATTTCGAGCGGGAGTACTCATTGGATGCGGAATTTAATTCCTCATCCAAAGAGTACCCATGTTGCATACTTTTGATGAACTCTTCTACACGAAAAATGAGAAATACATTAAAAAACGTTATTGTAATCACGTTTTTTTATGTATTTCTCATTTTTCGTGTAGTAGGACCCATCAAAAGTATGCAACATGGGTACTCCTTGGATGGGGAATTAAATTCCGCATCCAACGAGTACTCCCGCTCGAAATTTGAGTAAGAACTTTGGGAGATAAGTTGAAAATATGAATTGAAAAAATAGTTTTTTCATTTTTCCCTCTAAAATTTGATGATGTCATCAAATCTTATTAGATTTTTTCCACTATTATTTTATAATTTCCTTTGGAGGCCCATTTTAGACCTCAAAGTTCCCTAATGTCTTGATTCACCCCGTGTTTCTGACAATTGGTATCAGAGCAGGTCCTTCTGCAGAAGCTTGATCACTTGAAGGAGATCCATCGCAATGGGAAGTCATGAAGTAGTAATTTCTATAAGGCCACCTCTATTCAATGGAGATAATCTATTATTCTGGAAAATACGAACAAAATCATATCTGCAAAGTCTTGGTGCAGAAGTATGGGCAATCGTGGAAGAAGGTTATCAATATCCAGCAAGTATTCCTACTGATGCAGCAGAAAGGAAGAAGTCTGAAATCAATGCCAAAGCAATCAATGTCTTGTTAGGAAGCATGTCTGAACCAAAATTTTCTAAAGTGATGCAGCTAAATTCAGCAAAATAAATATGGGACAAAATCATCCTAAGCTATGAAGGAGATACAAAGGTAAAAAGTGCCAAACTCCAAACCCTCAGAATTGAATATGAAAATTTGAAGATGCATAGTGATAAGTGTGCCGATTTCTTTTTACTTAGATGATATTGTAAATCGTATGAGAAGTTTGGGTGAAACCATATAGATTCTACTACGAGGTGGAAAAAGTCTTAAGATCTTTGACTTCAAAATTTGAGTCAAAAGTATCAGCTATTGAAGAAAGGAAAGACCTGCAAACTCTTACTATTGTTCAACTACATGGCATTCTGACTGCTTATGAAATGAGACAAGGAGGTCCCTCTTAAACCAAAGAAGCTGCTTTTAAGGCATGTGCAAAAAGAAAAGACAAGGAAGATGTCAAGGAATCAGATTATATATCAGAAGAAGAAGAAGCAAATTTTGTGAGAAAACTCCAACTAGGAACTGGAAGATTCAAAGGTAAGCTCCCCTTCAAATGTTTTGGTTGCGGAAGAGTTGGTCATTATGATGCTAAATGTCCTTATGAAGAAAATCATGGTAAAGGGAAACAATTTGAAAAGAGAAAGAGTTATTATAAAAATGAAGAGAATGATGTGGATGAAGAATATTCTGACCAAGATCTACAAGTGCTCATGGCAAGGAAGCAAAAGAAGAAGGCCACTGAAAAGGAGATATCACAGAAAACATGTGCAGCAGAAAATGAAGAAGATAAAACAGGTATTGATAATTTTTCTTGTGATTCACTTTCTTGTGTTGAAGAACAACAAAGAGCAATTGATAAGAAAGATTCTATCTACAAAGAGATGATCTCTAGAATGAAGGAACAGATAGAAATGCATGAAAATCTGCGGGTTAAAGAAACCCATCATAATAGAATGCTTGAAGAAGAAATCCTCGCTCTCAAAATAAATCTGGAAAAATCAAATAAGAAAAATGAAGAACTTGAAGCAAAAATCATCTCTGTCAAAGAAGAATTTTATAAGGAGAATGAAGAACTTCTACAAGCATTTGAAGAACAAGAAAATGGGTTGAAAGAAGAAATCTTGAAACTGAATGATCAAGTAGAAGAAGGAAAAAGGGTTGAAGAAAGTATGAAAAAGCAATGCCAGAGCTTGGAGGTTGAGGTAAACATTCTCAAAGGTAAATTAGAAGAAAAAGATAAAATTTTGAGGTTTAAAAATAGTACTAATATTCTGGACAATATTCTTAGTAGTCAAAGGTCTCCGTCTATTAAACTTGGTCTGGGTTTTCATGAAATGGTCAAAGGAGAATCTAGTTCGCAAGGAAGCGCTAAAGATTCAAAGGATGTCAAAGCAATACCTGAAGTGTTGAAAGAAACAAAAGGTCAACCAACAATCATGAATTCTCAAAGGAAATCATTCAATAATGTTGAATGCTTTAAATGTCATAACTATGGGCATGTTGTAGCAAATTGTAGAAGAAGAACATCTCAGTCACAATCAAACAGATTCTATTCAGAAAGGTACTCTGGTTGCTTCAAGGGATACTGTTTTTCATGCAACAAGTATGGTCATAAAGCAGCTAATTGCAATAGAAGGAAGAACAGAGAAACACACTATGATCCTTATGCTTACTTCTCTGGTCATATAAGATGTTATGCTTGTAACAAGTATGGACATGTGGAAAAAGAATGCAGGATGAACAGATCTGAGAAATTGGATAATTTCCAGCACACAATCAGAAATTTCAAGCAAAGCTGGAAAAGGAGGGAGGACCGGTCAGAAACGTAGGGAATACTGACCCTACAGCAGTCATCCGCTTCTAAAGCTTACTTCTCTGAATGACTGTAGGAGTGATGTGAGATACATTATAAGGATTAGTAATGTATCATCACAGGGGGAGAAATGTATGATGATTCTCATGGTTAGTTTGGTTATTCTCGTTATGTTTATTTCTGACAGAGCATCTGATGTGAAGAAGACAAGTACAGATGGTACAACTTCAGGGGGAGATGAAGGAATGTGAAGTTTTCAATATTTCACTTCCCATACACGGGTTCAGTGAACTAAAGCCGCGTATACACATGAGTTCCAGTGGAGACAGATGCGTATGCACTTATGATAAGAAAATTTGTATAACAGCTGAAGATCAGGAGCACAGGTTCAGGGGGAGCATCAGTCTGACTGTTAATGATTGTGGAAGTATCTCTTTATTTCTCAGTTCTAAATGATGATGACATGTTACATGGTTTCTTATGATTATGGATGAGCCCTATTTGCTTTTTGCTGAAGAGTTTTCGTTGCTTTCACACATGGATGAGATGGAAGTCTTATGATTCAGAGATAAGGACAGATCATGCAGAAATTGTTGCTGATAACATGCTGTTGAAATAGCTTCAGGTTGCACAAACTAAGGAGGAGCCTTGGTCATGTGGAAAGGATGCTTGGATATACATTTTCAGGGGGAGAATTAGCCTTGCTGATTATAATGCATTGTTGGCATTATGATGGTTCTGAAATATGATCTCTCTCTTGAGGTCTTTCTGGTATTGGTCATGAAATGTTATATTTATGGAAAGGTCATGTTGAGACCTATGCTGTAAAAATTGTAATATTCAGACATGAAAGGACTTGTTCAAATTTTTAAACCCACTTGGTTGGGTAGTTGAGTCAAAATGTGTAAACCCACTTGGATGGGTACTTGAGTCAAAATGTGTAAACCCTCTTGGTTGGGTAGTTGAGTCAAATTGTGTAAACCCACTTAGTTGGGTATTTGAGTCTCATATGTTAATCCACTTGGTTGGATCTTTGATGTAATTATGAGTCCTTGGTGATAGGAAGGACATAGAATCATGTACTTCATTTTAGAAAATGTTTGAAGACTCAGCATGAACTTAGGGGGAGCATGGTCACTTCAGTGCACATCAGATCTACAACGCTCTTTTATCTACATGAAGAGAAAAACAACCTTGTGTTGGTTTTGATCCGCCCTTTGCCCTTGATGTCAAAGGGGGAGAGTGACATGGTGTTTTAATAGGGGGAGAATATCATTATTCTTAATATATGTTGTGGTGATCAAACACCATCGTGGTTGCCATCAAGTCCAAAGGGGGAGATTGTTGGCAATATGATGCAATGTGTTGTCCTTGATGGCAACCGACTTGATGAAGATGATGGCAACACTTGAAGAAGATGATGGCAACCTACTTGATGAAGTTGTACTAGATGGAAACTGACTTGATATACTAATTAATGATGTAAATCTGATGTTCTACAAGTAGTACAGAAGTTGCAGAAGAAAGAAATATTAGTATGTGCAAGAGTAATGATGAAAAGTGTATACACGGGTTTGCTTAATAGAAGTAGCGTATGCATGTGGGAAATAACATGCCAAGTCGCGTATGGTCAAATGCGCTCTAAATATGTAAAACCAGGGGTTACTACCATGGTATTAACCCATTGTATTGAGTGCTGGATTGTCTATGTGATCCTGTCCAGGAATACCATCGGAAGTTATGTGGTTTTGGCTCATGGTATTGAAAAAGGATAAATCTATATAAGGAGAATAAAATCATTGTGCAAGGTGTGCATAAGTCTAGGTTTGAATAAATACTTCACTCTGAAATATATCTGTATGGAAAGGGTAACAGTTTGATGATAGATCTGAATATGTGATGCACCTATGAAGAAAATGATGAAGAAGGGAATCTAGATCTGAAATGTATTTGTATCTTCTAGATCTGTTTGTGGAATGCTTAGATCTGAGATGAGGCAAACATCTGTCTGAAGTGAAGGGTTAAATACGACGATCATACGATACGAAGAAGTATCTTTGCCCTATAATAATACGAAGATCTATACGCAAGTATATAACAGCGGGAGCGCATATATACATGGGTTAGATAAAGCGAAAGCGCGTATGGGTTGTGAAACCAGTTCTGAAGTATGTGAAGATGTATACGCGGGTTGATATGAATGGAAGCGCGTATATACGCAGGATCAGTGAAAGGTAAGTGAGTATGAAAACTAGGGTTTGCTGAAGTATGAAGTATGAAATGTCTGATATGTTCTGCTGTGTTACTGCTCTCTGTTAATGATGTATTCTACAGATCTAGGTTGTTTGAATTGATAAGTATCATTTTTCATTGAGCTTGAACGTGTGGAGTGGGTCCAGTCTGAAAATATGATGAAAAGTGGCCTGCAAGTTGTGCTCTAAAGACAGCTTTTGGATCCAGTGTGAAAATTGATGAAACGTGGTCCATGGTGGTGCTGAGGGTTGTAGCCTTTAGTCAGGGGGTTGTAGCTCCCTTCCAGGATAGGATGGTAAATGAGAGCAGGGGGTCGTAGCTCCCTTCCAGGAGAGGTTGGTAAACGAGCGCAGGTTGGTGCCTGCGTACTGGTATGAGTCTGCGCCAGTACATAGTTGTAAGAGGTTTTCTTTATAATAAAATTTTGAAGGCTGAGACAACGGCAGCGGTGGTTTTCTCTTGAATTTGGTTTCCACCTAAAATCCTGGTGTTCTTGTGTGATGCTTATGTGTGATGGTTTATTCTGTTATTACTGCACATGCTTACTGTTATCTAGTCATCATAAGAATGAATGTTGCATAAATATAAGTAAAGAATTAATGGCATAATAATATCTCTGTGTATACGCGAGTTTTATGAAGGATATACGCGTGTATATGCTAGTTGGCTTCAGCAAAGTAGCGTATCGGTTTTGAAGTAAGAAAAAGTAAAAAGTTATGAGTATGTCCTAAATCATTAGGGGAATTTTGAGGTCTAAAATGGGCCTCATAAGAAAAATGTACAACAAAAATAAACTTTATAACAACCAATAGGATTCAAGATGATGATGTCATCCATAATGGATGATTCACCATTTTTGGAGTAAAAAAGTAAAAATATTAAAAAATAATAAAATGATAAAACTACTTTTTCAACTCGTATTTTAAACTTATCTCCCAAAATTTTTACTCAAATTTCGAGCGGGAGTACTCGTTGGATGCGGAATGTAATTCCTCATCCAAGGTGTACCCATGTTGCATACTTTCGATGAACTCTTCTACACGAAAAATGAGAAATACATAAAAAACGTGATTGTAATCACATTTTTTTTAATGTATTTCTCATTTTTCGTGTAGTAGGACCCATCGAAAGTATGCAACATGGGTACTCCTTGGATGGGGAATTAAATTCCGCATCCAACGAGTACTCCCGCTCAAAATTTGAGTAAACACTTTGGGAGATAAGTTGAAAATATGAATTGAAAAAGTAGTTTTTTCATTTTTCCCTCTAAAATTTGATGATGTCATCAAATCTTATTAGATTTTTTCCACTATTATTTTATAATTTCCTTAGGAGGCCCATTTTAGACCTCAAAATTCCCCTAATGTATAGACTCACCCCCCCCCCCCCCTCTCAGTATTTTTCCCAACAATTGGTATCAGAGCAGGTCCTTCTGTAGAAGCTTGATCGCTTGAAGGAGATCCGTCGCAATGGGAAGTCATGAAGGAATAATGTCTATAAGGCCACCTCTATTCAATGGAGATAATCTTTTATTCTGGAAGATATGAACAAAATCATATCTGCAAAGTCTTGGTGCAGAAGTATGGGCAATCGTGGAAGGAGGTTATCAATATCGGGCAAGTATTCCCACTGATGCAGCAGAAAGGAAGAAATATGAAATCAATGTCAAAGCAGTCAATGTCTTATTAGGAAGCATGTATGAACCAAAATTTGCTAAAGTGATGCAGCTAAATTCAGCAAAAGAAATATGGGACAAAATCATTCTAAGCTATGAAGGAGATACAAAGGTAAAAAGTGCAAAACTCGAAACCCTTAGAATTGAATATGAAAATTTGAAGATGCATAGTGATGAGAGTATTGCAAGTTTATTTTTACGTCTAGATGATATTGTAAATCGTATGAGAATTTTGGGTGAAACCATAACCGATACTACTCTGGTGGAAAAAGTCTTAAGATCTTTGACTTCAAAATTTGAGTCAAAAGTATCAGTTATTGAAGAAAGGCAAGATCTGCAAAATCTTACTATTGTTCAACTACATGGTATTCTCGTTGCTTATGAAATGAGACAAGGAGGTCCCTCTCAAACCAAAGAAGTTTCTTTCAAGGCATGTGCAAAAAGAAAAGACAAGGAAGATTTCAAGGAATCAGATTATATATCAGAAGAAGAAGAAGCAAATTTTGTGAGTAAACTCCAACTAGGAACTGGAAGATTCAAAGGTAAGCTCCCCTTCAAATGTTTTGGTTGCGGAAGATTTGGTCATTATGCTGCTAAATGTCCTTATGAAGAAAATCATGGTAAAGGGAAACAATTTGAAAAGAGAAAGAGTTATTATAAAAATGAAGAGAATGATGTGGATGAAGAATATTCTGACCAAGATCTACAAGTGCTCATGGAAAAGAAGCAAAAGAAGAAGGCCACTGAAAAGGAGATATCTTAGAAAACATGTGCAGTAGAAAATGAAGAAGATAAAACCTGTATTGATAATTGTTCTTGTGATTCACTTTCTTGTGTTGAAGAACAACAAAGAGCAATTGATAAGAAATATTCTATCTACAAAGAGATGATCTCTAGAATGAAGGACCAGATAGAAATGCATGAAAATCTGCAGGTTAAAGCAATCCATCATAATAGAAGGCTTGAAGAAGAAATCCTTGCTCTCAAAATAAATCTGGAAAAATCAAATAAGAAAAATGAAGAACTTGAAGCAAAAATCATCTCTTTCAAAGAAGAATTGTATAAGGAGAATGAAGAACTTCTACAAATTTTTGAAGAACAAGAAAATGGATTGAAAGAAGAGATTTTAAAACTGAATGATCAAGTAGAAGAAGGAAGAAGGGTCGAAGAAAGTATGAAGAAGCAATGCCAAAAATTGGAGGTTGAGGTAAACATTCTAAAAGGTAAATTAGAAGAAAAGGATAAACTCTTGAGGTTTCAAGATAGTACTAATATTCTTGACAATATTCTTAGTAGTCAAAGGTCTCCTTCTGTTAAACTTGGTCTTGGTTTTCATGAAACTGTTAAAGGAGAATCTAGTTCACAAGGAAGTGCTAAAGATTCAAAGGATATCAATGCAAAGCCTGAAGTGTTGAAAGAAGAAAAAGGTCAACCGACAATCATGAATTCTCAAAGGAAATCATTCAATAATATTGAATGCTTTAAATGTCATAATCATGGACATGTTGCAGCCAATTGCAGAAGCAGATTGTTTCAGCCACAAACAAACAGATCCTACATAGAAAGGTACTCTGGTTTCTTCAAGGGATATTGTTTTTCATGTAACAAGTATGGACATAAACGAATCGTTACATGAAGGAAGAACAGGAGAAACACACTATGATCCTTATGCTTACTTCTCGGGTCAATAAGATGTTATGCTTGTAACAAGTATGGACACTGTGGAAAGAATGCGGAGTGAGCAGATGCGAAATTTGGATAATTTCATTTTACAATTAAATTTCAACAAAGTTTGGAAGGAAGGAGGATGGTCGAAAACGTGAGAATGCGGCCCCTCAGCTGATCATCCTGTCTTCAGCTTGTAGCACTAAGAATAATTTGCAGATGTTAGAGATAAATATGAATTATGATAGCTGCTATCATACGGATGGAGCAATAGTAGTTATGCATAAGGTTAGGTTTAAGAATTTATTCTAGATTATGTTTGTTACGACGAGCATAAAATCATGACAAAAGAAAATTACTGGCATTTAACAGAGAGAGATAAGAAGGAATGTGAAGTTTTCAATGTTTCACTTTCCATACGCGGGTTCAGTGAACTAAAGCCGCGTATACACGCGAGTTTCAATAGAGACAGTCGCGTATGCATATGATGAAAAAGTTGTACTCATATTAAAAGATAGAACCGAGTTCGATCATTTAGTAAATTTTATTAATGATTAGCATTTATTATCATTTATTTCTCAGTTATAAATGATGATGACATGTTACATGGTTTCTTATGATTATGGATGAGCCCTGTTTGCTTTTTGCTGAAGAGTTTTCTTTGCTTTCACTCATGGAAGAGATGGAAATCTTATGATTCAGAGATAAGGACAGATCATGCAGAAATTGTTGCTGATAACATGCTGTTGAAAGAGCTTCAGGTTGCACAAGATAAGGAGGATGCTTGGTCATATGGAAAGGATGCTTGGATGTACATTTTTAGGGGGAGCATTAGCCTTGCTAAGTATAATGCATTGTTGGCATTATGATGATTCTGAAATATGATCTCTCTTGAATTTCTTCTGGTATTGGTCATGAAATGTCATATTTGTAATTTGATGGAAAAGTCATGTTGAGACCTATGATGTAAAAATTGTAATATTCAGTCATTTAAGGACTTGTTCAAATTTGTAAACCCACTTGGTTGGGTAGATGAGTCAAATTGTGTAAACCCACTTGGTTGGGTACTTGAGTCAAAATGTGTAAACGCTCTTGGTTGGGTAATTGAGTCTCATATGTAAAACCACTTGGTTGGATCTTTGATGTAAGTATGAGCCCTTGGTGATAGGAAGGTCATAGAGTCATGTACTTCATTGAAAAATATGTTTGAACTTTCAGCATGAACTCAGGGGGAGCATGGTAACTTCAGCACACATCATATCTATAGCGCTCTTGTATCTACATGAGAAAAAAAAAAAAAACCTTGTGTTGGTTTTAATCCACCCTTTGCCCTTGATGTCAAAGGGGGAGAGTGACATGGTGTTTTAATAAGGGGAGAACGATGGTTATGCTTAATGTATTTATCTGTTGTGGTGATCAAACACCATCGTGGTTGCCATCAAGTCCAAAGGGGGATATTGTCGGAAATATGATGCAATGTGTTGTCCTTGATGGCAACCCACTTGATGAAGATGATGGCAACACTTGAAGAAGATGATGGCAACCTACTTGATGAAGTTGTACTCGATGGAAAATGACTTGATATAATAATTAATGATGTAAATATGATGTTCTACAAGTAGTATGTAATAAAAGAACAATACATTTTAAAGATAAAAAAGTAAGAGGAATGATGAAAAGTGTATACGCGGTTTGCTTAATAGAAGCAGGCGATGCAAGCGGGAAGACCAAAAAGGTTTGTATGTTCAAATGCACTTAAACATGTAAAAACTGTGGTTGGGCAACCATGGTATTGACCTACCGTATCGAGTTACCGGGATTGTCTATGTGATCCGTCCATAAATACCACTCATAGTTATGTTGTTTTGGCTCATGGTATTGAAAAAGGATAACCATATAAGGAGAATAAAAACTACTGTACAAGGTGTGCAGAACCGGGTTTGAACAAATACATTCATCGAACATATATGTATGGAAAGGGTAACAATTTGATGATCTGAATCTGTGATGCACCTATGAAGAAAATGATGAAGAAGTGAATCTAGATCTGAAATGTATTTGTATCTTCTAGATCCGTTTATGAAATGTTTAGATCTGAGATGAGGCGACCATCTGTCTGAAGTGAAGGGTTAAATCCGAAGAACCGACGATTCTATCCGAAGAAGTATGTTTTTACAATGTTCGAAGATCCACACGCAAGCACATAACAAATGTGGAGTGCTGGGATGTTATTATCGTTAGATAAAGCGAAAGCGCGTATGGGTTGTGAAACCAGTTCTGAAGTATGTGAAGATGTATACGCGGGTTGATATGAATGGAAGCGCGTATATACGCAGGATCAGTGAAAGGTAAGTGAGTATGAAAACTAGGGTTTGCTGAAGTATGAAGTATGAAATGGGATCGTTTCCGTCAGAACATCGCTATCTCGTTAATGATGTATTCGCGTATCCTGGTTGTTCCATCTGATAAGTACCGCTCGGATTGAGCTTAAACGTGTGGAGTGGGTCCAGTCTGAAAATATGATGAAAAGAGGCCTGCAAGTTGTGCTCTAAAGGAAGCTTTTGGATCCAGTGTGAAAATTGATGAAACGTGGTCCATGGTGGTGTTGAGGGTTGTAGCCTTCAAATTGTGGAAGTTGTAGTTCTCTCCGTGGAGAGGCTGTAACGAGAGCAAAAGGGCTGTAGTTTCTTCAAGAGGTCGGTAAACGAGAGCAGGGGGTCGTAGCCTTCCAGAGAGAAGAAATTCAGCGCAGTGGGTGCCCTGCATCGTGTATGAGTTCCGCGCGCATATCACAAAGAGTGTTTTTATAACAAAATATTGAAGGTCGAGGACAATGGCAGCGTGTTTTCTCCGTACCTGGGTTTCCAAATTTCAAAAATCCCTGTGTTCTCAGGTGGTGTTTTCATATTGTTTATTCTGTTATTACTGCACATGCTTACTGTTATCTAGTCATCAGAAGAATGAATGTTGCATAAATCTAAGTAAATAATTCATGGCATAATAAGATCTCTGTGTATACACGAGTTTTATGAAGGATATACACGTGTATATGCTAGTTGGCTTTAGCAAAGTATCGTATGGGTTTTGAAGTAAGAAAAAGTAAAAAGTTATGAGTATGTCCTAAATATTGATTCACTCCCCCCCCCCCTCTCAGTATTTTTCCCAACACTTTCTCCATCATTTTTTTTCCCTTGTCAGCCTTTTGAGCTGAAGAAGTTGGGATGGTCGCTTGCCTCTTGGAAGAAAACACTAGCCTTGGTCCTCTTTGGTATGTGCATGCAAGAGGTGTGATGATGATTTTTTTGGTCTCTTTTCCATGGCTGTGATCAATATTAAGACTATGAGACCCTTCACATTTTTCACTGTCATCATGACTAGGATTACCTTCATCTTCATTTTTTGCACTATCATCATTGTCATAATCACTATGGGGCTGATTGTTGTCATGATTGTCATGACTATTTCCTCCTTTGCTGTCCTTCTCACCACTAAGGCTGGCATCATTTTGGTTATTGTTGCCTTCAATTTCTGCATCTTCCTCACTATATTTATCTCTATCACTTTCATCCTCTTCATTATCTGTATATGCCTCATCATTTTCCTCTTTATCCTGTGCCTCTGTATCCTCTATTTTATTGCTGATATCCCCTCCATCAATGCTCATTTCATTTCCACTTTCAACCTCTTCATCCTCTTCAACATCCTCTTCCACTTGGTCACTATTTTGTTCACTGTTTTCACCTTTATCACTGTCATTCTCACTGTCTTTCTTTTCACTTTATGTTTATACCCCTTCTTCAAATTCTACCTCCATCTCTTCTTGTTGGCTTGAATCACCATCATTTCTTAGACTGTCTCCTCTGTCCTCTTGTTCATTTGTTTCATTGTTATCATCCTCCTCAATTTATGTGTCTTCTTCCTCTTGTTGATTCAACTCATCACCAGCTTGTTCATCATCATCATCCTCCTCCATGGGTTCATCATCATTACCCTCACTGTCATTACTTTATTCATTATTGCCACTCTCATCCTCTTCATTTTATGCATCAAGAGAAGGGGAAGAAGGTAGGTTTCCTTAAGGTGAGGGCACTTGTGTAGATGAGGAGGGAAATTTTAGTTGATGAGGAGGCTATGGGCTTGTGAAGACTTCATGTGCTATGAATACCTCCCAAGGTATACCTTGTTGTTCCAGCTAATGTAATACCACCATCTTGATCAAGGAATGGTGAAATAAACTTTGCATTTGTTGGGAAGGACTCCTTCTCTGACCAACAGAAGACATTTTGCCTATACTTCTATAGAGGTAGTAGGGGAAATTGAGCATCTTAACCCTTGTGAAATGCATGAGGAGTCTAAGATGGTAGGAATAAAGCCTAAAGTATCTACCCTCTTAGGTGAAGTACTTCATGATAACTTTCATCAAGGTTGAAAATCTCTGTTTCAGGTGTTAGAAGGGAAAAACAGACTTGTAACCTTGTCTATACCTAGTCTTGATAAATGGCTCATAATAATCCTTGTCCAATTTGGCCTTCTTAAACCATTTTTCACCAACACCAGGGATACCTGTAGCATCAGAGATGGTATCTGCTGATAGTTCAAAATCCACCTGTACAAGATTCACCTATTTGTTGTGGAGGTTTTTGAAAAACAACCTTGTAAGCTCTGGGTGGTGTTGTACTAGTTTGACCTTCTCACAAAATTGAAAACACCCCATATTCTAGAAACATGAGAGGATCATGGGAGATGAGGTGATAGCCACTATGCTTTGGGGTTAAACTCTGTTCACTTTTCCTCCCTTATGGTTTGGTCTCATAGGCCCTTGACCCCTGTCACTGCTGCTACCATCTTTTTCCCCTGACATGGTGATAGGAGATGTTTGTGGACAAACTAGTGTTTGGAGGAGCAAAATGAGAATGGTGGTGAGGGAAAATTTTACAAATGAGTGATATGGAGGCTAGTTTAAGGATTGAGTTGCTTTGGAGCTTAAGGGGGATTCTCTTAACAATGAATTGTAACCACACTAGCTTAATCTCCCTCAAATGACACTTCACTTGTTCAAGGGGGCCAAAAACAAAAGGTGTAATAAGCATTTGAGACCTAGGGTTTGCACACCTAGGGTTCAATTACTCCATAACTATCAATATTAAAACATATTTGAGAGAAGGAGGAAAAGGGCACCTACCAGGTTTTAGCTTTTTTGCAGGTGTTTGGAGGAAAATTGGAGAAGTCTTTAAGCCTTACGGAAAAATTTTCCTTTGTTTGAGGGGCTTTCTACATTAGTGCAGCACCCTGCCTAAACTGTCGGGTCAGCCTGTGTGCACAGCACTGACAGTCATGCCCGTGGATTAGTGCAGTGCCAGGCGCGTGGAGGCCAACTAGTCGGGTCCTCGGCGTGTCGGTTGGGTCTGAGCACATCGCCACTGATTCGCGCAGTGCCACCCCATATTAGCGCAGCGCAAAGCCTTGTAAATGCAATGCCACCTAATCTCGCCGCGCTAGTAACCCTTGCCCGAAAATCAACCAAAAACTCAGTTTTTTCCTCTGAAAACCTTCTCTTCTCTTGTAATGGAAATTTAAGATGGAAAAAGACTAAGAAGGCCTTTTATACCTTTTGAGAAATAAATCAAACTTATAAAACCCACTTTGCTATGTTTGCTTTTTTTTCACTTTAGAATTTTCACTGATATCCGTTTAACCTTTTGTAGGTGATTTTGAACTTGTCAAAGTGATTTTTCTTCCTTTGGTGAGGGTGTGCCAAAGAGATGAAGAGGTTCCTCTATATTTGGGAGTGTTGACAATGCTAAACATTTTCTGCTTTCATTGATAAACTGAAACCATTGTTTTTATCCTTTTTTAGAATTCTTGAGTGTAAGTGACCTGAAACATGTATTTTTACCTTCTTTCTGATTTTGACATTGACATGGTCATTTTGACAAAGATTGGAAAATCATACCATGCTATGTCTTCCTTTGGCCACTTCTGATTTCTGCAAGTGCCTCTGACATATTTGCTTTTGGTCCTTTTTTCATTGTTTGGATTTTGATAACCTTCAGCCACTTAACAACAAACTCCTGCTCATATCAGTTTTTACCTTGTAACCTAGAACTCATAATTTCACTCCTGTGACCTTTTGAAGGCAATTGTCTGCACTTGAAATTTTGACCTCCCTCACCTTGATACTCTTTTCATTCTTCCCTTGGATGCAGTGAAGCATTGTTGCCTTGACAAACCGTGGAGGTCCCCTTATGATATCATTCTTCAAATTTCTGACTATTGTCATCATGGAGACCCATAGTCTACATTTCACCTTCTTGCCTTAGCTTCCCAAATTTTAGGTTTTATGGCTATTAGAGACAAATAATTAGTGTTGTCTTCTAATTTCTCTATATCCCTTTCAAGTTCATTCATTTCTGTTCGTTCGCCTCACCTTTTTCCCTTTTTCATTTACAATTTCTAAAAATCTTCAATGTGTGCTCAGTTGTGTTGTTGTGCCTTCTCTCCTTGTGACTTTTGCATTTGTTTCTTGCTTGGTAGCATTGTTTAGCCAAACAGTACTCAAAACCATAATTTTATTTTAACATAGACCTGCTACCTCTCCTTTGTTGTGGTTTTCCTTAGTGATGATTTAGCCTCTCACCTCACCTCAATTTCTGTTGATGGCCATCTCAATCATTCCTACAGAAATGTTTTAAGATGGGCAACTGTCTTTTGCAGAAGTTGTGCTTTGACCAAGGAGGCCTTCCTTGAAAGTTTTTCTAATCCATTTGGACAATCACGTGTTGTCCTTCTTCGTCTTTTATTGCAGCCTCTTTTCATAGGAAAATAAAGATTTAGAACACCAAAACAATCCTATGACCTGTGAAACCCTAGGTGACCTAGTGGGAGGCCTTTTGGACTTGGGCTTTGGCTAAAAACTCAACTTACGGTTTTTAGGTGTAGAATAGATTTCTTGACAAACTTTATCCATTGCAGACCCAAAAATACTGATTTTGATTTATCTATAGAGCCTAGAAAGGTAGCTTGAAACCACCGATGCTTGAGGCACTTGGTGAATGGGGGAGAAGGTTATGCTACTTGGCAATCCAAGGTGGAAGTGGAAGGGTTAGGCAAGTCAAAATAGAGTGGTAAGGTTAGTGGTGGCAAAACATAGTGAAAATGAGTGGCATGATCCCATGATGGGTTTTATGGGAGTGATAGGCTGACCATGACTTCCCAGAGTAGTGAAATAGTGAAAAATTTTTGTTAAGGATAATGAAGGCAGTGAGATTTCTAGAACTCACAATATTCATGAATTTTGTTTCTAGAAATCTAGGATAAGAATTTAGTCATCTATAAAAGGAAAAAATTATTGGTGACTAACAGTGGCTCCACTTGGGGAGGGAAACTCCTTTTCAGGAGGTGTCCATAATTTCAGATCTCTGGTTTTATGCAGACCAATGCCTCATCCATTGGGCATATTTTTATTCTTTCATTTACTGATGCTTCTTTAAAGTTGTGATCTCAATAATTTGAAAAACATGATTAAATCAAATTCATCTCTACCTTCTCAACCTACTTATCTAACATTTTTTCTTCATTGGGTGCACTTGAACTGGCAAACCCTTGACATTTTCTTCTTTTGAAAGCAAAAAAAAACTATCTACTTCTACTCTTATCACTTCCAAGAGTTAAGATTAGGCTAGTGAACTCTTTTTATTCTCTACCTAGACTATTTGACTATCAAGATTAAGCTGTATGACAGACTTCCTTCTCTAAGCTATTGACATGAAATTGGAAGCATGTATTAAATCAAGATTAGGCAATCTAACTTACCATGAGTTGTGGCATTAGGACAAGCTGCACACAAAGATTATTTTTGTACAAAAAAAACTAGAAAAAAAAGGGTTGTGATTTATCATTTGGTGTGCATCCTCATCTTTCTCTTTGGTTCAGTTTTGAGCATGTGGAACCAGTATCTTTCACCCCTAATCTATCCTTTTTGACAAGTCAAGTTTGAATGATTTGACAAGCTCTCTTTCACCAACTTATCAGCAATAAGTTGAAAACATGTTCAGCCATGATTAGGCTAAATGATTGAACAAGGCTTTTTGGCACAAGTAGTGGCATTTAGGCTTGCACACTTTCAGCATTACTATTTTTTTGGTATGGGGTTGTACCTCTTTCGAAATCTGCCCTCTTTTTCTTTTTTTCTATGTTTTTGTGTTTTTTTCAATTTTTCTCATGCAATGTTATATATAATGAATGAAAATTTTAAACTAGAGGTTTTTACAGCAATGGTACTTGAGCATCATGTCTTCAACAAGATATCCCAACATCCCTTGTCCATTTAGCCCTTGTAAACAAAAAACATGGTTACCTCCATTTGAGGGCATGGTGTAAGGATTTTTCCAAAAAAATTCAAACAGACCATGCTCTCCTTGGTATTTCCTCTTTGAATCTTGCTTCCAAAACTTGTTCCTGTCAAAGATCCTTCTTTGGTGAAAAAGGTATTCTTTATCAACTTCAAAACAGATGATGATGTCATCAATGTATATCATAGTGAATAAGTTGAAAACAGGGGCCATGACTCTTTGGAAGGTATCTTCAAAATTCCTTAACCCAGGAAGCATTTGGTCAAGCATGTAGTTGCTCCAAGGAACTTTGAAAATGGATTTATGCTGATTTATCAGAAGTGGTGTCATCTAATGATAATCTGAAACACTGTCATGTAATGACATCTTGTTAAAAATTCCTACCATTTTTATAGGATGATTTACCTTGGGAAAAGGGTATTTGTACTTCATGGAGGTTTTGTCTAGGCACCTAAAGTCTATACATAGTCTACATCCTTTTTCTTTCTTTGTTAGTGATACAACTTGCCCAAGGATTCCATGGTATTTTTTGGAAGGATACCTTTTCTGAATAATGTATGTGTCACAAGGCTTTAAGCTTTCATCACTATATATACAAGCATCCTGAAATTTCTTGCATAACCATATGTATTTTAGTTTTTTGTATAATGATAGAGTTCTGGATAACTTAATCATTTTGGGTCTTCCTAGGCTACCCACATTATACTCCTCTATATCAATTCTAGTAGATACTCCTTTATGTTCCATAGCAATATTTGTGAGTGTCAACGATTCTTCTGAAGGTACAAAACTCTTTGATGATGAGGTGTCTATGTAAGGTAAAAACATAAGACTCTTTTGATCCAGATTCCTAAAGATTTATATTATGTGAGAGTATTTCAGCGCTTCTGGATTTACAAAAGGAAAAAGTTTTGTTTTTTAGGTTTTTCCTTCATTTGAGCCACTTGATTGAGATTCCAAATAGATTTTTGGTTTTGGAATTTCATTTTTAGTTTGTAGAAAGTCAAGTTTAGTTTTATCATCATGTGGTTGTTTAGGGCTATTATAGTGTTGACTATTGAGTTCCTCATGCAAAGACTAGTTTGATTGTTGTAGTGTGTCTAGATCTGTCTCAACGTCACTTACCTGCTCATTAATGTCCTCTTCATTACACAAGATGAAGGAATCAAGATCTAAGTGAATGGAATAAAGAGGAGTGTTATTTTGCCTCTCTTGACTGCTAGCCATATATTTCATGTGTGACTCTCAGTATAGTATCCTTTTCTGGTTAAAAACAGGGATGGTAGCATAGGACATGTCTAGTTGAAGGTTTCCCTGAAGTTTGGCTCCCTAAGATCTAGATAAAAGCATCCCATACTTAGGGGGAATGTCAGCAACCACTATGTCCATGACTAGGTTCTTAGTAGGCATTTGTGCTAGATTGACACAAAGGTCCTTGATTAGGCCCAAACACTTGACTCTACTCGAATCAAATGAGTACAAGTATTTTTTAGGTTTAGTAATTTCTAGGCCTAATCTCTTCATCACAACTTTAGGCATGAGGTTCTGAGAGGCACCAGAGTCTACCATGGCACTGTGAAAGATTTTGTCATGTATATTTAAGCTAACATACAAAGGGGGAATGGCTCCCTCTTGGTACTTTTCTTCTACTTTAGGACCGAACAACAACTGTGGTTTATCATCTATTAAGTTTAAAGTATCATTATCATTTCCTATGTTCAGGACCTTCAAAAATCGGGACCTATACACTTGTTGAGTAACCGGTTCAATGAGAGGCATGGTTATCTTGATTTTGGAAATCTCTCCCTCAAAGCTAAAAGGTATATATGTTTTTGACATATTTACATCAGCTTTATCATCCATGAATATTTCTACATTTTTAATTTGTTGATTTTGATTTGGAGCTTTAGACAAAATAGTTTTCTCAGGGCCACTAGTGGAGGTACTAGGATAGCTTGGGTCATTGTTTTGCTGGCTAATTTTCCCCTTTTTTGGATCATTTTTCTTAGCCATAGTGTTGACATTCTCTGTTGTCTTATTAGGAGGGTTTTTAGGTTTTTTCCTAATAGGAGTGTCTATTTGGTTTTTCTTGGGGGGATCTTGGTTCTTTTTTCTCCTAAGGTCATATTTCCTATGGACTTCCATTATGGAATTTTCAAATCCCAAGCAGTAGTATTCAGAATCCTCATGGTTTATTTCATTCTGATCTGAGGAAAAGAAACCTTGTTCTTTTTCAGTGAGAAAAACATCATCTTCACTATCAAAACCTATTAAGTTTACATGGCTTTCTTCAAGTTCTATAATTTCTCCTTCTTCTTCATCTACATAGTTTTGTTGAAAGGGAGGTCTGATTTGTTGGTCATTTTCCCTTTGTTTGATTTGAGAAGTGTATCTTCTAAAATTTTGAGTTCTATTTTTGTTTTTGGGTTTTGCTTGGTTCTCCCTAGGAGGTGTCCTTTCATTCAAGTTTATCCTTTCTATCATTCTCTCAATTGTTCTCATTAGGCTGTCCATTTTGGTATCAGATGAGAAGGTTGAGGCTATGGTTTCATCTTTGTAAGTGACTCATTTCTCTGACCTCATCCTAGCTCTTTTTTCAATCAAGTTGGCCTATGCACTAATAGCTTCCCTTTGTATTTCTTCTAAAGTTGCAGGGTCTCTCTCTCTCAATTGATATGTCATGTCTGGATCAAAGCCTTTAGGAAATTTTACTAGTGCCAAGCCTTGTGGGGGTTTCATGTGAGGTGGGAGGGCATTGTAGACACTGTTAAACCTGGTGTAATAATCTTCTACACTTTCCCCTACATTCCTATTAAGATTGTTATATTCAGAAAGGATTTGGAGGGGTTTTGTCTTGATTTCCCACTTGTTTATGAAAGTTTGGTAAAGGGAAGGGAGATCATGTATGGTGTTAGTAGTTAATTCGTTAAACCATTTTTTGGCCTCACCTCCCAAGCTTTGTGAAAATATCCTCATTTTAATGGTTTATTCTTCTATTTCCATGTAATAAAAGGCATCATTTATCCTATATACATGCTGTTGGGTAGTGATGGATTCAGCTCCTGTGAAATGAGGGATCTTGGATTGGTAGTCATTTGGAAAAGGTACTAGAGGTTGAGGTAAAGCTAGGGGAGCATACCAAGCTACCATGATGGGAGCTAATGGAGGATTTATAAGAGGAGGGTTTGTGAAAGGGGGTATAGGATGAAATCGAGTGGTTTGCATAGTGGTGGTATGGATGGGTGTGGTGGAAGTACGTGGACCAGCAAAATGATTTTGAACAGATTTGGTATGGAAAGAGTTAAAGTGATGGAGAAGCTAAAATTCAGGTGGAGTGGAAGGAGAGGCTTCTCTACTAGAATGCTGCTGCAAATCTATGGGCTCAAGGTCAGTCTAGTCAACATCACTTTGTGACTTGGTTCCGAAAAGGTTCTTTGTATGATGCAATTCAAACTAGGGATCTTGCAAGGCTGTAAGATGTTTAGGGACAGAGCTTGCTCTATGAATGGTCCTAACAATAGTTAAGTTTCCACATCTAGAAGTTTGCCACAAAATATTTTCTGGGTCATCAACTATGGTGGAAGGGTTTGGGTCTAGATGAGATCTGGTACTAAATATTTGTGAAGCCAAATTTCAAACTCAAAATGTAGAGAGGCTAAAAGTTTAGGACTGTTTTCGGAAGGATGACCTCTTTTAGTGCTTGGTAAAATCACACAGTATGGGACTAGGCCTCTAAAATTCTCAGCGCTGATTTGATACAATCCTGGGGAGTCTAAATGAGAACTAGTGAAGTAATAGGCCTACTAGAGGCTAGTGGAGTCGCCAAGTGGATATTTTTTGCTTTTTTAAGGATGTATGTTTATGGTCCACTACCAATAACTAGAAAAAAAACCAATCTATGGAAGTTTTTCCTGGGGGTTTTCTGAGTTTCTTTATGTAGCCCTAAGGTTTGTATGGGTGTCTTCTACTTGTGTGATCATTTTTCTAGGATCGTGAAACAAGAAAAGTCTATTCTTGCCTATCAGTTGATTTTCTAAGCTTAACCGAGGGTTTAAATGAGTCTATAAGAGTTTTTAGGCTACTATGTCCTCGGTCCCACTGTGATCACCAGAATGTTAGCATCTTGTGATTTAGTAGATTGGTAGACCAAAATGAACATGGTAACATGAAACCAGTCTTTGGAGTCCTAGGACCTAGCCTTCTTGGACTCAGAAAGGGATCTCTCTATTGTATGCAAAAGATGTGAACTTTTTTCTTCCGGGGTTTGATTTTAGGCTAGTTGTTAAGTGTAGGGTTTGTTGTTTCTTTGGTTGGGTAAGATAATCAAGTAGGATAGGTGGAGTGAGAGGTCATCAAATCAATGGGATATGGAGTCTATGAAAGTCATAGATATCTCAACAATGAGTGAGAGTGAATCACAGGTAAAATATAGTATGATCAATGGATCTTTAAGGCTATGTGTGAAGTGAAATGGACATTAAGTTGGTGAACAAGGTAGGGCAAAGGGCAGTGCAGTATCCTTTGTCATGTACCCACAAATAAGAAGGTCTCAAATACTAATAAGCAAAAGATAATAATCATGAGATAGGGAAAACCATTAACTCAATGGCAATACTTAAACAAATAGATATCCAAGATGAAAAATTCAGTGAAACAAAGAAAGCAAGAAAACTTATCTAACTTTAGTGATTTCACCTTCAAGGTTTGAAAACATATAAGATGACAAATAAAATTAATCAAATAAGAGGGAAATCCTAAGAATAATTTGATAAAGCTAAAAGGAACTTTGAGGCAAAATTCTCAAGCATGGACAAAGGGTATGATCGAAACATGGCCTCTTTGGCTAAACCTAGAAAGTAACACATCAAAGAGAGATTCCAAAAACAGAGTTTAGATAACATCAAGTAAGCATGGCTAACCATGAAACATATTTGAAAACTACTTTATTAAATCATTAATGAAGCAAACAAGCTTAGGTGGGTCTAAGGAGCAACTAATAATTCCTTAAACTAACCCAACAGAGGAAAACATAAATACAATAGTAAACAGGAAGGACTAAGGTTCCTCAAACAACATTTCTTAGCCTATACGTTTCTGATATACTACAACATAGAAGGATGGACACAATTATAAACAAGAAAACATGAAAAAATTAGAGACATATCACCATTAACCAAGCTCAGGGATCCTTCAAGCAAGCCTTCATCATCATTAATCAAAGCAAATCATTCACAAGCTCCACAACACCAAATTGCTCTTCAACCTCAAAAAACCAAGTATTGCTATCAAAACTCATCAAATGCCAACATTTACAATGAAATCCCTCATGCTCTATTTAACTCAGCAAAGAAGGGAAAAAACCCTAGATAGGGTTGGAAAATGTCAAAATCACTCATAAATGTCATAAATGCCCAAGAGACCATGCAAGGCCCAAGGTACAAAATATCCCATAAAAAATAACTTCTAGCACCTAATTCTAGAGTGATTTGCCTCAAAAAACACTAAAATATGGTTTTGCAATAAATGAGTGTGTTTTGTTGACTTTTGGTCCAAAACACACAGTGTTGTCCATTTGCGCAGCACCACCTTAGGCAAAAAATAGGTCCTTTTGAAACCAAGTTTTGAAGACCTTCCCTATGTTGGATTTTTCTCTATGATGGCCCATTGGAAAGGCTGATGAGTATATGTTCAAAAAGTACTCTTGGTGTTCTAATACAGCCACTGTAACCTATCCAAAATATCAAAATCCAAACATTGCTTTGTGCACAGCGCCAGGCCTGAAAAGGAGGTAGAATGGTGAAAATTTAGGTGTTTTTTGACCTTTTGAGGGGTCAAAACGGCTCCAATTTCTTTGAAATTTTGTGAGCATTGTGTAATAGGGTTGAGAAATCCAAAAATGCAGAGTTTTATCTCTGAGGATGCTCCAGGGAAAAGCATAGCGCCAGTGGCACTGTGCTAATAGGCCTTCAAAATCACAAAAAACAAAAAATTATCCAAATTCCCTCAAAATTTGTGGAGGAATCCTTCAAGGGGTTTGGGAGACCTTTTGAGAAGATGCTGCCAAAAATCCAAGGTTTTCATGACCTTTTGCTTCCTTTAGGATTTGGATTTCAATGAGGGCCTTCTTCAGTTTGGCATAAGCAAGTTATTTTTCTTTGCATAATGTTTGGTCATCCTCTTCTGGAGAGAAAGGCCCCTTTTTATCCTCTTAAAATACTTGTGTTCATTCTTATAATACTGAATGATACGCTGAGCCATCTCAAAATATCTCTCCATCTCCCTAATTTGTGCATCTTTGCTTTGGAGCAGTATTCTAGTGGCCATCTCCTCATCTTCATTATCACTCTCTAGGTCAATGAATTGAGGCTTTTGTTTAGTTTTCCTATCTTTCTTACCTTTCTCACCTTTCTCCATATTTTGTTTACCCTTGTCAGGATTTTGAGCTGAAGAAGTTGACATGGTTCCTTGCCTCTTGGAGGTAGCAAACACTAGCCTTGGTTCTCCTTGGTATGTGCATGCAAGAGGTGTGATGGTGATTTTGTTGGTCTATTTGCCATGGTTGTGATCAACATTAATACTATGAGCCCCTTCCCCCTTTTCACTATTATCATGACTAAGATTACCTTCATGTACATTTTCTTCACTATAATCATTGTCATAATCACTTAGGGGCTGATTTCTGTCATGAATGTCATGACTGTCATGACTATTTCTTCCTTTGTTGTCCTTCTCATCACTACGGCCGGCTTCATTTTGGTCACTATTGCCTTCAATTTTTGCATCTCCATCACTGCCTTTATCTCTATCATTTTCATCCTCTTCATTCTCTATCTCTGCCTCATCATTTTTCTATTTATCCTCTGCCTCTATATCCTCTATTTTATTGTTGATATTCCCTCCATCAATGCTCATTTCATTTCCACTTTCAACCTCCTCATCCTCTTCAACATCCTCTTCCACTTGGTCACTGTTTTGTTCACTATTTTCACCTTTATCACTGTCATGCTCACTGTCTTTCTCTTCACTTTCTGTTTCTGCCCCTTCTTCAAATTCTACCTCTGTCTTTTCTTGCTGGCTTGAATCACCATCATTTCTTAGTCCGTCTCCTCTATACTCTTGTTCATTTGTTTCATTGTTATCATCCTCCTCCATTTCTGTGTCTTATTCCTCTTGTTGATTCAACTCATCACCAGCTTGTTGATCATGATCATCCTCCTCCATGGTTTCATCATCATTACCATTGTTGTCATTATTTTGTTCATTATTTCAATTCTCATCCTCTTCATTTGATGCATCAAGAGAAGGGGGAGAAGGGAGGTTTCCTTTAGGTGAGGGCACTTGTGTAGATGAGGAGGGAAATTTTAGTTGATGAGAAGGCTGTGGGTTTGTGAAGACTTCATGTGCTATGAATACCTCCCAAGCTATACCCTGTTGTTCCAACTGATGTAATACCACCATATTAATCAAGAAATGGTGAAATACACTTTGCCTTTTTTGGGAAGGACTCCTTCTTCGGACAAGAAATGACATTTTGTACATACTTCTATAGAGGTATTAGGGCAAGTTGAGAATCTTAACCCTTGTGAAATGCATGAGGAGTCTAAGATGGTAGTAATAAAGCCTAGAGTATCTTCCATTATAGGTGAAGTACTTCATGATAACTTTCATCAAGGGTGAAAATCTCTTTTTGAGGTGTGAGAAAGGAAAAACAAACTTGCAACCTTGTCTATACCTAGTCTTGATAAATGGCTCATAATAATCCTTGTCCAATTTGGCCTTCTTAAACCATTTTTCACCAACAGCAGGGATACCTGTAGCATCAGAGATGGTATCTTCTGATAGTTCAAAAAACACCCCCGCAAGATTCACCTATTTTTTGTGGAGGTTGAGGACAAACAACCTTGTAAGCTTTGGGTGGTGTTGTACTAGTTTTACCTTCTCACAAAATTGAAAACACCACATATTTTGGAAACATGAGAGGCTCGGGGGATGAGGTGATAGCCACTGTGCTCTGGGGTTCAACTCTATTCACTTTTCCTCCCTTGTGGTTTGGTCTCATAGGCCCTTGAACCCTATCACTATTGTTATGTCTTCTGCCCCTGACATGGTGATAGGAGATGTTTGTGGATAAAATAGGGTTTGGAGGAGAAAAAAGAGAATGGTGGTGAGGGAAACTTTTACAAATGAGTGATATGGAGGCTAGTTTAAGGACTGAGTTTCATTGGAGCTTAAGGGGGCTTCTCTTGACAAAGAATTGTAACCACACTAGCTTACTCTCCCTCAAATGACACTTAACTTGTCCAATGGGGCCAAAAAACAAAGGTGTAATATGCATTTGAGACCTAGGGTTTGTACACCTAGGGATTAATTACTCCATAGCTATCAAGATGAAAATATATTTGAGAGGAGGAGGAAAAGGGCACCTACCAGGTTTTATCTTCTTTGTAGGCCTTTGGAGGCAAATTCGAGGATTCTTTAAGCCTTAGGTCAAAATTTTCATTTGTTTGAGGGCCTTTTTGCATTAGCGCAACACCCTGCCCGAACTGTCAGGTCGGCCTTTGTGCGCACCTCTAGCAGTCGTGCCCGTGGATTAGCACAGCGCCAGGTGTGTGCAGGCCTACCAGTTGGGTCTTGAGCGTGCCAGTCAGGTCTGAGCACAGAACCACCCCAGATTAGCGCAGCACAGAGTTAACTTGAATGGTGAAAAGGCTGATTAGCACAGCGCCAGGGCTTGTAAGCACAGTGCCACCTATTCGCACAGTGGCAGTAACCCTTGCCTGGAAATCAACCAAAAACTCTCTTTTTTCCTTTGAAAACCTTCTCTTCTCTTGTAATGGAAATTTAAGATGGAAAAAGACTAAGAAGGCCTTTTATACCTTTTGAGAAATAAATAAAACTTATAAAACCCACTTTGCTATGTTTTCTTTTTTGTCACTTTAGAATTTTCACTGATATCCCTTTAGCCTTTTGCAGGTGATTTTGAACTTGTTAAAGTGATTTTTCTTCCTTTGGTGAGGGTGTGCTAAAGAGATGAAGAGGTTCCTCTAAATTCGGGAGTGTTGGCACTGCTAAACCTTTTATGCTTTCACTGATAAACTGAAACTACTTCTTTTATCCTTTTTTGGCATTCTTGAGTGTAAGTGACCTGAAACATGTCTTTTTACCTTCTTGCTAATTTTGACAGTGACATGTTCCTTTTGACAAAGATTGGAAAATCATACCATGCTATGTCTTCCTTTGGCCACTTCTAATTTCTGCAGGTGCCTCTGACATATTTTCTTTTGGTCCTTTTGTCATTTTTTGGATTTTGATAACCTTCAGCCACATAACAACACAATCCTGCTCATTTCAGTTTTTAACTTGTAACCCATAACTCATAATTTCACTCCTTTGACCTTTTGAAGGCAATTGTATGCACTTGAAATTTTGACCTCCCTCACCTTGATACTCTTTGCATTATTCGCTTGGATGCAGTGAAGCATTGTTGCCTTGAAAAACCATGAAGGTCCCCTTTTGATATCATTCTTAAAATTTCTGACTATTGTCATCATGGAGACCCATAGTCTTCATTTTACCTTCTTGCCTTACCTTCCCAAATTTTAGGTTTTACGGTTGTTAAAGACAAACAATTAGTGTTGTCCTCTAAGTTCTGTCTAGCCCTTTCAAGTTAATTCATTTATGTTCAGTTCACCTCACCTTTTTCCATTTTTCATTTACAATTTCTAAAAATCTTCAATGTGTGCTTGGTTGTGTTGTTGTGCCTTCTCTCCTTGTGGCTTTTGCATTTGTTTCTTTCTTGGTAGCATTGTTTAGCCAAACAGTCGTCAAAACCCTGATTTTATTTTAACATAGGCCTGCTGCCTCCTCCTTTTCTGTGGTTGTCCTTAGTGATGATTTAGCCTCTCACCTCACCTCAATTTCTACTGATGGCCATCTCAATCATTCTTGTAGAAATGTTTTAATATGGGTAGCTGTCTTTTGCAGAAGTTGTGCTTTGACCAAGCAGGCCTTCCTTGAAAGATTTTCTGATCCATTTGGACAATCATGTGTTGTCCTTCTTCCTCTTTGATTACAGCCTCTTGTCACAAGAAAAAGAAAGATTTAACACCAAAATAATTCGATGACCTGTGAAACCCTAGGTGACCTAGTGGGAGCCCTTTTGGACTTGACCTTTGGCTGAAAACTTGACTTAGGGTTTTTAGGTGTAAAACATAGTTCTTGACAGATTTTATGCATTGAGGACCCAAAACTACTGATTTTTATTTATCTAAAGAGCCTAGAAAGGTCGTTTAAACCACCAATGCTTGAGGCACTTGGTGAATAGGAGGGAAGGTTAGGCTACTTGGCAATCCAAGGTGGAAATGGAAGGGTTAGGAAAGTCAAAACAAAGTGGTAAGGTCAGGGGTGGCAAAACATAGTGACAATGAGTGGCATGAGCCCATGATGGGTTTTCTGGGAATGATAGGCTGACCATGACTTGCTAGAGTAGTGAAATAGTGAAAAAATTATCTTAAGGATAATGAAGGTAGTCAAATTTCTAGAACTCACAATATTCATGAATTTTTTTTCTAGAAATATAGGATAAGCATTTAGTCATCTATAAAAGGAAAAAATTATTGCTGACTAACAATAAGTATGAAAATTGATCAATGATTGGCATACTTATATAGAAAATACAGGATGAAAATCAGAGATTTCTGACATCCTATATTTTCCATTTCTTTTTTGAAATAAGTAGAAACACAAAACTACATTCATATTCCATCTTTGCAGCTCATAATCTACAAATTTATTCCATTTTACAGTTTCATTCCATTCCACAGTCATATTCACTTTCATTCCATTTTCACAATCATATTTACTTTCATTCCATTTTCACAGTCATAGTCCACTTCCATTCCATTTCACAATCATATTCCACTTACATTCCATTCCACAAACCATACTTCATTTTTTTTCTACAGATTCAACTTTGTAGCTGACTACATTTTACAACTGATTCCATTCTGCAGCCGAACACATTCTCCAGTTGATTCCATTTTGTAGTTAATTATATTCTGCAACCACATTACATTTCATTCAGTAGCTCTAACACATTTGTACAACCTACAAAAAAATGATGATTACAGGAAATTGAAGACTTAAGCTTTGAAGACCAACATGCTAAAAGGTACCTGAAAGAATCAACACCAAAGAAACAACAAACGAAAAGGTTAGTTCTGAAATGGTAAAGTTGCAAAAAATTTTGTTAATAGAAATGTTAAAACATTATCATGTATAATATGGATGGTCATATGCTCCCTTGACAGATCATCATTTGATTTGATTGTGATTTTCATCATACCACAAATCAACCACATCCTCTGCATTGTGTTTCATAACGGTCCATAATTGACTCCCTCATTGATGATTAACAGTCATGACCCGTTGACGTGACATATCCATCTACTTTTATTTGAAACCCCAAATCCATACCACCTATTTATTCATACAAACCCTCGATACCTTTCCTCAGTTCTGTAAGCCAATTCGTTTCATAAATAGAGAAGGGTAATTCTAAAGGTTGAGAACTCTGCAGGCTTGGGACTGATAGTTAGATCAAAACCGGTGGGAACAAAATATATGGAAGGATACCCTCAAATCAAGGAAATGTTGCAAAAAGCTGGATGGCACAAATTCATAGAGAAATTTGATGGTTTTCACAAAGAGATTACAAAATCTTTTGTTCGGTCTTTTGATGGCACAAAAGTGGAAATTGGAGGTATCAAGTTTATAGTTACTGAGACATTCATGGCTATAGCCACAAAAATTCGAAGGCTTGGCGAAAGGTGGTTTAAAAAAAAATACTTTCACAATTAATCATGGAAGGCTATTCTCAAAAACCCAGGTATGGATGACCCTATTTTTAGAAAAGGTATCCCCAGCTCAGCCCTTAAAAATAAATGGAGGAAAATTCTCTTGGTTTTACAGAAATTTATCACCTATGAAGGAGGGTTTGGTTGCATGTATGTATACCATATTCGATTACTGATGATTTTCTTAGAAAAGGGTGAAATAAATCTCCCCTTATTTCTACTAAATATCTTAAAAAGGATGTCCACAAACGTGTAGAAGAGAATACAGTTTATAGATAACACCATGCATCACCATGGGTTCATAAAGTTACTGGTTGAGTTTTGTTTAAAAAGCATAGGAGATACCTAGGATAATTTTCTTATTAGAAACCATTTTCAAGAGCACCTGAACAACCTAAAGAAGACAATATCAAAAAGAGTAAAAGGAAGAAGATTGATACAAACATTAAAGATGGAACTACATCTTCATTTCAAAAGAATGATGAAAAGATCATCTCTAAAGAGCTGACAGAGATCAAAAAACAAAATAAAAACAAGACAGAAGGAAAGATAAGAAAGAGGAGCAAAGATACAAATGAGGAAAATTTAAATCCTCCACAACTGAGAAGGAGCTCCAGACTCCGAGGTTCGATGAAGAAAACACTACCAAAAGAGACAAAGTTTGTACGTTTAGATGAGGAAACTCCAATACCATCTCCTATCAATATTTCTCCTCCACACAGTCCTCAAAATTCTCCTATTCATAATTTTGAAGGTAGCCCCAGCAAAAAATATCCAGGCATAGACCCAGCACAACAAGAAATATATGATTACATATAATCATTGGAGAAGAGAAGTGCAACTGCGAATCCTATAAATCCACAAGAACCTCTAGTTGAAACTCTCAAATAGGAAATTTATGAACTAGAGATATTGAATAGGCATATTAAACAGGAGAATGAGACCTTGAAGTAGCAGAACAAGCTGGAAAAGGTAATTCATGACAATACCATTATGCATTTAGGATTGTGGTACAATAAGAATAGGAAGTTGAAAAGAAAGAACAAGTCACTAAACAAGGAATTCATTAATCTCAAATACAATTTTTTAATGAGAAAACCCATGACAACAATCACTTCAAAGAGAAGAAAAAGAAGGAAGATGGATGTGTTAGCAGAAGTATCTGAACAAATGCAGTAGGAGATGAGAATTCACATTTTTGATAAATTGCATGAGGACATGCAATGAATTCACAGTGGGGGTATGTTGAACCTCAGAATTATCCTCTCTCTAAAATCCTTTCTCACCTTTTTCCCTTACTTTCTCATAAGATCACATACTCCAATCAATAATAAATGCCATGTTTTGTCTTACGGAATGTGTTTAAATGACTTCCATGTTATATTTTCATGTTCTTTCTATTTGAATAGGTTTTTGTAATTTTGCTACAGAACGCAGCCTATTCTGCAGCTAATCGTGGATTCCATAGCTACTCTCATGGTCTGACGGTTCCAAGTATCAAAAGGAGAATACAGCCACATGGGCATTTCGAGAATCATCTCCACATGGATTTTTTCCTATTCACTTGGCCGAGATCGATAGAAAAGGAGGCCTAAGATCGTGGTCAAAGGTGTGGTCAAAGGACGTTAGCCGAGAACAGAAGGACTCTTGATTTTCTCTATCATAGAAAATTAAGAGTTAAACAGTCCAATTGCAATTCTAAAAGTTGAATTAGCCACATGTAGCAATATTAGCTCATAAACAATTATGTTTATTTTCTTTAAATACTGGTTGTAGAGAACTGAGAGAAATTAAGTTTTTAGTTTAAGTTAAGGTTTTGCTGATACGACTGTGTATTAAGAATTCACTCTATCATAATACAAAGACCATGTTCATGCTAATTATTTCTTAAGTGAGTCTTTAACCAGCTGTGATTTCAGCCAAATCAGTTGCAGAGGGCCCCTGCACTACAAGACGTTTTTCATGCATTGTTTTAGTTTAATTTTCCTTACTCTATTTTTGTCAGTTCTATTTTCTAAGTAGATTAATGTTACATTTCAGTTTTTCTCATTAGCATAAAATTAAAACATAACTGAGTAATCATTATTCTTCTAAGACATTTCGTGAGGATAGATCTTTCTATTTTCAAATTGAATCAAGTTTGAAGCAATCAGAATACACAATTATCTAGTTTTCTTACTGTTCTGTCATTTACTTTCTTAGAATAGAATTATCAATAAATTGTGTCAATGGATTTTCTCAAAGGTCATTTCAAGAAGATGATTCTGAACTAAATGATTGAATGTATAATTCATACAATTATTGAAATTTCCTCTGCACATTTTACTTGCTTTCTAGGAACTTAGAAACTAAGGTATAATTGATTTCTTACACAACATCTCAAGAGGGTAATACATCACATTGAATGTTGGAGTAAATAAAACATACATTAATTGTTCATAGTTAGCTTTACATTATTTTACATCTGCTTTTAGATCCTCCTTTAGTTGCATCATTGATATTCCTAAACTTCATTCGAAGAAGTTGATTCTATCATATTTAAAGACTAAATGATTGAATTTTTAATTAATGAAATTGTTGATTTATCTTCTGCATACTTTACCTTCTTTTCTAGATCATTAGGTATAGTTGGTTACTTAAAATCATCTCAAGAAGGTGACACTTCATGTTGAATGCTGGAGTAACTAAATATACATTAGTTGTTTTCCTTTGCACACTTTACTTGCTTTCCTATAACATTAGAAGTTAAGGTATAGATAGTTGCTTACACACCATCTCAAGAAGATAACACTTCATATTGAATGTTGGAGTAACTAAATATACATTAGTTGTTTTCTTCTTTCACTTAGAACAACACGGCAATTTCAATCTCATTTATAAGAATTAGATCCATCGAATAGGACTAATGATAAGGTAGAAATAATTAAGATAGTTACTATGTTTTTTAGATTAGATTCTAACTAGACAACAATCTTTGATTTATTTTTATGTAAATTAGATTAACTTAGGAACACTTCCTTTTCTTCCTTCTTAAAAATTCATCAGATTCATTTAATTTCTTTCATAGTTTTAGATTAAACATTCTTAGACATCAAAGAAAAAACCCCCAAAACAACATAAAATATAAACAACAAAGTAAGAAGAAGGTTAATGAAGCACATAAAGTGCACCACACTTCATTAGTTTACAAACCTCGGTTGATAATTTATGTAAGAAATTTAAGACATTAAATTGACTAAACATAAGGAAAACTACTAATATAAGCTATTAGCTATCAATACAGGTACAGACTATCAAAAGTAGCTATGCTGAGTTTAATCCATGACTGAAAGCATGGATTAGACAAATTTTGTTACATAGTTGGAGTTTCTCCTCATGCGGCCAATGAGAAGAGGTCTGCAGATCTGGGTGGTTTTAGAGGTGGATTTGAAAGAACCAATAGGACAACATCCATGTATGATGAATTCCCCACAAAACCCATGTTCTGGTTTGATTTGGAAGTGAGTGGAACATATCTAACCACTAATTCCATTGTCGTAAATCTGGGCGGTTGAAGGAAATATGCATCTACAAGAATTCCAGAGCGTTTGCAAGAAATGCAATTGCATGAGCTATATTTAGGAAATTTCGGAGCTATTTCAAATCAAATAAAACCTGCATAATATTTCTAGATTAGTTGGCATAATAATTCAATAAGGAAATGTCTAGCTTAAGGAATGCTTAATATTAAGGTAAAATGATACATTTTTATATTAATTTGCATACCTCAAGCGTATAGCACCCTTTTGGCCAAAAACATAGATGATATAACCAAAATAAGCATACTAGGAGTCAAGGAGAGTTAGAAATGGGAGAGGTGAGGTCTAAGAAAGGTGTTAAAATTAGGCAAAATTGGGACTCAACATCTCTCCCACACCTAGCTTCTTACATGTCCCTAATGCAAGAAAAAATATTGCACCCTCCAAAATAGGAAATCAGTCCTTGCCCTGCGTTGCAACTGCTACAGCCAAATGATCCAATTAGGCCCTACTAGAGTGTCCATGAACCTGACCCCTATAAATATCATTTTTCTTCCTTATATGGTCAATATGAGCTTGCTTCTTTTTCATGATTCCAACCGCCTTCTAATTCCATTGCTTATGCTATTTTTTCATGCGTAGGTTCTTTTATTTCAAGGTTTCATTCTCCTTCGTCAAAGCTCATTCTGAAATAGTGAGCTTAGTGATAATATCCTCCAATTCTTATAGAGAACACTTTTTCTAGGGAGTTACTTCTCCTCATGATGTTCTTAGGAAGATTGAGGCACACTAGGGTCCTCCTGTCCTTGTTGTTCAACTATTGTTTCATTCCCACTTTCCTGTAGCGGGGGATCCTAGAAGGACATTATTTCTCCAGCAATGAATTCACTTGTCTCCACCTTCTCCTTCCTTTTAGGTGGGCCATGGAGCTTTTCTTTATTTTTATCAGATTTGGGTAGTACCCCCCTTCTATAATTTCCTTCATAGCCAACTTGGATGCCTGGATCCTTTTGAATCTCTTAGCAGGGGTGGAGATGCCCTTCAACTTGGGATTTTTACCTGTAGTCTCCCCAGTCACCACCACTTCTTCATATTTTTCATCCTCATTTGTACGTGGCCCACGAGTTCATGGCTTCTTCCTTGATTTTTGTGCTAGATTTTCTTCCTTAGTCTCTAAAGGGTGAGAGTCTTCATCTTCCACAAAATAATTCTCAGCCTGAAAATCCTCCCACGTCTTCTTCTTCTTCTGCAGAACCTCCATTAGGATTATTTTACCAGCCCATGGTGATAGAATTTTTCCTCCAAGTGGGTTGCCCTTTCCTTAGTGGTCGTAGACATTTTCATCATGGACTTATTCAAATAATATGAAAAATTCAAAGGCTTGTCTCGAAAATGTCTAAGAATTTGAATGTGAAAGAAAAACGTGAGCCCAAAGTGATCTTCGCATGTTATATACTTCTGCAAGAAAATAACAGGTGTCGATACTTACTTCTCAAGAATTCCTGTGGAATCCCTTTGCTCCTGTCAGGATTTAAACGCTCCTACCAGAGAAAGGACGTGAAAATTCCCTTACTGAAACATTGTTCCTTAAACCAATGTTCCCCATCCTGTGGAATTTTGCATGCACGAGCCACCAAATCCTTTGTTAATTTGAAATGGACATTCCCGAATTGTGCTTTTTCATCATTCAAATTTAGGGTGAAATACTTTCTAACCTCTAAATGATGGCTGCTAAAATTTTGAAACAAGGGTAACCACCCTACTTTCTGCAGTCTCGCTTTACTGTGAGGGTCGGCTTCCAACAAAGCAGGGCCTAGCGGCTCGAATCAAACAGGGGCACGCATTTTTGACATAGTGAAGGATAGGAGAGACAAAATGAACACGGATCACATAAATTCGGTGATAAGACTTACAATGGATCACTCAACAAGGGAGGGTTAAATTGGAAATGTTGGAGAGCACGAATATTTTGAAAAGTAGGTCCTGATCATGATTATCATCATGATCCGACCTGTAGAATGGATATCGGGAGTAGAACCACCGGGTATGTTAGAGTCATGATGATTGGGCATGGAGCTCAATTTATGATACAATGGTTTACATATGCGTTTTTTCACAAGGGCTACCATAGCTGAAATCATTCAAATTTTTAAAATTAAATCATCATTACCTCTTACCTTAAGTGTCCTGTCACTGCTTGTACCTTACTGAGCTTACCTTCCAACAGTCGAGTCCTTGGATGATGTTTTCTTGTTTCTTGAAATGATAACCCACTCAAAACATTACATCATATGTATAATCACATAATTCATGACCTCGACCAATAATAAAATTTTCAGTAGTTTATCAAATAATTCAAACTAATGTTATGTCTATGAATTTTTTTCTTTAGGAAACCAAGGGCGTGCCGCAGGAAATGAAAGCATGACTGCTGAACATTCTGCAGGAAATTATTCTACAAGAAAAATTGTTTCTCCCCCGTTCATGTACATTTCATTGCACATGAATGAAGGTTTTGATGTCAAATGTGCAATGATCTCATTGGATTACCATCCATTGAGGTCAATTTTTAACCAATGTGAGACCTGTCACCATTAATGAGAGTGGGGACCAAGGTACCTTGATGCATCCTATCAGGTGTGAATTTATGAGCTGTTGTCGAACCCCCTATAGGATCTAACAGTCAAGGAGCCATAATGATTCCCCATTGTTGCTACCAATATCGCTTGTCATTAGGGAATACAAACTTCAAGGCATCATAAGGCTCTAATCATTCACCAAGATAATTTTCTGATGTCGATGGGGGAAGATTATTGCAAGGAGGGCCTTAAGGAATCCCATATCAGTCCAATATGAGCAATCCACAGATTAACTAAAAAACATAATTTATTGAGAGGATCCCAAAAGATCTATTGAATTGTGTTTTTAACAGGCCTCGGGAAGTCCATGCTCGCCATATTTCAATTTTAGATACTTCGAAATACTAAAAAAGAAGAGTCCAAGGGGGCTTCTTTTATGTAATTAGTCCATTGAGCCCGAAAAAAGGAATAAACATGTACGCAATAGACATTCCTCTCATGGTTCAGCGAGGAGGAACAAATTGATCTCATTGTATCAGCAGGAAAATCAAGGAGAGGTAGTGGAAGGAATGATTCCTTCTCTCACCATTTCCAACTCTTTCTTCTTCACAATTTCTTCCACAAATTCCTCCTTAGATTGGGGTTTTGATATAGCTTAAGTCTGTGCCCATTCACCAAGAAGGTAACATTCCTTTCATTAATATTTTTAACCTGAAGAGATCCATTATAAAAAACTTTCTCAATTTCATAGGAGCCTAGCCAATGTGTGTTGAATTCCCCTTTAAAGTTCTTAAATTTTGAAGCATACAAAAATGCCCAATCTCCCTCCTTGAATTACTTATTTTTAATGTATATTTCATGCCATTTAGCCCGTTGTTGTTGGATCAAGTCATTATGTTGAAAATAATCCTGCCTAAACTCATCCAACTCATTGAGCTACAAGATTATCTACTGTTGAGCTTCATCAAGGTCTATACCCAAATCTCTTTCCATATTGAAAGTTCTGATCTGAAATTCAATGGGCAATAAAACTTTCTTTCCATACACCAAGCCAATGGTATTTCTCCATGTGATCCTGTAAGCCCACAATGCCTCGAGAAGTCGATCATACCAATCCTTATTATGTAATTTCACTGTATTGGTAAGGATTGTCTCCAACACCTTATTTGTTGATTCCACCCGCCCATTGGCCTGTGGATGGTAAGGAGTGGACTTCCAATTAGTAGTCTAATATTTTTGCACAATTCCTTGCATAAAATTCGACACAAACTGAGTGCCTTGATCAGTAACTATTTCCCTAGGTACTCAAAATCTTACAAAAATATCAACGAAAATAAAATCTACCACTTCTTTCTCCGTTTCTTTAGGTAGTGCTCTTGCCTTCACCCATTTTGTAACATACTCAGTACAAACCAAAATATACTTCTTACCTTTGGACATAGGATTGATGGGACCTAAAAAATCAAGAGCCCACCTCTTGAAGGGTTTTATGAGAACCCGTGGCTGCAAATGCATCCTGTTTGATTGTACAAGCTACCCCGTTCTCTGACAAATATCACACTTCCAAACATATTCCTTTGCATTTTAAAAAGACTTGGCCAGTAATAACCTGAGTGAAGGATCTTATAGGCTGTCCACTTGTCTGCATAGTGTTCTCCACAAGGTTCATCATGACATGCTCTCAAGATGTCATAGATCTTATCTTCCTTGACACACCTGCGAATAATCAAATCAGGTCTAGTGAAAAAGAGATCTCCCCTAATCCAAGAGTAATTAACACTTTTCCTAATAATCCTATTTTTTTTATTAGATGAAAAGTAGGGTGGAAACTTTCCTGTAGCAAGGTAGTTGGCCATATCTACAAAACAAGGTTTTTTGAGAAAAATAGAAAACAAATTTTCATGGGGAAAGCTATCATTAACAGGAGCATCCTCACCTTCATGGTTGAGCCTAGATAAGAAATCAACTACCTGATTTTCTTTTCTTGGTCTGTCCAATACTATGATGTCAAATTCCTATAGCAGCAAAAACCACCTTGTGATCTTATCATTCATTCATGAGATATCGAATGGCATAATGATCATTGTGTACAAAAACTTCATAGCCCGTGATGTAATGACTAAACTTGTTAATAGCGTAAATCACAACAAGGGATTATTTTTAAGTTATCGTGTAATTCAGCTGTGCAGGAGTTAAATTTTTACTAACAAAATAAATAGCATGGATTACAGGATCCTCCTTTTGACCCATTGCTACTCCTATGGCTGAATCAGAGGCATCAGTGGAAATGTCAAAGGGAAATTTCCAATCTAGGCCTCTTAAGATAGGTGCTGAAGAAAGATTTTCCTTGAGTGTATCAAACACAACTTGACACTCATCATTCCAATGAAATTTAGATTATTTAGTCAATAATTTGAACAATGTGTTATCAAAAAATCTGACCTGATAGGCTTCTGATCAGGTAAACCTTGTGTAACTCTTTCAGACCAATCTTGTGACTGAGGCTTAGCCTCCCTAGCCTGAGAGGGCTCTCTCAAGGGTTGATGATATTGAATAATATGTAGATAGATGGCTAAATCTATTTTTTTTGTTTTGGTTTTGTATGTTTTCAGGTTGAAAAGATGAAGGTTTGCTACCATTGGGCTATGGAGTCAATGACAGGGATAAAGATAACAATGGCTAATCTCCTAGTGGAAGCTAAGGCTTGCATATATTTCAATGAAGGAGTGACACATTTATGAAAATTCCAATAACTTGAGGTTCAAAGGAAGTCAGAGCATATGATATATGAATTTTGAGTAATGATACATCAAGGTATTGAAAAGGAAAGTGTTAAAAGGTATCATCAAAGCTTAACACTTAAAGGAAGTCAGAGTATGAATAACCATGAATTTTGAGTAATAAGCATTTAAACATTGAAGAAAACCTTTCAAAGATAGGACTCAAAAAACTCAATTCACCATAGTTCAATACTTAAAGGAAGTCAGAGCATGTTCGTCCATGAATTTTGAGTAATAATCATTAAGACTATGGAAGTGAAACATATTAGAGATAAGAGATAAAACTCATTGAAATATACTAAGAATCTTAGGTCCAAAAAAGTTCAATTGCTTCTGTATATATCAGTCCCTTCAAATCATTTACAAAAGTAGTCCTTTCATATCACCTTTTCCAACCTGTAGGTTAAAACTAACTTCAAGATGTATACATTGGGCATTATGGAGTCATGGTAATCTTCAACAAAATCAACATAGTCTACCTAGCATGGAAGTCAAGGCATTTAGAGTTCAAGTTAACGGAATAAAACATGTAAAATAGTGAAACACACAGTCAGCTCAATTATGAAGGAAGTCAGAGCATCATTGATGAATTTTGAGTATCATAATCAAACACCACTGCAATAGAAGAATTGAAAGGATGCCATCAAAAAAAGAACACACAGGAACTCCTCATGAATCTTGAGTTGGCTAGGAAGAAACTTTGTATTAAGCTGTAAAAAAATGACACACAAAACACAGTCTTTTGCTAATGAAATGTAAAACCATTATGAATTCGACCTCATGCTCTATATAGAGTATTTACAATCTAGGATTCCTTTATCCTCCACTAGAAAATTTGAATTCACTTATTTTGACACCTTTTCTAATATTAAACATGTCATTAATTACAAAGTGGCAGCTTTACTGCCTTTGAAAAGTCTAGTTCTAATAGGAGTGAAACTCCTAAATATGCTTGAAACAACCTTATCTAAACTTTAATACTTCCTTTGACAGCTACAATCCCATGTATTCAAACTTTGATGATGCTTTCACCTTTGAGGTAATCCTATTGATGATGCCAAAAAATGTCCTAAAAATCAGGAGACAGGTTTCCTACCTTTAAGACCTTAACTTCCATTTTCATCTTTGAGCACTTGTTATCATTGATAGCTTAGTTTCATATGTGTCACATGTGTTAATCATTGCCTTGAAACCTTTAATATTATACCTATGCAAATAAAAATCTCCGAAATAGTGTAGAAGGGTGTGAAATATGTCTGCGCTACGAAAGTAGCTTGTTTTCGTAGCACAGTTTGTAGGTAATTGTAAAAAATTTCCTTTTAACCATTTTTTCTCCTGTTTTACAATTTGAACCTTCACCTGTAATCTCCATGCTTCCACCAGCAATATTTAAACTCAAAACCCATCAACCTTATCTCCAAAATTTATATGTAAAAGTGCAAAAAGTCATCTTCAACAATTTCGTAGCGTGCTACAAAACTATTATGTAGGCTTATTTCAAAATAGTCTTCAGAAATTTTTAAGTTGAGAATATTTACACTTCACAAGGACTGATATTTTTATCAAAAAACATAGTAACTTAACTTCAAAAATATGATTGTCATCAAAATTGGTCTTTACCTTTTTGAAAAACTGATTTAAAATTTATCATTTTCCTACATTGTTCCATTACCATGTTTCCCTATTGGTTTAGCTTTTCTTGAGATCTTGTTAGCTAGATTTCTAAGTCCTCAACCTATCTCCTTAGTCTCTTATTGCTAGTCCTCAAATGAGTATTCATAACCCTCACAAATCTTGCTTCTTTTATAGCTAGTACAGTCCAAGTGAAATATTGTGCTTCACTGCTAATTATTTATGGTTTGGAAACCTTATCACCTTCCTAGAGGGCTTTCATCCTCTTGGAACTTGTTTTTTCAATAGCATGCTTTCTAGCTCTCATCTTTAATCTGACAATTTCATGATTGGTTGATTTCAACTTTTCTTCCATCTCTTCATAACTGATTTTTTCTGTTTGTGTGGAGAATACTCTGTGTTTGGCCTTTTCTGGTATAGGTGAAGAAAGATGTATAAATTCTCCACAAACAGTAGATGTTTCCTCTATTTTCTCTAGCTCAACATTAAGATCTTGCAATTTCTTTGACTGTCTGGTTATAGGCTTTCTAGAATTGAAGACAAATGCTGCATCCTCATCATTGAACTCCAGCTTTTTAGATGACTTCATCTTTTTTTGTTTATCTTCATCAATTCTTATGAATTTAGCTTGTACCAAAGGGGACTCTTCTATGTATATGGCTTGCAATATATCATCTAAATTTCCCTTTAAACTTGGACTGTCACTTACTCCTGAAAACACTGCTTTCCCCTTTGCTTTTGCAACTTGCATCCTAGTCAGTCTCTGTTGAACTTGTTTATCAGCTGACTATTTCTGTGCAATTTCTTCAATTTCATCTAACCTTTGTTTTGTAGATTGAGGAGTTTATTTAATGACAACTGATGTATTTCCTACCTGTTCTTTCACCTGTTTCCTAGGTTTTAAATTCAAAAACCTTTTTTTCCTTATCACTATAGGCTTGCTGGATTCTGTTGGTGGAGTTTCTTTTGCCTTAGGGTTACTACCTATAGTTTGAGCTTCTACTCCAAATCCACATAAAAATAAAAATGATGACCATTCTCTGTTAATCTTTTGAAGTTCATTTAAGACCATTAGTTTGATTAGACCATGGTGAAATAGATAAGTTTCACACCCTTCAGATTTTATTTGAACCTTGTCTACCATCTTAGCTATTCTTCTATACAAGAAAAATGGCAAGTCTAAAGATATCATGCCTGTGAAGTGTAACAGAAGTTTAAAATGGTATGAATAAAATTTATGATACCTTCCCTCGCATGTAAAATACCTTTGGATATAGAAGAGTAGATTTGCATAGCTATATTTGATGCAGCTCCTGGGAATTGCATTGGTTAAATCCATCTCTGAGAATTCTGGCTTTAGAAACACCTTGCATGCCTCCATGTCAAATATGAAACCCTTAAACCATTTTTCTTGACCTCTAGGAATCTCAATTACTAAGGCTATGGTCTCAGGAGTAACTGAAAAATTTAATATTCCAATCTTTGTGTTTGAACCACTAAAATTCAAGGCAAATTCCTTTGTTACCTGACTATGTCCTCCCTGCAACTTTTCACAAAAATTCAAACACCCTGCCTTCCTGAAAGCCTCTAACACTTTTTTGTCTTTAGCTAGGGCTCCTGTGCTTTCAGGTTCTGACCTTAAGCAATGCCCTGACTTGTGATTTTTCTTTTCTTTTGTCATTCTTGCATTCAAAAATTTCTGTCTACATCCTGTAGAATCTGATTGTTAGCCTCACTTGATAGAACAATCAGCTTCGCTTGATAATGGATGAGGAAATCTTTCATGTAAGATGACAATAAGCTTAAACTCGAAACATAGATGTTTCAATGCGTGTGAGTAAAACATATCAGACCTTTCAAATTTGAAATCTCTTTTCACAAATGACACCTCTGTTGTGATAATGATGAGTATGAATGGTTAAACACTTCGAAAATAACCCCTAACTGACTCACTATGATGTCATAATATCATAACTTAATGGATTCTGATAGTTTCTATGTTTTGACATGACATTTCTAAGAATCCGCGCTTTCGTAGCGCACATAGTGCAATTTTTCTGAAATGCACTACGAAAGTAGCAGCGCTTTCGTAGCACAAAACTAGATTTTTGAACTAACCACACTACAAAACTATGGTTTTGTGGCTAATTGCAAAGGATTCATCTGAAAGTTAATAACATGATTTCTAAATTAATGATGAGACTTTGCAACTATGGGATGAGACCTAAAGACCTTATTTGGAATTGAAAAATGACTTTTGAAGACTTCTAACCCTATCACCTACCTTTATCAAGAATAAAAATACTCAAGACCTATTTGACACTATGACTAAAACAGGGTAAACTTACAGAGTTTAGAAATTTTTTTAGGGTGATAACACAATGGAGAGGCTACTTTTGTAAAATTTTCAACAAACATTTTGTATTATCCTACATTTCCAAGAAAACTTCGAACACCCTTTTGACTGGGTTGTGGGGGAAGCTTTACAATAACTTCAATATTTGTTGGGTCGACTTTAATTCCTACAACAGAAACATGATGACGCAAAAAAATACATTCAATCATAATCATAAAACATTTTTCAGTACTTAATGAAAATATTAGTTTCTCTACATCTCTTCAAAAATTTCTCAATATTATGTAAAGCCTCTTCAAAAGTATCACCTGTTACTGTAAAATCATCCATATAAACTTCCACACAATCATGCAAAAGGTCAGAGAAAATACTAAGGACCACCTGCTGGAATGTGGTTGGTGCATTACGTAGACCAAATGGTAATACCTTATATTGATAGGTACCCCAGGTACATGTGAATGTTGTCTTCTCCTGGTCCTCTCGAGCTATCCTAATTTGATTGTATCCGCTAAACCCATCTAGGAAGGAAAAATATTTTTTGCACGCTAAAGTGTCCATCACGTGGTCTATAAAATGCAAAGTGAAATGGTATTTTAATGTTGCTTTGCTTAGTTCCTTGTAATCTACACACACTCACCATTTACCATTCTTTTTGGGGAAAATAACCAGTGGAGATACCCACTGGCTATCTGAGATAGGATAGATGAACCCTATATTTAACAATCTTTGCAATTCATCTTTTAAAATTTCCATTAACGTAGGGTTCATCCGTCTCTTTAGCTGTCTCGCGAGCCCATAATTTTCTTCTATATAAATATGATGAATGCATGTTTCTGGGTGAATTCCCCTCATATCTGTATATTCCGATGCAAATGTATCTGAATTTTTTTTCAATTTTTTAATTAACTGTTTTTCTTGTTCAGGAGCTAAGGCAGAATTAATGTTTAAAGATTTTTCAGGAAAAATTTCAACTACCTTACCCCCCCCCCCCCCCCTCACCATTCAGTCATGGAATATGCAGGGAATGCAGATAATAGGGTTCAATGTAGTTCAGTTGTTGTACTATGTTCATAAAAGTCCTGCAGATTAGTAATGATTTCTAAATTAGGACTAGAATGCATTCTAAATGCCGCAGAAAATCAAGATTAGAAATACAAGAATTTATCAGATTTTCTTCTGAATTTTCCTTAAGACTCATGGCTTGAGATATTGTTAAAACTGGTTGGGTACATTCTAAATCTTTCTCCTCTTCTTCAACCCACTGTGTATTTTCTTATCTCAAGAGGGGTTTAGCAGGGGGGATACAAATTAATGTGCTTTGTTTCAGATCCATGAGTGATGGTCATGTTTCCAAACCTACACCCTATGTAGACATCTGTCGTGGCTAACCATGGCCTCACCAAGATCAAAGGATTCCCTCCAAATTTTTTTTTAGGTTGAAGAACGTAAAATTCTGCAAGGTACTCCCAAGAATCTAATGAGATGACATTTTCTTCTAATACCCCATCTGGATTTACCTTAGACCTATCTGCTAATTCTAACATGCTAGGAGTAGGTAATAAGTCAAAGGATCCTATATGAGATAAAGTCTCCACAGTCATCACATTAATGGCTGCACCAAAATCAATTAAAGTGCTCTTTATGGGGTACCCATTGATTAAGGTGGTAACCACAAGGATTTTGGGGTCTGCATATTTTTCAGTAACAAATCCGATGGACATTAAACTTGCAAGCTTTCCACCTATTTGAATTATGAAGGGTTATCTATTATGTATTCCTAGTTTCTTGGTACATAGCTCCCTCACTGTTTTGGCATAAATTAGGATATCCTTAATTGCTTGTAGTAAAGGGATCTTAATGCACGCATTTCTGAGTTCAGGCACAATATCAAACTCGTGTTGTTTTAATTTCATTTCCAACCTCTCTAGAAAAGGAGGTTGGACCATATGGGATGAAGAAGGTTCTTGTGGCCTTAAAGTAGGTTGTTCTGATGGTTCATGTGTGGTTTCAACTTAAGGTATTTCCAAGTATCTTCATCTATAATCCCTTCAATTCTTTCAAGCCGAGTCACCAATTTTCCTGATATATGTTTAATTTCATGCGGCGACACGAGAAATTCCTATAACACAGGAGCAGAAATTTCCTACAGCAGATGTGGTGCATTATAGTAGGTAGGAAAAGTGGGATAAGTGACCAATCCAATATTGTGAGAAGATTGCATGGTTTTATTGTTGGGGTTAGACACTGACTAAGCAGGGAGTTGTGTGGAACAATATTGATTTGGTGGGGTAGGAAACTGAAGATGTTCTTGTGGTTGTAGCATTTGTTGTGGTGTGGGCTGCAGAGGATAAAAGTTTTGAGTTGGAAAATTATGTGCAACATGATGAGAAAATTTCCCCTGCCAAGGTTTTTGAGGAAGCTAGGGATGCGAGGGCATTGGAATATTCCTCATATGATTCTAAGCATAAGGAAATTGAAAATGTGACTGTGACATACCTGTAGGACATGGCTTCCATGGTCTTTGACGTGCCATTGAATAAAGTGCATTGACAAATCCATGACCTGCTATATATGCTGCTTTAATTTCAGGAAGAGAAGGACATTGATCAGTGGAATTCTCAGCTTCACAAATTTTGCATACCTCTAGGCTGTCAGAAGAGAATTCCCTTAGAGAATGTTTCTTCATGCATTTGGAGTAGAAAACAACCATGGATTTTCCAATTCCTCCTGCATGTTCTTAGCTTGCAAAACATCTAATTGTAAAGATAAAGTGATAATAATATCAGTATTAAAATTTTCAAATAAATTACCCATTTCAACTATGGTTACTCCAGTTCTGGCAACTGATTTGACACTCCTCGAAGAAGTGTCTCTTGACCCACCTGCAACCTTGGAATTCCCTCTTGAATATCTTCTACACAACTCACATGTAGAAATTTAAAAAATACAATGATGTATTACCAGACTCTCCTAATCTAACAATTATATCCATTGTTAAATACATAATCCTTCTAATTAATTCTTTGTGGAAATTAAATCGCCAATTGCAAACACATGAATAAAAATCAATCGCACATAACAAGATGTTTTTACCGAGAAATATTAAAGCTAAAAAGCACAACTATCATATATTATGTATATCATGGATCATGAAACAATCTCATACAAAGCTCTAGCTCCAAGAGCTCTCAGTACAATATACAATCATCTCACACTGTCATACAAAAATTGGTTCACACATGCACCAATTTTCTACCTCCTGACAACCTGCCTCCACTGCACAATCCATGCTGAAGAATATCCCTGAATGAATTCAATATTTCCTTTCCTTGACTGCGCAATCCTCATTGGAAAATCCAATGTGTGTGTATATGCATTGAATGCATCACTATAGTCACAACTGATAGTCAAACAGGCCCTTTCACCTATCTCTCAACTGGGTCTCCAGTGGATGTAGTTAACAGTAGTATTTCTTTAGTTGCAAGTGAGATCACTCCATGTGAATTAATTTAATATTTAATTCACTAATCTCTCATTAGTGTATCTTTAGTTACAACCAGTTACAACTAGCACAATTGAGTTTAACTCACTTAACTGAGTTAAACTAAATAGAAACTCACATAAATACTCTTCCAAATCTGTTACAACTTTGTCACACTTAGTTACAAGGAAGTCCACTACATGGTCCACCAACCAACCACTTCAACTCGAAATCCACTTAGCTAACTAATTTTCCACTTCAGTTAACTAGTTCCGAGTGCTCATTGAAAATAGACAATTATTTATTGTCTATTTTTTGTTAAGAGCTTAACAAAAATCGACATGCATTCTAATTTTAGACGTGCATTCCACGAAAAAAAATTTCACATGCATTCCAAACTTAGATGCCCATCCATCCATATAATTTTCTCAACCATCCATAAATAGATTACTGCTAAAAACAAACTTTGATGCAAATTCAAAAAATAGACATATCACATAAAAATAGCCTGTGTGAGCCCCACCTAGTGTAGCTGCTTTATTTTTCACTAGGATCAAGGAATGATGTTTCCAGATGCAAATTTCACTATTTCTTGTTGCAATCTTCAACATCACACACATCATCATAGCTTAACTTCGATACATCACCTGCTCTCATTAAATTTAAAATCTCTAGAAATTACAGTCTGATTTCCTTGATAAAAATTATCCTTTTGGTTTCTTTTCTTAGTGGATTCGTCTTGGGTCTCTGTAGATTATATTGAAATCTTTCCACCAATACCTACAGACTCTCCCCTTCCTTCTAATTCATGCCAAAAATATCTTCTCTGAGGTCTCTAGTTTTATAATAATCTTCGTATTTCTTCAAGAACACCTTCTTCATTTCATCCCAAGTTGAAATGGAGTTTGGACCCAAAACCATGAACCACCTGAGAATTGCATCTTTTAGTGTAGCAGGAAACAATTTCATCTTTTGAGCATTGGAAGAATAGTCATAGCTTCTGCATAACACATTGAATTCAAATAAGAAGGTGATGCAGCCTTAGCTGTGTTTACCCACAATTTCGCATATAAAAATGTGTGTCTCATTCATGCCCAAAACTTTTCATCTCATATTTAGGAAAATACTCTCTACATTAAGATTTCATACTCTTTTAATTAACTCCAAGAGGAAACATTTCTTTATTCTATTCAAAGGCTGGACCTTTATAAAAAGCAATCATAATCTTTGGTTAAATTTATTCCTAGCACATATCAATAATACTCCTTATTTCAGACTTTGGTTTAATCCCCTTTCTCACCTTTATTTCTATTATAATACTTTTATAATAGAAATTACATATAACCCATTATGAACTTACCATACCATTCTTCCACCATGGCTTTAAACATATTTTAATGCTCCATTTCACTTCAAATCTCCATCCTTTATTTTTGTTTGATCCCACGGTTATAAATTTATCGCACTTCAACATGCGTAATGGTTATAGTTTGCAAGTCATGTGAAATAGGTGGTTTTGAATTTCAAGTCAATGCCACATGTCACCCTTACGATTATATCGCATGGGTTTAATAATTACCATAAACCACCATTAAGTAATGTGATAGACCACTTACTGTCTTTATAAAACCATTTCTCTGCTCCTTACACCATCGATTCCAGTTTCTTCCTTCCCTTTGACTTCGAAGTTCCATACGCATAGTTCTGGAATCGAGAAACCACTCTGGTCACAAAGGTATTCAAAACCTTTCAAAGAATTAGGGTTTATTACATATCATTCAACATAGAGCCTTCTTCCTTTTTCGTAGCCAAACGTTTACTTCAAATGTTGGAAAACCCCAAATTCAATTCTTCATTTTGAAGAACCACTTTCATTTTGACACAATTAATGCAACAAAACTACGTCTCATGAATCTCGAGCTCTTTGACTAAAATGGTACAGTAGTTCATGGGTTTTCACACAAAACCAATAAGTCTCTCTGCACCTTTAGATCACTTGTCTCTTTTTCTTCTACAAAAAACAAATGAGATCATAAACGCTTAGGAACTACTCGGTCTTTATAACTTTAACTTCACATTTCCATTGAGTCTTCTCTGATGATTCTAAAATTTATCATAAAACCATTATCATCATGATTTTGTAGAATGTATCAAGTTCTTTAATGCAGTTTTTCCTTAGGTGTATATGCCATTGTATAGAGTCTTCAAATTTCACTATAAAATATATTCATATATACCATGACAGAAACAGATTTCTCGCCCTCTTGCTTTTGATGTTACATTTCGTCTGATCTCATTCACTTCTTCAAAATGCACATTGGACACCAATTGAAATCCCAGCTCTGACTCATGGTTCACTATAGATCCATTATGTGATCGATCGTAACTTGTCTATTACAAATTCAAACCCAAGTTTTGGGTATCCATTAACTCGACAATCGAATACTCTGTTTGTACTTCATTTTCCAATCTCCTGCATGTAAATTTAATTCCAATTCTCGGCTTCACATAATTCCATCAATTAATGCATACTCATCCAATTCAGGATCGAATTTCTCTCTCTCTCTCTCTCTCTCTCTATATATATATATATATATATATATATATATATATATATATATATATATATATAGATATAACCAAGTAATTCCAAAATATTTCTTCTCTCTGGCCTGATATTCTAATCAATGGCCTTTTCACACAGTCTTTGGCCATAGGCTTTCAATCCAAACCTTACTTTTCTAAATCCTACTCTACCTCTACCTCTTAATGCCTTGAGGCTTATCATTTTTATACAAAAGATTCTGAACCAATTTAGGTTTAGATCCTCCATCATCTCAACAAAATCCTGAATATCTTCTAAATCCTGATTTGCCTCAACTAATCCCTAAGGATCCTCTCTCATCCACAAAATCATGAACCCAATTCTAATTTAGGATTTACAATTAATTCCTAAATCTCTCAATCCCTATGAACTCTCAACTAGCCTAATTCTCTCATCTTCTCCAACATTCGAGAAAATTTACAAAATTCCTCACAATATTTAATTAATTATCATTAAAATTACTCAAAACATTACATAAGAAACCAACTCTCTTGGAAAATACAAGACCCCCTATGTCTGTTAAAATACAAAGAAATTTTTGAGCCTAATGCTCCTGCATCAGACTCCCAAGGTTAAAAATAATCATGATCTCCTGATCATGTGCTTTTAATATTTGTCTTCCTAGATCCCATACTCTGTTTTGTCACTGTCCATAAGATGCATTGTCTTCATCATTCTTCAGCTGCACTTTTCCAGGCTTCCATACTTTATTCTGCATCTTCCCACTAGCTATACTTTCATAGTCTATTATTGTCTTCCTCTTGTTGTTGCTTCTTTGTTTTCCTGCTGTTGTCTTCTTCTGAGACACTTTCATCATGATCCTTATTATAATTTCAGTTTCTTTGTCTAATATATCTTCTAACTTCTGATTACTTCCACCTTTTGATTGTTGAACTTCTATTCTTACTGTCGCCCTTTCATCCTTACCCTCTTGTTTACTGCAACTAATAACTTCTTCTGGATTGTCACTTATGACAATTTTTTTCTCTTCTTTCTTCAGCAATTCCTTGGACTGGTATTTAGTCTACCATTCACTTCCATATTTTTTTTATTTTTTCTAATTTGTTCACCTGCAACAAAATTTCTTTAGTCTTTTCAATAGTACCTGCAACCATAAAACAATCATTAAAATCAAAATCATAAGACCTTTGTGTCTCTTCTTCTTCTGGCAACATTTCAATTTGCTGCTCTGACATTTTCTCCTTTATCAGCACATCAGTATCCTAATTTAACTTCTTCAAAGAACTCTCGAGACTATCCGTTAGTATCTCTTCCACATCATCCATGTCTCTTTGCTCTGGTTCATAAAAATGAATTTTTTCATTCTTATCCAGATCTGAATTTACAACCTAAATACTTTTTCTTTGTTTTTCTACGCTCTTCTCCAAAATACTTAACTCATGCCACAAATCTGTCAACTCATTTGAAAAAATATTTGTACAATCCTCACTATCTTCTTCTTTGTCGCAAGTCAAGTTTCCTATTGATACTACCTCTTCATTCTCCATCAAAATAGAATTTTGATCCTCCATCTCCACGATAGTTTTAGTTGTCTGTCCATCACTCTTCATTTGGCCATTCAAGAAAATCAATTTCTCATTGTCATTACCAATAACAAATTTTTCATCATAAGACATAACTGTCTCATCTCCACTAAAACAATTTCTTTCAAAAAACAAGGAATTTATGAATTCCTTCTGTTGCAATAATTCAACTTGATCTTCATCTAGAAGATAGTCATCATCATATTTTGCTTGGAAACTTTCAGCCTCACTCAATACAGTTTCATAAAATGGTTTGTCTTCTACAATAACTGCATTCACACACAACTTGTTAGTTTTAAAACCATAAGACCTTATGGCCTCATTTGATGATTTAATCACCAAATCCTCCTGTTGTTCCAAATCCTCTATATGATTCAGAAATTCTTCAATGGTCTTCTCTTTATTCCCCCTAAGATTTTCAAATGATTTCTTATTTTCCAGCTTTTGGCCATCATCATGAGTTAAATTTCATCTACTTCCAATATGTGCAATATGTTGAAAAGTAAAACTTTTCCCCAACTGTGTATAGACATTTACATGAGATCTGGCTGTCCCATCTTCTTCTTTCTTTATGACAGTATCAGCACTTTGTCTTTCTTCACATGTTCTTCATGCAAACATACAAAATTTATCAGATTTAAAATCATGTGACCTCTTGGTCTCACTTGAAGTTTCAGTCTTCAAGTCTTTCCCCAAATACTCATTTATTTTGAGTAATTTTTTCCTCAACCGAGCATTTATATGATTTGCTCTTTCTTCATTTGCAGTTTATGCCACTTTATACTTCTTCTTAAAAGAAAACCACAACTCTGTTTTTCCTCATTCCTTTGTAACCAATCCAACAACACTTCAATTTGTACTGTTATCTCAGCTTTCTCTCTCTCATACTCTTCCTTACTTAACTATCTCTGTATGCCATTTGTCTTGGCATCTTTTTTCTTCACTTTTATTCTGTTGTGGTCTCTCTCAGAACCTTTTCTATTGCTAATATGACTATCAATAGTCATATTCTTCTCCATTTCTATCTTCATGAGTTTCTCACTCATTCATCATGAGCTATACTAAAGCCTCTACAACATAAAGTCCTTCCTACTGCCACTTACCTCACCAATCCCCTTTCTAGAATTGGTCTTTTGGCAAGAAATTTTTCTCTATTCTATGGAACCTCTTGAGCATTCCTCTCTGCTCCTTCTAGGCTTCAACTCATTTGCACCTTTTAAGAACACAAATTTCCTTTTTATCCAACCTCTATTGGAATTATTCAAGGTTCTACCACATTCTTCTTCCACTTAGAAACCTTTATTAGCTTCCTTCATCACTACCCTTAACGCTATGATCTTCTTGCTCAGATTCTCCTCAATTGTCTGCAACCTAAATTCTGCAAACATACTCTTCAAACAAAATTAAAATACCTCACCTTCAATATTTCTGCGTGATCTTGTTTCACCACTTCTTCTGCAAATTCTTCCAATATTCTGCTCATGGCATGCTGTCTATCAGATTCAAATATGATCTCTTTTTCCTTTCTTCCATCACCATTGTATGTGTATTCACATCTTTCAAAACATAACTTTGTAAATATTAAAATCACATTTGATTTTAAACCCAGATTCTGCAAATTTGAATTACTTCATTATCATACTTTCACTGCATATCTACTCAAATCTGTAACTGCTGTCAATTATATTTAAAATCTGAGCTTCCCTTACTTCTTTCATCTCACATGCATTCTTTTTATAAAAAAAAAATTACCTTCAAAAGAGCTATGCCAGCTCTGATACCAAATGACGCAACCTTAGCTGCGTTCACCCACAATTTCGCATATAAAATACGTGTCTCATTCATGCCCAGAAATTTTCATATCATACTTCGGAAAATACTCTCTACATTAAGGTTTCATAATCTTTTAATTAAATCCAAGAAAAAACATCTATTTATTCTATTCAAAGGCTGGACCTTTATAAAATTCAATCATAATCTTTGGCTAAATTTATTCCTAGCACATATCAATAATACTCCTTACTTCGGACTTTGGTTTAATCCCTTTTCTCACCTTTATTTATATTATAATACTTTTATAATAGGAATTACATATAACCCATTATGAACTTACCATATCATTCTTTGACCATGGCTTTACACATATTTCAATGCTCCATTTAACTTCAAATCTCCATCATTTATTTATATTTGATCCCACGGTTATAAATTTATCACACTTCAACATGCGCAATGGTTAGAGTTTGCAAGTCATGTGAAATAGGTGGTTTTGACTTTCAAGTCAATGCCACATGTCACCCTTATATCACATGGGTTTAATAATTACCATAAACCACCATTAAGTAACGCGATAGACTACTTACTGTCTTTGTAAAACTTTTTCTCTGCTCCTTACTCCATCAATTCATGTTTCTTCCTTCCCTTTGACTTCGAAGTTCCATATGCATAGTTCTGGAATCGAGAAACCACTCCGATCACAAAGGTATTCAAAACCTTTCAAAGAATCAAGGTTTATTACAGATCATTCAACACAAAGCCTTCTTCCTTTTTCATAGTCAACCATTTACTTCAAACGTTGGCAAACCCCAAATTCAATTCTTCATTTTGAGGAACCACTTTCGTTTTGACACAATTAATGCAACAAAAATACATCTCATGAATCTCAAGCTCTTTGACTAAAATAGTACAGTAGTTCATGGGTTTTCACACAAAACCAATAAGTCTCTCTGCACCTTTAGATCACTTGTCTCTTTTGCTTCTACAAACAACAAACGAGATCATAAACACTTAGGAACTAAATGGTATTTATAACTTCATCTTCGCATTTCCATTGAGTCTTATCTGATGATTCTAACATTTATCATCAAACCATTATCATCTTTATTTTTCATAATTTCTCAAGTTCTTTAATGCGGTTTTTCCTTAGGTGTATACGCCATTGTACAAAGTCTTAAAATTTCACTATAAAATATATTCATATATACCATGACAGAAACAGATTTCTCGCCCTCTTGCTTTTGATGTTACATTTCGTCTGATCTCATTCACTTCTTCGAAATACACATTGGACTCCAATTAAAACCCAATTTTGACTCATGGTTCACTATCGATGCATTCTGTGATCGATGGTAACTTGTCTATTACAGATTCAAACCCAAGTTTTGGGTGTCCATTAACTTGACAATGGAATACTTTGCTTGTAATTCATTTTCTAGTCTCCTACATGTAAATATAACGCCAATTCTCTTCTTCACATAATTCCATCAATTAATGCATACTCATCCAATTCAAGATCAAATTTTTATGTATATATATATATATATATATATATATATAACCAAGTAATTACAAAAGATTTCTTCTCTCTGTCCTGATATTCTAATCAGTGGCCTTTTCACACAGTCTCTAGCCGTAGGCTTTCAATCCAAACCTTACTTTTCTAAATCCTACTCTACCTCTACCTCTTAATGCCTTGAGGCTTATCATTTTTATACAAAATATTCTGAACAAATTTAGGTTTAGATCCTCCATCATCTCAACAAAATCCGGAATATCTTCTAAGTTCTCATTTTCCTCAACTAATCCCTAAGGATCCTCTCTCATCCACAAAATCATGAACCCAATTCTAATTTAGGATTTACAATTAATTCCTAAATCTCTAAATCCCTATGAGCTCTCAACTAGCCTAATTCTCTGATGTTCTCCAACAGTTAAGAACATTTACAAAATTCCTCACAATATTTAAATAATTCTGATTAAAATTACTCAAAACATTACATAAGAAACCAACTCTCTTGGAAAATACAAGACCCCCGATGTCTATTAAAATACAAAGACATTTCTAAGCCTAATGCTCCTTCATCAGAAGGCAATGGCATCTTCACTAGGGGCACCACGAAAATTAGGCAAGACAGAGGGAGGAATGTTTTTCATCTAAGTAGCTCCACCAGTCTCCTTGATATGGAATTCAAATGTGACCATTTCATCTTCTTTCTCAGTATAGTTCCCATCTATGTTACTAGTACACTCTTCATGATCCATATCATACCAATAGAGAGCAGGACCTCTATAAAATACATATTCGTCAGAATCAATGGTTTGGAACTCTGGTTCTTGAATAGGATTGATGAGGAATTCCTCTTTAGGCTGACCATTGATCAATGATGTTGACATCCTTATGGGAGAAGGTTCTAAATGGGAAACAACAGAGGATTTCCCAATAGAACATTCTGTTGTAGAAGTATTGATTTGTTTCGGATCAAAGAGCAAGCTCTTTTTAGGACTACAAACCTCCTATTCATATTCTCCTTCTTTTGCTGCTTTGTTTCTTGCAGAATTACTTATTCTTTCTAGTCTATTAGTGAATGAAGTGGTGCTCACACCACCAGGAAAAACATTTGAAAATATTGGACCCTATTCATCTATTATACAAATAAATTAAAAAATTATACTTATCAAACAAGCATGACATGGCTTTGATGAAATTCTGACCTTTGTAGGTGCGTAGTCCTTACCCTATATCTTACCACTTTGATTCCCCCATTCCCGAAAAATTTCAGACAACAAAAAATAAAACCATAAAAACACTTTCAATATCACCCCTTAGCACCTCCTCGGCAATGACTCCAAAATTTTGAGTCAAATTATAGACTTATAATTTGGCAACATAAATTATCAACATAGGGTAGGTAAGCTTGTGAGATGTTGTGAAAAATATATGTAGGCTTAATACTTCAAGTGCTTACTAATCAAAGCAGTCAATCACACATAGAACTAATGCCTGTTTTCTGCATCAACATTTGGCAGCAAAGGCTATGGAGTAGATTAAAACATCCCTCTACATCTCTTAGTATTGTTGATGTGATCAGAAAAAATAAGAGGTCAAACTTACAATAATAAAGAAATCAACTTGACAATGTAAATCGAACTTGATTCAATGAAATCCACAAATTAACACAGAAACTTAATCACTCAATCAATTGATAATTACTGCTGAAACTTCAAAAATAGTACATTAGTCGTGTAAATGAATTATTACTGCATAACATAAATTAAAATGCACACACACTGCAACTAAGGGAGTTGTGAGAAAAGGGAGCCCTCCCTCACTTACAACCCCTTCAATATTAAAGAGGCTTGCTTAGTAGAATGGACATAACATTAAATGTTATATTAATTTGAAGATATTACAGCCGAGTACAATCTGATATATGCTATCAAAAAAACCCAACCCCACCCCTTACAATATGAAACATAGTCAAATTTATACAAGCTCGAAAGCCCATATTTTGCTCCTATGAGGAAAACTACTAATTTGAGCTATTAGCTATCAATACAGGTACAGACTATCAAAATTAGCTCTACTGAGTCTAATCCATGACTGAAAGCATGGATTAGACAAATTTCGTTACATGGTTGGAGTTTCTCCTGATGCAGCCAATGAAAAGAGGTTTGCGGATCTGGGTGGTTTTGGAGGTGGATTTGAAACAACCAATAGGACAACATGCATGTATGAAAAATTATCTAAAAAACCCATGTTCTTGTTTGATTTGGAAGTGAGTGGAACATAGCTAACTGTTAATTCTTTTGTAGGAAATATGGGCAGTTGCAAGAAATCCACATCTACAAGAATTCTTGAGCATCTATAGGAAATGTGATCGCACGAGCTATATTTATGGAATTTCGGAGTTGTTTCAAATCAAAAAAAATGTGAATAATATTTCTAGATCAGTTGGCATGATAATTCAATAAGGAAACAACTAGCTTAATGAATGCTTAAGATTAAGGTAAAATGACACCTTTTTGTGTTAATTTTCATACCTCAAGCGTACAACACCCTTTTGGACAAAAACCTAGATGATATAACCGAAATAAGCATATTAGGGGTCAAGGAGAGTTCGAAATGGGAGAGGTAAGGTCTACGAAAGGTGTCAAAATTAGAAAAAATTGGGACTCAAAAGCCTTGATACATAGATTGGTAGAGGTGTGGGACCCAAATGAGAAACATTCACAGGTGATGGGGCATGTTTTCTAGGCATGGTGTTAGGATTGACACTAGTGAAGAGGAGTCTGTGAATTAGTTTGTTGCTAGATAATGATATTTGAGGCCAAAAATAATAGAAATGAGCTCCTAATCTCGACATTGAATCACTTGACCATGCCAACCAATTTCGTTACCATCACATGTCATGGGTAGTATGGCTCTGCATATGGCCTTAAAAGGGAATATCTATTGAACTAAGCGTGTATGAACCCATATATGTTTGATTGTAGTACAATAGTGGTAGTGAAAATTAGGGATTAGTGAACAATATGCATGGAAAGGAACCAAAATTATTTTAGCTATGAATTTATCATGGTGTCTTTCTTCATACACAATGTATTGTCTATGAAGCCCCAAGTTATAGCTTCTTTAAATATAGTTGAGTAAGCTATGCATTTGAATATGGACATATTTGATGTTTAGATTAGGCTTGGCTTCAAGCTTTTAGACCAAACTTATCCAAAGAAGGTCCACTCTTATGAAAGTAAATAACCAAGGAAAATTAAAGATTTCCTTAGAAGGTACAGATGTCATAGAATAAAACCTCAAGGATATTACTCCCAGACAAGTTCACATCTATAGGTTAAAAAAATATTTGGTAAAGTAAAGAAAAAGAGAGAGAAAAAAATCTAATATTGTTTTTAACCTTCTTCACAACACCTTTGGTCACTTGAAATGAAAAATCCATATAGATTTTCCTTAAGGATGAACCATCACTCACAATAAAATAGAAGATGTCCATGGAAAATAGTAGAAAAATTATTTGCTCCATTTTCCAATGAGTAAAAGTGAGTTAGAGAAACCTCTTCTATAAAAGAAGAGATGCTTCAAAACCATCATTTTGGTACAATGTGTTTGCAATACCACGTTCATGTTACAAGTGTATTTTGATACTCCTAAATTTCTCTTTAATATACTCAAACTGCTTGATTGTTCTAATCTTATGGTCAAATTCCATACAAGTAAACATCAAGTTGTCAAAACATGTGATAATATTTTTGTGATCACAAAACCATAACTTATTTAATTTTTACCCAATTTTCTATTATAATCCTATTCCAAAAATCTCATGCTCAATATGCATATAGTGGTTTTGATATCATTTATTTTGAGGAACTCTATCAATTGATATAAGAACCTCATAAGTTGGCTATCATGGTAAATTGTGCTCTTACCACCTGTATTTGCCAACACTTTAGAAAATATTCCTCTAAATAGCTTATTCATGCTCTATATTCTACCAAATGTGCTAATTATTAATGTGGATGATCCAAGGAATCGGTAAAGTGCTCAAAATTCAAAGTGTTTAAAACTACTCGAAACTAGTGCCCAAATGAACATCTCGTCGCCCTAAATCCAACACAACGCGAATCGCTCAAAACTGATATCATGTGATCACTATGTCGCATTCTAACTATTTACATAAACAACTCAAAAAATTTATAGTTTGGTTGCAAGTACACACAGTCAGCAATCCGTACGTTGACTAGGCAGGTGACTAGACAAGATTATTGTGTATTTTGAGTGAATAGTTGTTCACCAAGTGTCCTAATTTGGTTGGTCGATTTTTTCTAGTTTGTGATTGGTTGTTGGTTCATTGAGTTGGTCCAATGGTGGAGGTACATGTGGGCTAATGGTTGGCTTCCACATGGCCTCCCATCTGTGTATTAAAATTTTGTTATCGGTCGAACTGACCTACAAGCGATTCAAACTGGCTACCTACAGTGGAGCACCATAGAGTCCTATCACTATGCCCATGGTGTTTCTTATTATCTATGGGTCATGGTTTGTATTTCAAATTTAACAATTGGAATGTCTAGGGATGGGGTCGGGGTTAATCTCTGGCCCGCGTTCCACCCCAACCCACGAGACCACAAGTAGAGGCGCTGACGACGCGAGGTTAACCCTGGCCCCAACCCATGGGATAATACACCAACCTTAGTTTGATGGAAATTATGAATTCCAGAATAACCACCAAACATTACCAAAGTTACCGAAGCATTGGTTATGGTTCACATATTTGTGTGGAGATTTAAACATAACCACCAGTGGTTACAACCCTACCACTATTCATTACCATGGTTTGAGATTGGGTTGGAGTATGGTTAGTGCACAATGCAACCTAACTAGGGTATATATAAACACAACCATAGTTGTGGGGGGCTTGACCATTGGTGGGATTTGTTTGAACCGACCCTGAATCCAACGGCGCCAAACTCGCCATGTGGCCACGATCCATTGGCTCGTGGGGTCACCACGCAATTAAACGAGGTGAAAATTTGCATCCGAACCTACACGAATCTCGCTAATGCAGGGTGAATTTTTCGCTTCATCATGTCAAAAATGGTGGAAATTATAGGATGCACTATAGTTGGGTGCAGATCGTAGAACAATTAGCAAAAAAATTACACCATAGCATAACTCATTCATTTTTTAACCAAATTGAGTGCAGAAAAATCCCAGCTAGGGGTTTTTGAATATTTTGGAGCTATTGGAGACATTATTTTTGTATTCTAAGTACTGAAAATTCCATGTAAACAAATATTTGAGCACATAATGAAAGTGGCCCAACATTGGAAGTTGGACTAGGAGATGTAGCCCAGGAGGGGTGAACTCCTTCAAGACTTTGTTGTCTTGTGTTTATTTTTATGGTGTTATTGTCTTTGTTTGTTGTTGTAAAACTGAGTTTAAATACATAATTTATGTGTTAATGAAACTTCCCTAATTGCAAAAAAAACATAAAATTTCACTTGCAATTTCATCAAACCTTCAAGTTTTCTAATAAAGATTTGTTTGGTATCAGATCTTAGGTTCTTTGGTTGTATTAAGGGTTTAATTTTGTTGCACTTATTTCTGATGCTTACAATTTTGAACCTCAAAATAGGATAAGGAAAGCTTGTGGTAGCAAGTCCTCAAGCTAGTTCAAGGAGAGCACGTTTTCCATAATCTTCACCACAATTTTCCCCTCAAGTGTCACTAAAGGCCTCACTAGTCATGGCACATAAAGGAGGGCCTAGCAATATGACTAAGGATGATAAGGCTTTCAAGAAAGCATTCTTTGACATGAGTGATATGGTGAAATTTCTTTATGAGGAATGGAACTCAAGGTTGTATGGTGAAAGCTCAAATCCTCCAAATGGAAATGGAGGAAATGGAGACAAACCTCCAAAATGGAATGGAGGGAATAGTGATAAACCACCTCTACCTCCACCTTCATCCTCACCTTCATCTTCACCGTCATCATCATCTACATCAACCCCTTCACAAACACCTCCACATTCTCCAAAGGGACATGGTAAAACTCCATTTTTAAAACTTGACATAAAGTTTGAATTTCCCATGTATAGTGGAGAGGTAAATGCTGAGAAATTATATAATTGGGTTCATCATATTGAAGTGTATTGTAGGGTATAAAGGTTCAAATATGATGAGACCAAGATTCAACATGCTTAATTAAGGTTGGAAAGTACAACACTCATTTGGTGGGAATCCAAAACTCAAGAGGATCTCAAGAAAAGAGGTAAGATTATAGCTTCATGGAATGATTTTGTGCCTACATTAAGAAGACAATTTATCCTTTAGCATATATGCAGAAGCCTATAATGGATTGGAAAAAATTTAGGAAATTAAAGGGTCAAAGTGTAAAAATTTATACCCAAGAGTTTAAGGAGAGCATTTATTTTGGGTGTAGATTTATCCTCTCAAGACACTTTACTCAAATACATTAGAGGTTTACATAGCTACATGAGACACACAATTCTCATGTTTAACCCTACAAATCTATATGATTTTTTTCTGCATGCAACACATCTATAATCAAGAGGAATAATGTTCCACAAGAGGGAAGAAAAAAGACATTTAAGGGTGGAGAAAAAGTAAAGGGAGAAATCAAAGGAAAAGGGAAGAAGAATGTTTCCATCAAGAAAGAGGGAGAAAAATACATGCAAACATTGTCCAAAAGAAGGCCACGGTGAAGACCATTGTTGGAAATTTCATCCTAAGATTAGACCCAAAAATTTTAACAACTATGGAAAACAAAATATTGTTGCAACTACACAACATGATTTACGATCCGATTCGGGAGATGAAACAAAGGTCACATCCATGTGATTGAAAGGGAAGGACTCTATTTTAAGTACTAGTTCTTCGAATAACCTCAATGAAACTCAAAATAAAAAGGAAAAAATAGAGCTTTTCCATATTAGAGTTATCTCAAAACATGACAAAATAGACACTCTATTTGATAGTGGCTGAAAAAAAAACCTCATTTCAGAAAACTTTGTCAATAAATTGAATTTGTAAAATATTCCTCATCCTAAACCTTATCCTTTAGGTTGGGTGTGTGACAATCCAAAATTGCAAGTAACTAGAAAATGAAAACTGAAATTTTCCATTACTACAAACTTCATTGATGAGGAATAACTTGATGTAGTTCCATTAGACATATGTATTGTCGAAACTCATTTAAATATGGTATTGAGTAAATTATTATAGAAAATCACAAGAAACTAAATCTATCACTTGTGAATGTTGGAAAAATGAAGAGGCTTGTTAATTCTAGCAAGAAGTTTTTACTTTTGATGATCAAACCCAAGAATTATGTTGAGAATGAAGCCATTCAATTATGTGATGCAAAGTTAAAATTTGATTTTTTTGAGGTTGTATCACCAGTCCGAAGCACATCCACAAGTTGCACCGATCATGTATTCCACCCATATCAATGTGATTGCCTCATAAAAGAGGAATCCAACATGAAATCCAATTGCAGCAAGATTGTCCTCTTCCTAACATTGGCGTGTATAGGATGTCAGTAATGGAAAACACATAAATTAAGAAACAAATCCAAGAGTTACTTGATAAAAGGATCATTCGACCAAGCACATTGCCTTGCAGGTCACTATTGTTGTAGTGCCAAATAAGGATGGTACATGGCACATGTATGTGGAATTTTGTTAACTGAACAAGATTACAGTAAAGAACCGTTACACTCTTCCTATAATCGATGATTTACTTTATCAATTAAAATATGTTGTTCATTTCACTAAGTTGGACTTCAGGAGTGGCTATCATCAGATTAGGATTGTTGAAGGAGACATATGGAATAAAACACTAAAAAAAATCAAGGTTTGTTTGAATGGTTGGTTATGCCATTTGTACTTTTTAATGCTCTGCTACATTCATGGCGGTTACGAATGATTTTTTAATGCCTTTCTAGATGATTTTGTGATAGTCTACTCAGATGACATATTTATTTTTAGAAAGTCTCATGAAGAACATGGCATGCATGTCAAGCTAGTGTTATGTGTCTTAAATAAGGAAAAAAAAATAAAGATTTCGAAATGTGAATTTGGTAAAACTTCTTTAGTCTACTTGAGTCATATTGTTGGAGAGGGTGAGTTGAAGATAGATCCCTCAAAGGTCAAATTCATTTTTAATTGGCAAAAACCCAAGACTGTGACAAATGTTAGAAGTTTCTTGGGAGCATCCCAATATTGCAAAATTTTCATTTCTAACTTTTCTTCCATTGCAACTCAGTTGCATGTGTTAACAAGTGTGAAGAAGGTTTTTCAATGGGAAGGAAAACAACAAAAAATAATTGATGCATTGAAGGAAAGAATTAGTTCAGCACCTATACTTGCACTTCTGGACTTCAAACAATCATTTGAGATACAAAATGATGCAAGTGATTATGCCATGGGTGCAATATTCATGCAACATTGTAAGCCAATCTATTTTTATTTTGAAAATTTTAATAGTGTAGTGATTAACTATCCTACATATGACAAGGAATTGTATTCATTGGTTCAAAGTGTTAAAAAGTGGAAGCATTACTTGATGGGTAAGGAAAGAATCATTCACACTTATCATCAACCATTTCAGCACTTGCAATAACAAAAAATTCTACAATAAGCGAGGCACTTCAGATGGATGGGTTTTCTACAAAAATTTCACTTGGTGATAAGGTATAATAAAGGTATCTATAAGAAGGTTGTTGATATTATTTCTAGGAAAAGTGTTAGTGCATCCATTATTCTTAAGCATGATTCTATCATGCATGAGCATTTTGTTGAGAAATATGCTTTAGATAATGATTTTAAGGATGTATACGTGACTTTGTGTCAAGGTAACCAAGTAGAGGAATTGGATTATCATGTGCATGATAACTTCTTATATCATCCTGGCAAGTTATATATTCCACAGGGGAGAGATTCAACATCATAAGGGAAGCACATACTTCTCTTATTGCTAGTGATTTCGGTGTAGGTAAGACAGTGGCACAATTACAAAGGTATTGTTACTCGCCTCGTATGCTTGAAAGTGTGTCACGATTTGTAAGAGGATGTTCTTTATGTGCCTTCACTAAGCCTAGAAATAGAAAATTGGGATTGTATACACCACTTTCAATACCTTCTCGTCCAAGGGAAATTGTTTTCATGGATTTTGTAGGAGGTCTACCTATGTCTAGGTGAGGTCATGCTTATATTTATGTAGTTGTGGATACGTTCAACAAAATGTGTATTTTGATGACTTGTAAAAAGTAGGTTACAACTAATCAAACTCCACAGTTGTTCTTTTAGAATGTATGGGTACATTTTCGGTTTCCCACATCCATTGTTAGTGATCGAGATTATCACTTTATCAAGAACTTTTTTTCAAGCTTGTGGGGACTCATGGACACTAAATTGAAAAAGAGCACAACATTCCATCAACAAACAGGTGGCCAAACAGAGATGGTGAATAGAACGGTGATGCATCTTCTTTGCAGTTATTACAGGAAGAATCCTAAGTTGTGGGATAAACATTTACACTACATACAGCATTCTTACAACTGGTCCAAGCATACATCGACTCAAACATCACCATTTGAGGCATGCTTGGGATACTTACCAACATCTCCTTTATATTTTATCTATGAGAAATATGTTTCTATTGATGGGCATAGTGACATAGATAAGGCCAAAATATTCATTGAACGAGTTCAATTGGTGCATCAAATAGTTCAAGAATAGTTGGAAAAGAGTCAATCCAAGTACAAGAGAAGACATGATAAGCATCGTGCGCATCACAATTTCCAAGTGGGAGACGAAGTTTGGCTTCACATTTGCAAAGAGAGAGTCCAAGGAGAAGGTAAGAACTAAAACCAAATTGATATGGTCCATTCAAGATTTTGGAAAATATCAGTAATAATTTGTTCAAGTTGGATTTTCCTTCATATATGAAAATCTATGCAGTTGTTAATGTTTATAATTTGAGATTGTATAAGCCTCCTTTGATAGAAGATCAAGGAGAGAATGTTCTGATTCCTTCAATTGAATATTTATCTCTTGAATATCTTGAATAATAGTAGCAAGACACCATCCTTGATAGGAAAACAAGGACTTCAAAACAAAGGAACGTGGAGTACCTTCATGTGGGGCTCAAAGGAACAAATCCAAATAAAGCCAAATGGATTGAGATTGGAAGGGTGAGGGAACTGTACCCTCATATTTTTTTTGACTAAAAATCATCTTTTGGAGGTGAAAAAGATTCTAGTGGGGAGGAATGATACAAGGGATTAGTAAAGTGATAAAAATTCAAAGTCTTCAAAAGTTCTCAAAAATGGTTCCAAAATGAATATCTTGTTGCCCTAAATCCAATGCAACCTGAATCTCTCAAAATTGATATCGTATGCTCTTGATATCGTGTTCTGACCATCTTCCAAAACAACTAAAACATTTGTAGTTGGGTTGTTGGTACACACAGTCAACAATCCATACTCTCACTAGGCAGGTGAATGGACACGATGATTTTATATTTTGGTCCAATCTTTGTTCACCAAGTGTCCTAATTTGGTTGGTCATTTTTTTTTTCTTTGTGATTGATTGTTGGTTAATTGAGTTGGTCCAAAGGTGGAAGGCCATGTGGGCTAATGGTTGACTACCACATGGCCTCCTGACTGTGTATTAAAAAAATTTATTAATTGAACTGACCTTGAAGCTATTTGAACCGACGACCTATGGTGGGGCATCGCGAAGTGGTACCACCCAGCCCATTCTGTTTCTTATTATCTATGGGTCACAATTTGTATTTAAAATTTAATAGTTGGCAAGTCGAGGGATGGGGTCGGGGTTAAGCCCTAGCCCCTGGTCCACCCCAACTGATGATACTGTAGGTTGAGGTGCCTAGGGTGCGGGGTCAACCCTAGCCCCAATCCACAGGATAATACACCAACCTCTGTTTGATGGTAAGTAAGAACTCCAGTGGAACCACAAAACATTACCATAGATACTAGAGCATTGGTTATGGTTCACATATTGGTGTGGAAATTTAAACGTAACCACCAGCGGTTACAACCCTACCACCGTTCATTACCATGGTTCAAGGCTAGGTTGGAGTATGGTTGGTGTGCAATGTAACCCGACCATGGTATATATAAACCCGACCATAGTTGTATATGGGTTGACTGTTGGCAGGATTTATTTGAACCGACCCCAAATCCTACGGCGCCGAACTCACCACATGGCCCTGATCCATCGGTTCATGGGGTCGCCGCACAATTAAACAAGTTGAAAATTTGCACTTGAACCAACGCGAATTTCGCCTGTGCAGGGTGAATTTGTCACTTCGCAGTGTTGAAAATGACAGAAATTGTATGATGCATTGCAGGTGGGTGTGGATTGTAGAACAGTTAGTAGAAACATTACACCAAATCATAACTCAGTTTGTTTTTTACCTAATTGAGTGCAAAAAGAGCCCAGCTAGGGGTTTTTTACTATTCTAGAGCCATTGGAGACATTATTTTTCATTTTGAGCACTACAAATCCATGTAAACACATATTTGAGCACAAAATGAAAGAGGCCCAGCATTGGAAGTTGGACCAGGAGATGTAGCCTAGGAGGGGTGAAATCCATCATTTAGATGTCTCGTATTTCTGTTCATGGTATTATTGACTCTATTTATTGCTACAAAGTAGAGTTTAAATACATAATTTATGTGCTAATGCAACTTCCCTAATTGCACAGAAGACATAAAATTTCACTTGCAAATTTCATCAATCCTTCAAGTTTGCTAATATAGATAAGTTGACAACCTATCATGATGTGACATCATGTTATCATGGATCTTAAGATAGTGTGCATAGATCTAGAGTGCATGCATGATATTTAATGTGTGGGAAACCTATCACGCTGATTCAAACTCAAAATAAGATGCAAGGCACCAAAAGATTAGTAATCTAGGTTACTAAGAATGATATAAGCTAATTTTAGAAAATTTCCTAAACAAATAATAGTGATACAACCTTATTGCTTTTACATGTCTCTTGAGGATAAGATATAAGGTATCTTCCTAAGTTTGTAGGTTTGGGATAGGTAAAGGTGATGCGATTTGTCAAAGGGGAATACCCAAAAATTATAAAATAACCCTCAAAACCCTAGGTAACAAGCATTCCTCCCATTCAACTAGTCTCTTTTCTACTAAGAGTCTTCATATAATATATTACAAACCTCTGAGAGGGGACCCTTTTTATTATTAAATATTTCACTAGTTTAAAACCTTTTCCCCCATTTTTTATTTTTCATTAATATTTTCAAGTATTTTTTTTTTATATAAACATTCAACTCTAGGACTTAAGGGGTGGGATTGTTATTAAATTACCACTCTTATTTCTTTAATTTTATTTTCTTATCATCCTATTATGTTGGCCTGATTTGAATTATTTTTGCATCATTTTTTTTTTCTTCACATATTGACAAGTCATTCATAGTTAAGCTAAAGGAAAAATGACATAGATGAGAGGAAAATTGCTAGGTCCCTATAATACTAGTTTATCCCGTTATTGTTATTGTTAGTGTATCCCCCTTATTATTATTTTTATGCCCATGTAGTCCCCATATTTTTATTATTGTGCCCAATAGAAGCCCACTATTGTTATTGTTGTGCCCTTACATTTTTATTATTATGCCAGCTAGGATTATATTGTGACCCCTTGGAATCCTATATATATAAATGAGGTTTTGTCTTTTGAATCATCCAAGAATTGTTCATTTATGTAATGTAAAGGAGGTTTCCCCCTCGAAGAGGCTGATTTATAAGTCATTGATCTATCTTTTCTTCTATTCTGTGAGTTGGTTTCATAACATTTTGTATCAGAGCTTTGGATTTTAGGGTTTCGCTGCTGCAAACAGGTCATCTCAGAATTTTTTCCATAACATTTTTTCTACAGAGGTTCAGAAGCTAAAAAGATTCATTTGACTTGAAATCTAGAGGAACTTCGTGTAAAAATTGCAGATATTGGTTTGATATGTTTTTGGAGATATGATCTAAGGAAGTTAGGGTTTTTGGAGGCTCCTGATTCATCTCAAACATGTGACCAAGGGAAAATCGTCATAAATTTTGTTTGAGACATCAAATTAGAATTCTATAAAAACTGACCACAATCATGCGGACTATAGTTTCTTTTGTATTGATTTCAAAGCCGAAAGTGAAAATAGTGACATGTGCTACAACGATACAAGTTTGCTCTATTGAATAGTCCATAATTAGGTCATGGTGGGAGATAGGGCATAACCTTAACTTGAAGAATCCAAATTAGGTCTGACCTATGGCATTGTAAACAAAACTCAAAGGGATACTATAGAACCAAATATCAAATCTTTGGGATCTGAAATTACAGAGATACATCAGTTTCAACATCGAGCTCCTCAAAAGCAAGAAAAAGGTGTGTATTGTTTTTCAAACAATTGCATAGGTCTTGTTTGAAAAATCAGTTTGAAGTGATTCTAAGGGCATATTGTAGCATAAATATCAATGTTGGGTTTTAAAATTCCCCACAAAAATAATTTCACACCCATTAAGCCCTCAGAAGGCTCTACTATGACTCATGAAGAGGAAGAAGTGAAACATGATATATCAAACTTATGAGACCAAGTGCAACAAATTTCGCACTCACAAAGAGTAACAAAAAATGAAATGGAAGCTAAGATGGATGGTTTGAAGAAAGACATGGATGGATTGAAGAAAATCGTGCAATCTAAGATCGATGGTATAGAATAAAAACTAAAAGAAACATGGAAGACATGAAGAATGGTCTAAAAGCAGACATGAAAAATTTGAAGGAAGGTTAAATGACAAAGCTGCTACAAGAAATTATTCCTAATGGAGAAATGGTAGTAGATGAAGCTTGTGATGAGAATAAAAGAAATGTTAATAATGATATCATAGACTCTAATGTTTGATTTAAGACCCACCATATTCCAAATATTGATATGAGGATGTTTGATGGCAAGGATCTGGTAACATGGATACTACAAATGGAGCAATATTTTGATCTCCATAATGTGAAAAACACACAAAAGCTACACACTGAAACTTTATGTTTAGAATAAAATACATTTGTATGGTATCGATGGCTTTTCTCTCATAAAAAAAATTGTCTCGTGGTCAATTTTTACGAAGGAAATGATAGCACATTATGAGGATACAAAGAGCAACACCTTTTTTAGCCAATCGATAAATATCAAACAAAAGGGTTCAATGGTGGATCACATTGAGGACTTCCAAAAATTGAATATAAGGGTAATTGATATTCAAGACGAACACAAGATTGATGTCTTCATAGGGAATTTAAATGATAACATTCAACATGAGTTTTTCCTTTGGGAACCTTATTCATTGGAGAAGGCATTCAATTTGGAAAGAAAAATTGAAAGAAAATTATGGTGACAAGGAAGCCTACCACTCACAACTATAAAGATGGAAGTGTTGCTAATTCTAGACTTCCAAAGCCTATAAGGTTGACACCACAACAATTGGAAAAAAAAGGAGAAAAAGGGCTTTGCTAAAGTTATGATATAAAATACAGTAAGGGTCATAAGTGTGCTAAGAAGAAATTATTTTATATAGATTGTGAAGAGGAGGAAGAAAAGGAACAAGAAACTTCAAAAGAAGAGGATATACACTAGGAACCAACCCTAGAGGAAGAAGAAATGAAACTAACCATATCTTTTAATGCATTGGTAGGACTTACCACTCTTTAAACTCTCAAGATAGAAGGACATATCAAGAAGAAAAATGTAATAGTGCTTATTGATTCAAGTAGTGCCCATAATTTTATTCATTGTAAGGTAGCCAAGGAATTGAATTGCCTCCTATACCCAGCACCAGAGTGTCAAGTGATGGTTGCAATTGGAGGAACTATAAATTTGTCTAGAAAGTTCCATAATATTAAACTAACCATGGGGGAATATGTATTGAATATTCCAATTCTATCCATCCCAATGGGTGGTGTTGATGTTGTACTAGGAGTACAATGGTTACAATCTTTTGGGATGGTAGCTTTTAATTTTCAAGAACTATTCTTGAATTTTTTTTTGGAAGGAAATTAAATTGAATTACAGGGTATCGCAGGGAAGAAAAGAAATATAATCAGATTTGATTTCATGACAAAGCTTCTAAAAAAATAATAACAAGGAGTAATTGCACAATTATGATCACTACAGGTTCAAACATCAAAATCGTCTATTTCTCCATATCTCCAAAAATTATTGGACAATCATTCCAACGTATTTGAGACTCCCAAAGGACTCCCACCTATTAGTGATCATGATTATGCTATTCTTTTGATTCCAAGAAGTGTTCCTCCAAACATCAGGCCTTACAAATATCCTTATGCTCAAAAGAGTTAGATTGAACGTGTTATTACACAAATTCTAGAGGTTGGTATAATTCAACCTAGTCAAAGTTATTTCTCTGCTCCAGTATTATTGATGCACAAGAAGGATGGATCATGGCATATGTGTCTGGATTTTATAGAGCTCAACAAGATCACTATTAAAGATAAACTTCCTATCCCCATCATTGATGAATTACATGGAGAATTTTACTTCACAAAGATGGATCATCATTCTTGATATCATCAAATTAGAATGAATATTGAAGACATTCTAAAAAAACAAATTCAGAACTCATGAGGGTCATTATATTTTTTTGGTCATGTCTTTTGGCCTTACTAATGCACCTTCCACATTTCAAATTTTGATGAATTCCATTTTCAAACCCTTCCTTAGAAATTTTGTGTTATTATTTTTTGATGATATACTAATCTACAACAAGTCTTGAAAGGATCATGTTCAACATGTTGACATGGTGCTCAAACTATTGGAGGAGAAACAGTTATATGCAAAAACCTCCAAATGTTTCTGTGAAGTACAGGAGGAGGAATATTTGTGTCATATTGTATCTCATGGGTGTTAAGGTAGACCCTAACAAAATTAAATCCATTGAGGAATGGAAAATCCCTACAACCATAAAGCATCTCGAGGATTTCTGGGGTTAACAAGGTATTATCGCAAGTTTGTTAAGAATTATGGGATAATATTGGCACCTTTAACATCATTACTGAAGAAAGATGCATTTTCTTGGACTTAAGAAGCAACTAAGGCCTTCGAAGATCTTAAATATGAAATGTGCCAATCACTGGTCTTAGCTACACCAGACTTCACAAAAACCTTTATTGTGAAATGTGATGCCTCGGTAAATGGAATCAATGTGGTTTTAATGCAAGAAGCAAGACCCAATTCTTTTGAAAGATGTCTAATCAAAGGAAAGTATTTACTGAAACCTATTTATGAGAAGGAAATGTTGGAAATACTACATGCACTAAAGTAATGGTGACCTTACCTAAGGGGAAGACACTTCGAGGTAAAAACATATCATGATAGTCTTAAATACTTTTTGGATTAAAGATTATCTTCAGCAAAGCAAAAATAATGGGTCACAAATACGTTGGGTTATGACTTTGAAATAATCTACAAAAGGGAAGAAAAACGTTGTTGTAGAAGGACTCTCAAGAAAGTATGAGGATGTAGAAGCATTGCTTTTCTCCATTTCTATTATCCAACCTAAGTGGATAACCGAACCAAGGGATGAATGGAAGAATGATGAAGAGGTGTGGACACTCATTTAAAAGTTGTACAAAGATCCCATTAGATATGAAACATTTAGCTAGAGAAATGATTCATTATGGTACAAAGATCTCTTATATCTTTGTAAGAATTCCCAACTAAAATAAAAGGTTATTTTAGAATTGCACACCTCTCCTTTATGAGGGCACTCAGTATTTTTAAAAACTTACCACATGGTCAAGAAGGAATTTTTTGGGGATGGCCTTAAATATGATATTCAAAAGTTTCTGGCAGAATTTTTTGGTTTTCCAACAAAATAAATTTAAGACAATTAAGACCCCAAGTCTCTTACAACCTTATCCATTCCAATTCAACATTGGGAGGAGGTTTCAATGGATTTTATCACACTTTTACCCAAGTCAAAATAAAATAATGTCATCATGGTGGTAGTTGATAGACTTACCAAGTATGCACACTTTTTTGCATTATATCATCCATTTACATCCACTACAATTGCTACTACATTTATGGAAACAACTCAAAAGCTACATGGGAACCCAAAGATTATTATAAGCGATAGAGATCCCATTTTTACAGGAAATTTTTGCACAAAATTATTTTCTTGTTTGGGTACTCAGTTAGCTCATAGTTCATCATATCATCCGTAATTTGATGGGAAAACAAAGATAGTGAACAAATGTTTAGAAGAATATCTTCATTGCTTTGTATCTAATAAACATACATTATGGGTCAAATGGTAACCTCTCGCTGAATGGTGGTATAACACTTACTCCATACTATAGCAACAATGACCCCATTTATGGCACTTTATGGATTTCGTTCACCCTCTGTCACGTCATCTTTAAGAAAAAATTCTAAGGTTCAAGTAGTGGAAGATCACATCGAACATCAACAACAATTTTTTCAACTCTTAAAGGATAACCTCACCTTGGCGCAGAATCGAATGAAACAACAAGAATATCAACATCACAGCAAAAGAAGTTTTGATGTAGGCAACTGGGTTTTTTATGACTACAACTATACAAATAAATGTTCCTCAAACAAGATAAGAAGGATAATAAACTATCACCAAAGTATTATGGTCCTTATAAATTGTTGCAAAACATTAGTACTATGGCTTACAAATTGGATATTCCTGCATCTTCCTGAGTGCACCCAGTTTTCCATGTTTCATGCCGAAATAAGTTTATAGGTGACAAGCTCTAAGTTCAAACCATATTGCTATAACTTGACAAAGAGGGAAAAATCATATTGGAACCTGAAACAGTCACAGAAACAAGAACTCCATAGCTACAAAATCAATCAATTTCATAGTATCTCATCAAATGGAAGAACTTACCCGTTGAAGATTCGACATGGGAGGATGATACTTTTATACATAAGCATCCAGAAATACTCAAGCGTTGAGGACAAAACTTTTTTGAAGGAGAGGGGCATGCTAGGTCCCTATAATACTAGTGTGTCCCCTTATTTGTATTGCTAGTGTAGCCCCCTTATTGTTATTTTTGTGCCCATGAAGTCCCCATTATGTTATTATTGTTCCCCATAGAAGACCATTATTTTTATTGTTGTGCCCTTATATTTTTATTGTTATGATGACTAGGATTATATTGTGACCCCTTGGAATCCTATATATAAAGGAGGTTTTTTCATTTGAATCATCCAGGAATTGTTCATTTATGTAATGTAAAGGATATTCCCCCCTCAAAGAGGTTGATTTCTAAGTCGTTGATCTATCTTTTCTTCTATTATGTGAGTTGGTTTCATAACAAACATGTATGGAATTGTTAAAAGTGTTAACTATGAAGGTGATATGACTATGCTACATACCTTGATATCTAATAATACTTAATGGCCTAGTCAAAGACATGTTTATGTCAAAACAATTATGCTCATCCATGGTTAGATGAGATAAGAAGGTAAACGTTTTAGCATAATAAAGGTTCATATCCATGTACCAACGCACTTTACAAACAACTCATAATAACTAGAAGAAATGGTCATGGAATAATGTCTTCGCATATATAGAATTAAACATCTCATAAAAAGGAACTATATATGTAGATAGAATGGATATAATGTAGAAAATAGCTGAATAAATCACTTATTCACTGAAGATTAACCTGGTCATATATCAATTTTGAATTGCATACATAACACATAACCTTCTTCTACAATTAATTGTCACATGCGGAAATAACAGAAGCAATCTCACATCAATCACACATTAACTCAGTATGTATGGGGAAAGCCTATAGCTGAAAACCCCGCAGCTATTGTGTATATTATAATGGAGAAATCAAGTAACCAAACAAGTACAATACTCCTCACAAGTACTCAGTACTCTCTCATGAAGTTACTCATAATCTAGCTTGGTTTTGAACAAGTCTCGGGTTCAAAACACACCACTAACTGCCTTGCCTATATTGCGCAATCATGGCCTGTATATGAAGAGGTTCAAGGTTCGAATCCCCTTGCCTTGACTGCGCAATTGTCATGGACAATTCCTCCAAGTGTAATGCAAATCCCATGCAAAACAATCTACCAACTGATAGCTTTACTCACCCTTTCATCTACCTCTTCCACTGGTCTCCACTGAACTGATCATGCACTGTAGTGAACTGAAGTGTTCTTGAGTTGACCAATGAGTTAATATTTAGTAAATTAAATATTATTTAATTTACTCCACTCATATCTAGTTGATTAGTTAGTTAACTAATCCCAACTAGTTCAACTAAAACAAACAGAACACAACTCCACTACTTGTCCCGTTAACTCCTCCAAAACTCCTGCCACTGAAGTCTAAATGAAGCCAACCATGCAAGATGCCATCAAACCCTAGGAACCACGTGATTCCTTGTGTCATTTGCATGAGTCACCTCCATGACTCAAACTGAAGTGCGCCAAGAGAGTAAACTGCTGTTTATAGTCAAAATATTATTAAGGGTAAATAATATTTGACTTCCATATTTTTAGGAGATCAGTCTAAAAATAGTCCGGGTCCTAAAAATTAGGGTCTCATCTATTTTTACCGACATGTCGCATCCATCAAGAATCTCCAAGTAGAATTCCCAAATTATGCTCCGTATGTCTAAAAATAGACATAGTCTAAAAATAGACTTTGCGCCAGAATTTGCCTGCGGGCCCACTTAGTGAGGGCGACTTCATTTCACTAAGCTCCATCATCTTGCTGCATTCTCAACACTCCCTCTCAGCAAGATATGGATTATCTGCAATCCCTATCCTGCCTCTGTGGAATTCGAACTTGCTCCTGGTGAGCGCCTTCGTCAGGATGTCGGCATCCTGATCCTCCGTGGCAACATATGAAAGCATCATGATCCTCCGCTGAACACAATCTCTGATGTGATGGTACCTGATGTCGATATGTTTGGACCTATCATGAAATACTGGATTAACCGAGAGCTTGATGCGCCCGGTTATCGTCGCATCACCGTAGGCTCCAATGCACCGAACAAAACTCGCGAGGATCTTCTCATCCAACAGCCTCACATGCGCCCAAGCTTCGCCGTGCCTTGGCCGCTGACCGAGTGCCACCGATCTTCTGCCTCCCCGCCATACCAAGAAACCCATGTCGACTCAATGTCGAAAACTCCTCCCGTGCGTTCTTCCGGTCCGCGTCTCGCCCACCGCACGTTGAAACCATAAAGTTTCACTCCATCCTCCTGTCTGTACCATAGACCATATCCCGATGTGCCTCTGATATAGCGCAATACATGCTTGCCCGCCTTCCAAAAGAGCTTGGTAGGCTTAACCATAGCTTGCGAAAGCCGGTTAACTGCATAGCATATATCGGGTCGAGTATTGACCAGATACATCAACGACCCCACCAACTGTCGATAGACAGTGGCATCCACTACCTCCTCCGAAGTAGCATCTCCCTTCCTCCAACCCCCAGGAAGAGGGGTATCAACAGGCTTGCAGCCCTGCATGTTGAACCTCTCCAGAATCTCCCGGGCATACTTGCCCTGAGAAACAAACAGTCCTCCACTGCGCTGCCAAATCTCCAATCCCAGGAAATAATGAAGGATGCCTAGGTCCTTCATCTCAAACTCCCGTGCAAGATCCTCCTTGCATGAAAGTATCAACTTCTCGTCGCCAGTCAAAATCAGATCATCTACATACAGTACGATGATCAACAGCTTCCCCTCCACCACAATCTGGTACAGGTTTGGATCCGCCTCACTCTTGGAGAATCCAAGCCCGGTGAAGTAGCCGTCTATCCGAGTGTACCAAGCACGAGGTGCTTGCTTCAGCCCATACAGTGCTCTCTTGAGTCGGCACACATGCGACTCACTGCTGAAGATCTCAAAACCTTCAGGCTGCTCTATGTACACCTCTTCCTCAACAACTCCATTGAGGAACGCAGTCTTCACATCCATCTGATGAATGTGCCACCCCATCTGCGCTGAGAGAGCAAGGATCGTCCGTATGGAAGAGTACCTTGCGACAGGTGCAAAAGTCTCCTCATAGTCAATCCCCTCGATCCGTGAGAAGCCACGGGCGACAAATCTCGCCTTGTACTTCTCCACACTCCCGTCAGCCGCCTGCTTCACCTTGTAGATCCATCGCGAACCTACAACTGATTTCCCAACCGGTCTTGGGACAATCTCCCATGCACTGTTCCTGATGATCGAATCATATTCTTCGATCATGGCATCAACCCATGCGGGTTCTTCCACAGCTTCCTCAAAAGAGGATGGCTCCGTCACAACACATTGACTCACAAGAGCCATGTATCCAGTGTACCGATCCGGTGACTGTCTCTGTCTGCGCTGTGCTGTAGGTGGTCCTACAACCTTCTCTGCATCCCGAGCCAGTCGCTCAGCTTCTGTAGTGCGCATGCGCCCTCTGATGGTTGGCGCTGCCTCGGTGGTTTCTTCCACCTCTTGAACCTCCTCTTGTGGCTGATCCACATCCGGAAGCTCCTCCTTAGGAACTAACAGCTCCTCATCTGCATGCAAGTGTAGCTCCCTCTCAAGCGAACACTGCATGGCTTTCTCCTCCTGAAATTTTATATCCCGTCGCACAACAGTCTTGCGACTGTCTGGCACATACACTCGATAGTTATGAGGTGCATCAGTGTACCCCACAAATATTCCAACTTCAGCAGTTGGATCCAGCTTCCTTCTCGCATCCTTCGTCACATGCATGTAGACAGGAGATCCGAAAATCCGCAAATGGGAAATATCGGGCCTCTTGCCAGAATAAGCCTCCTCTGGTGTACTCATGCCAAGAACCTTGTGAGGACAACGGTTCTGCACATACACTGCTGTATTGCATGCCTCAGCCCACAAGTGAAGGGGTAGGCCCCGATCATGCAACATCGCCCGTGCAGCACCCACGATCGTTCTGTTCTTCCGCTCAGCCACCCCGTTCTGCTGTGGGTTATGGGGTGCGATGAGCTCTCTCCGAATCCCTTCTGCGCTGCAGAACTCCTTGAATTCAGCCGAGATGAATTCACCACCGTTATCACTCCTTAGAGCAATCACCCTCTTCCCCGACTCCTTCTCGACCAGTGCTTTAAACTCACAGAACTTCGCGAATGTATCGCTCTTCTTCGACATGAAGAAGATCCAGCACTTTCGAGAGAAATCATCAACAAAGATCACATAATACTTGTGCTTTGCTGTCGAAGCAACCGAGAAAGGACCACACACGTCTGTGTGAACTCTCTCAAGGATCGTCGTGGCGCGACTATCCTTCTCGTGAAAGGTGGCTTTCACATACTTCCCTAAAGTACACCCCTTGCACTGATCTGACTGCGCAAGAGTGCCCTTAGGAAGTCCAGTAGAAATCTGCTGCAGAATCTTTAAAGCTCCATGGTGAAGGTGGCCCAATCTCCTGTGCCACAGTTCGCCCTCATCATCCCGGCTCACCACTTCTCCCGCCTTGCATGCCATAGCTGCGCAGTCATCTACCTGCAACTGATAAAGGTTCCGAGTTCGAACCCCTATCTTCCGGGTCTCTCCAGTAGTCTTACTGCGCAGGAAGGCTTTTCCTTCGCTGAAGACCACATCATACCCCTTATCCTCCAACATCGCTACTGAAATCAGGTTCTTCTTCAATCCAGGTACATGCATGACATCCTTTAAGACAAAGGTTTTACCAGACTCCCTCTGAAAGGATACGGTACCGATACCAGTCGCACTGTATCTACCGTCATCGCCCATCTCGATGTGCATACCCAAATCCTTGTCCTCCAGATCTGAGAACAACTCCCGATCTCCCGTCATATGAAATGACGCACCGCCGTCCAAGAACCACACCGATCCCATCACACTTGAAACCAAGCATGCAATCAGTGAAAAGTCAAGCTCGAACTGTGAAGCCAAAGCTTCTCCATCTCCAGATCTTCCCGCTTGCTTGTTCTTCTTCTTCTTTGGACAATTGGTAGCATAATGTCCGTGATCATGGCAGTGAAAACACTTCACTTTCGCCATATCCTGCTTCTTGCCCTTAGCTCCAGAATGAGAGGTTTTCTTACCCTTTCCTTTCTTAGCTTTGGACACCAAAGCGCAGTTTTCTTCATCAGCTCCCTTTGATGAAGATCCATCTCGAGTAGTCCTCCTTATCTCCTCCCGCATGAGATCCGCCCAAAGGCGCTCCCATCCCGGCAGCTTCTCCCGACCATTGACACTATCTTGATATGAGTGCCAAGCCTTCGGAAGACCAAGGAGAGCCAGGTCAACCATATCCTCTTCATCGACAGTAACTCCCACACTTCCCAGTTCATCTCTGCATTGAGTGAACTTCGTGAGGTATTTAGCGATACTGTCGCCCTTCTCAATCTTGATGTTCCTGAGCTTGTCTTTGAGCGCCAGCTTCCTTTGGTCACTCTTACTCTGGAATAGATCCGTCAAAGCTTTCCACATTAAATATGGAGTAGTCTTTCCATGCAGGCTGGATACAATATGATCCTTGACGCCCTCCAACAGGATCCTTCGACATTTCGCGATCTTCTTTTGCCATGCATCGACCAAAGCTGCATCAGTTGGCTTTGGGACATCCGCATCCACGAACTCCTTCAGACCATTATCTTCTAACACTGCTTCCATGCGATCCTTCCATGCAACATAATTCGAACTGCCTTCAAGAGCATATTCGAGTCGCAAACCGTTGAAAGAAGACATTTTCAACACCGGCACCAAGAAAACAAAGCTGCTGCAAAATTCGAATTCCAAACTCCAAGCTCTATCGCTTCCGATCTATACTTGAAAACAAATTATTTCCAAATCAGAGATTGACTGCAAAGGGCATTCACCAGATCTTTCACCTTACAAAGAAGGATGAATATTCCGGAGGCTACCCGGCCCGCATGCAGACTCTGTCCGAGGAAATAAGTTTGCAATCACCGTAATAGACTTCGACAATTAATCTCGCTCCGATACCATGTAGAAATTAGCTGAATAAATCACTTATTCACTGAAGATTAGCCTGGTCATATATCAATTTCGAATTGCATACATAACACATAACCTTCTTCTACAATTAATTGTCACATGCGGAAATAACAGAAGCAATCTCACATCAAATCAATCACACATTAACTCAGTATGTATGGGGAAAGCCTATAGCTGAAAACCCCGCAACTATTGTGTATATTATAATGGAGAAATCAAGTAACCAAACAAGTACAATACTCCTCACAAGTACTCAGTACTCTCTCATGAAGTTACTCACAATCTAGCTTGGTTTTGAACAAGTCTCGTGTTCAAAACACACCACTAACTGCCTTGCCTCTATTGCGCAATCATGGCCTGTATATGAAGAGGTTCAAGGTTCGAATCCCCTTGCCTTGATTGCGTAATTGTCATGGACAATTCCTCCAAGTGTAATGCAAAACTCATGCAAAACAAATCTACCAACTGATAGCTTTACTCACCCTTTCATCTACCTCTTCCACTGGTCTCCACTGAACTGATCATGCACTGTAGTGAACTGAAGTGTTCTTGAGTCGAATAATGAGTTAATATTTAGTAAATTAAATATTATTTAATTTACTCCACTCATATCTAGTTGATTAGTTAGTTAACTAATCCCAACTAGTTCAACTAAAACAAACATAACACAACTCCACTACTTGTCCCGTTAACTCCTCCAAAACTCCTGCCACTGAAGTCTAACTGAAGCCAACCATGCAAGATGCCATCAAAACCTAGGAACCACGTGATTCCTTGTGTCAGTTGCATGAGCCACCTCCATGACTCAAACTGAAGTGCGCCAAGAGAGTAAACTGTTGTTTATAGTCAAAATATTATTAAGGGTAAATAATATTTGACTTCCATATTTTTAGGAGATCAGTCTAAAAATAGCCGGGGTCCTAAAAATAAGGGTCTCATCTATTTTTACCGACATGTCGCATACTTTAAGAATTTCCAAGTAGAATTCCCAAATTATGCTCCGTATGTCTAAAAATAGACATAGTCTAAAAATAGACTTTGCGCCAGAATTTGCCTGCGGGCCCACTTAGTGAAGGCGACTTCATTTCACTAAGCTCCATCATCTTGCTGCATTCTCAACATATAAAGCACAAGTACTGTATGATGGAGTCTAAGACAAAAGTAAGGATGGTTTTGAGAATCTAAAACAAGAACTTTTTATGCACAAAATCACATTAGATAAGGTTGTGTTTAAGGTATTTACCTTAAAGGGGTAACATTATTGATACCTTTCGCAAAAAATTACATTGAGAGAGGTGTTCATTGCCCTATAGGATCCAGCATATACATTAGACACAAGTTTTATAACATTGCCCCACATCCTACATTCATACTATGTTGTAAACACGATGAGAACTAGACATGATCATAATAATTTCTCATATTTCATTATTCCACATGTCACCCACCATTACCAACTTTGGGAAGCACTCTAAGATTCAAATTTGTAGGCTCACTAAGTTATCATATCGATAAAATTTACATAAAAGCCCTTGAAATTTGCAATCCCATTCCTTTGATACAAAAACATCTTTCAAAGTCATTTTTATAGTAGGTATTCATGAGTAAAATTAGTTTAGTTTATGAACTATTTATCTTTGATGGATTGTAATAGTTGTATCTCATTGTCACTGTGCTTCTTCAATTTCTGAATAGTGATGGACAGTCTAAAAATATATGAGAAACAAGATTATATTTTTTGAAATAAAGTTATGTTGGAAACATTAGATAGAGATGAGAAATAAGATGGTATAATTTGAGATAAAGTTCCTTTGGGTTTCAATCATGTTATATCGAGTTTATAGCTTATCAATTATGTTTTTACTTTCATAAATTTTAAAAAAAGTTTTTGTCAAAATCAACGTATTTATATGGAATAAAGGGTGAATAAGATTGGATGTATTAATTATTTTTGGGCTTTTCAAATTCAATTTGATTAAAAAAAATTAATGGTTATTAATAAATTCATATAATAGTTATTAAAAAAAGTTATAATAAATAAAACTCATACTTTAGGTAATTATATAGAAAATGCTAAAATAATATATAAAGATAATATAATAGATAATTGAGTATAGAGATACATAATAAATTGAATAAGTTAACAATTATGGTCTCTCTGTAAATTAGAATAGAAAGCTCCAAAAATAATATCAATGTGTTTATTTCATGATATAAGGTATTATTTTACAAATTATATATATATATATATATATATATTGGAAATAAGTTTCTAATCTCTAGATGCAGTTGTAAACGTTTTTATTGATCTCTATTATTTGTGTAATATGATTTGTAGTTTGGTTCATAAATAATATCTCATCTTTACTACTAGAAATTTATTTATGAAACTTTTATTGGTTGGATATAAATATCTTATTAAATTATCATAAAAAAATGGTCTTCATGAATTTTAACATAGGTATGTTGAAGTTTGAATGGAATAACATTATAATTGTAGTGTTGAATCAACTCACAAAGTATGCCAATTTTTGTTGACCTTCTCTTCCTTTTAATAAAACAAAGTAGTAAACAAAGTAGTAGCGACATTCATGAAAACATTTTACAACATACATTTACACATAAGATTAGTGTAAGTGATTAAAATCCAATTTTCACCTGTAATTTTTGGATTGACTTGTTTTTGTCTAGGTATTTAAGTAGTTGATAGCTACTCTCACCATTTCCAATTTGGTGGGAAAATTGATATTGTGAATAAAGGTTTATATTTACTTTGTTGTATCTGAAAATCACAGAGGGTTAGATGGTTACCCTTGGAGAATGGTGGCACTCAACCTTCCATACTTCATCCAAAATGGCCTTGCTTATGTTGCTTTATAAGTATCATCCTCCATCCTTCACATCACCCTTGAAAAAGAAAATTGAGGTTAAAGAGAGTCTAAAGGTTCTCAAACAGCTTGTCTATAACTCAAAATATGATGGAACAAGAAATAAAACAACATCACAAGAAATACACTTTGAAATTGGGTGTTGGCATTTCTAAAGTTCCAACCATAAAAGCAAATGACCCTCAAAAAACAACATCGGGAGGAGAATAAATTAGCAATTAATTATTATGGTCTCTATAAGGCATTGCAAGCCATTGATAATATGATACTTGTCACCATATTCATGTCCAAATACTATACTGCATGTTTATTGTTAAAAGAAGCTAATTGGTGATAATATCTTAGTTTTGACTATTTTGTTAGAATTGGATGACGAGGAAATACTAGAACATGAAATAGTTGTAAAATATGGATTAATTAACTATAAAAAATTTCAATTATAACTACTTCAGAGACAATTCCAGTAAAATATGCAACTTGGGAAGATAAGCTTTTCATATAGAAGGATCCATAACATGTTAAGTACCTAGCCATAAACTTCATTCATTATATTTGTATGTTAAATAATAGTTATGTAGAATTATTGATTACCACATTATCTCTCCATTTGTGTCATATATATATGAGTTTATTGGCTTAATCATTTTGTTTTGTGCATATGAGAAACTGCTAAAAAATGTTGGCTCCTAGAAATGTTTCTTATCGGTTCACTATTTCACTTGATTTATACATTGCATTATTAAGTTTATTTTTATTTATACTTGTTTACTTATTTGGTTTATATTGAATTCCCATAGGAACTCATCCATGTATACATTCTTTCCAAACTTCCTATTAATTCTACATGGTCCCATATTCAAATTAAACTTGTTTTATGCACCTTTGAATAACACTCTCTTTTGAAATGTATCATGACCATGTCATGACATGGAAACATATAAAATATCCTATGCATATCAAAATATTATTTATTCCCTACACTTTTTTTCTTTTACTTGTTATGAAATTGCATTCTCACAATTTCTCCTTTTCCTATGTAAATGCTTCTATGTCATCATTCATTTTCACATCAACTAGAAAATACACTAAAGTCCCTTACTCATTTTAGATTCCTTGAATAAACCATCTTCGATAATTCCTTTGGTTAACATTTCAATATGTTCTCCATAGAGAATATGTAAAAATTTTAGCTATATCTTCCCAATATATCTATGGTACTGATAGAATGTGCCCATAAAATTTTGTCTAACTCGAATCATATATGTCTTACCTTAATGAGAAGTATGTCTTACCTTAATAAGTGGTTGTACAAGTCACAAACTCCACTACAAATATGTTGACCTCTTTCTTTATATTAAATTAACAATATTTATTATTATTATTATTATTATTATTATTTTGTAAATATTGCATTTTAACTTATCCAAAATAACCTCCTAACCCATCACTTTTCAATATCTTATCAAATTATAAAGATTTAAACTCTCATATATATATATATATATATATATATATATATATATATATATATATATATATAAACAAATCCTATCCTAAAATAAATAATTTAATTTAAAATATATATATCCTATCCTAAAATAAATAATTTAATTTAAAATATATATATATATATATATATATATATATATATATATATATATATATTATTTTTTTCAATATTACAACTAATTTATCATTCAATTTTCATAATTTTATTAACAATCTCATCGCTTGCATCTTAATGTTACTTTAAACAAATACCAATCCTATTTAAGAAATCCAAGGACACAAAAGGCTTAAAATGAATTTTACAACACCAATTCATCATAAGATTAAATCTATAGAAATTTTGGAAGTATCATTACAAGTTCCTCAACTTACCATTGGTTACCTTTAAACAAGCACTTATTCTATATCAAAGTAATCCAATGTCGCACATAGCATCCACATTATGTTCTCAACGTAATAAGTAGTCCTTAGTATTATTTTGATAAACTCACTGAAAGTCCCATTGAAGGCATGAATTTTTGTGTCATCAAATACATCGTAATCTTAGCGACATTCCATCATTTGTTCTTGATGTGCTTGAATCGATTATGTAACCTTCCATGCTCTAGGGTTCTTGGATCTTCATGAAATAAAGTTTTTAAGTTTTTAATATATGATGTAAATTTTTAAAAAATTTGGTTCATATCTATAAACAAGTGGCATTGGTCCAATAGTTAGGTGGGGAGGTTTGGTCCCTACAGGTCTAATGGTCCAATCTTGGGCAACACTATGTATGCCTGAGAAATTCTCTAGGTGCGATTTCTTCGCTGGAAAGAAAAAAATAACCCTTTCAACGTGGTACAGATTTTCCTAGTAAAACTGTGTCCATGAGTTCTATTTTGTTCATTTATGTACCTTCGAGATCTCCTACCTTCTTCTCTTTAGTCCAATAAAAGTATCTTGATTATTATGAAAAGAAGCCAATCAATAAGAGCTTAACTCGAATAATTGTCTTAGAAATCTAGTTAATCATTGTCCATGACAATACAAACACCATAAATGTTAATGGTATATAGTAAGCTATCAATTGGTCTCAATGTGTTATTTTCATGGTATCCATAGAAGTCTATCAAAACAACTGTGTAAATCAGAAAATAGAGTAACATTCACAGAATGATGTGAAGTGTAGTATGATCTTGTTGAAACTTGCAACAAAAAACAATGAAATTGGCATCCAGAAACAACATGACAACACCTACATTAGTGTGGGACCACATGTCATGTAATGATGGGTCCTAGTGATACATTAGTGTGCAAGCCAATTTATTTAATAAATTGGAAGTGTGTCTAATTTAATTATCCCTTAATTAAATTAGACAATAAATTGTAATCTTATCTCATAATCACTTGTAATAGTTAACTAAGTGTCTGTTGAGTCTCAAATCTGCATCTTTCCTATACACCATTCTAGACCTTTTTCATTCAACTGAACCTTCCAAGTTGTCAATATCATTGTATATTAATTGCAAAAGAGCATCTAAAATGGTTTTTAACTATATTTTGTGTCTGCTGTTTGATTTAGATTTTTGCTCATCTAGCTGCGGAATCTTGCCACTTTCTACAGCTGCTGCAACTTTCCGCAGCCATTTTGTGAAAGTCTATGTTACAGGTGTCTTCAGGAAAAACGAGACACATGGGCAAGTCAGAAATGATGTGGACATGGATCGTGTCCTATTGGCTCGAGAAAATTCACCTAAGGAGGCTGCGGTCAAAGGTGGCCAAGTGGAAGTCAACCGTAGAGTCCCACGGTGATAGGACTCTGTTTCTCATCACGTGAGGATTTGCATGACCATTTCTAACTTACGGGAGACACATCAACACATGTACATGGCTCCATAAGCTGAATCCAACATCCACTCTTCATAGATTTACTCCTCAACGTGGCCATGATCCTAGATCTCTGGACGTAATGGTTTACGTGTTTTCTATCAACATAAAATTTAGGGAATTAGTTATATTTCCTTTGTTATAAATAATGCGTTTGCATACGCATATTAGATTAGTCTCCATTAGCCTCCAGATAGCTCTGTAATGTAATTACGTTGCCACTGTGTCGTAATATTATCTCTCTGTTATGACTGCATTTTAATATATAAGAAGACTCTGTTTCCAAGCGTAATTCGTATTTGAAGGCTGTTGCCAAGGCTGGTGCAGAGGGCCCCTGCACACGCTGAGGTTTTGTGCATTATTTTATAGTTCCTGTTTTATTTCTTTAATCTCATTGTGCCATAAGTCATTCATGTGTTTATACATTGCATCTTTCATGGTATTTATGCTTCATCTCTGTTTATAATCTTTCATGCTTTACACTTTACTTCTGTCCATAATCTTTCATGTTTTATGTTAACTGATCAGTGTTCTTGTTTCAGATTACAAATAGGAAGCCCGAGCATTTGCATATATTTTGACTAATGACATGGAATCAATATTGTTCTGCTGCTAATTAATTTTCTTAGTTCATGTTTAATTTCAGTACTGCTTTGTTTATTTCAGTCTTGCACATTTGTTTCAGTAGTTAGATTTAGACATATTAAATTGCTCATGTCATTTTCAGTTACCTCCGAAAGCCACAGCTGGACTGATGGTGAGGGATTGAAGTATGAGTGTGTAGTTTGATATTAGTTTACTTTTTGCAAGTTAGATATATTAAATTGCTCATGTCATTTTCAGTTACCTCCGAAAGCCACAGCTGGACTGATGGTGAGGGATTGAAGTATGAGTGTGTAGTTTGATATTAGTTTTTTTTTTTGCAAATTAGATATCAGATTGCTCAAGTTGTTTATGGTTACCTCCGAAAGCCATAGCTGGACTAATGGCGAGGGATCAAAATATAAATTGATGTAATTTGATTTATATTTACTTTGTTGCAATTCTTGGATTTCTTTAAGCATAGTTTATTTTGTGTTTAGACAGTAGCAAGAATAGTTTGGTTTTCATGCTCAATAGAAGGGAAAACTTGATAACGTCTTGAAGTATGCTCTCCTCTTGCACCTAGTGTGATCTGGAGGATCAGAAAAGAGAGTTATTGGTTTAGTAATTTCTTAAGTATGCTCTCTTCTTGCACCTAGTGTGATCTGGAAGATCAAAAAGAGAATTATTAGCCCAACTTTTTAAAAAATAAAAAAAATGACATGCATAGAGCAAGAGATTCTAGGGGGAGGTTTATAGCTAAAGCCAAGAGTTCGATTTTCACAACTCCATCTTCTTCAAGGCATAGACCAGATTCACCACCATCTACCCCTAGCCTTAAGATTTTTGGAATTCAAGGAGCAACTGAATTAGAGGATTCTCTTATACCACCTACTAAATCCCATTTAGAAAACAAAGAGACTCTCTCTCATCCTCCCTTGATAGAAGAACTAGAGGACTTTAAGGACTCTAAAGAAACTATCATGGCAGAGGAAATAATAGATGGATTTGGAGGTAGAGGTAGAGGTAGAGGAGGAGGAAACAATGGAGACAACAATGGTGAAGATAATAATGGAAGAAATAGGGAAGGAGATAACTTGTTTGGATTCCCTAGAGTTGATGAGGAAACTCATACAACAATGAAAAATATCTCACCATCTGTCCTCCCCAACTTTTATGGATTGCGAAGTGAGGATCCTGAAACATTTCTGTTTGAGTTTGAAGTCGTGTGCCGAACCTATGACTATATGGAAGACTCTCAGAAACTCAAACTGTTTCCTTCAACATTGAAGGGAGCTGCTTTGAAATGGTTCATGGGATTAGCCACTCAATATATTAGGACTTGGAATGATATGAAACAAAAATTTTTGGATAGATACTTGGACTATTGTATTCCCACCAATCACAAGGATGAGGTATTCAAAATGATGCAAAAAGAAGATGAAAATTTGGAAGACTTACTTGAAAGATTTCAATACAACTTGAAAAGAGCAAAGATGAGCAACTTAGATGATGAAACTTTGAAAGCCCTCATATTAAAATCCATTAGAGATGAATGGATAGATATTTTAAACATGATGGGGAAAGGAGACATTTCTCAACTTCCACTTCGTGACATAACATAACTATGTGTCCATCTCTCAAGAGGAAAATCTAAAACAGGAAAAGGGCCTAGGGATCCTTCTCTTATCAGGGCTAACAAATCTGCAACTGGATCAGTAAGTAGGGTAGAGATTGGCAATATGCTTGATGAATTCAAAACTGATATCTTAGGGAACCTTAGTGAACAACTAGACACCCTTAAGATCCAAAACAAGCAGAAAGCAAAAACAGATGCTCTGGCCATCTTTTGTCCGAAATGTAGGAAGAAACATGCTTTAAGGGAATGTCCCTTGGATGCAAAAGTTGTAGAAACATGTATAATTTGCTCAGAGAATCATGAGACCAAGGATTGTCCTTCAATTCCTGGACTCAAAGTTGTCTTTCAAGAAGACCCAAATTCAGTAGAATCTCTCTGTTTTGTTGCAAGAAGACCTTGGCAGGGACAAAAAACTCAAGGGTTTAACAACCCTATGAATCTTCAAACCCCACCAAATTGGAATCCTTGGCAACAACCTTGGCCCCAATATCAAAATTCATATCATCCATGGGTACAAGGGATGCAAAATCCTTATGGGAGATTTGCTCAATTTTATCAATATCCTCCATCTTTTCAAAATCAACAAGCTCCACAACTTCCAAACCCAAATCCACAAATTTCATTGCCATTTCCACAACAACAATCTTCTCAACAAAATCCAAATCCTCAACTCATGCTCCCATACCAACAAAAGACAAATCAACTTCCAGCTCAGCCATTTCCAAATCCTAACAATAAAAATCCTCAGAATACTTACATGGTAGAAGGACAACAATTTCCTACCTATATGATTGTTCCTCTCAATGATGTACAACTTAGATCTGGTAGAGTTTTAGAAAAACCTTCTATAGATATTCAAGAACAAGATACCTCTGAGGAGGACTCTCTTAAAGTCAATGAGGGTTCTGAGGAAGCATCTCTTCAAAATTCAAACATTCAAAAAGAAAAAGAAAAGTTAACACCCACAACTCCTATAGTTGAGCAACCTGCATCTTCATCTACACCTCCTTTTCTTGAAAGACTACAAATTTACAAGGGGGTAGAAAAACAAATCTTGTTGCCTAACTATGATTTTCTAGATGAATTGAAGAATGTTTGTATCAATATTCCCTTGCTACAAGCCATTCGAGAGATTCCTATTCTAGCAAAAACAATAAAGGAGTTGAGTTTCAAAAGACCAGGAAGGAAACTAAAAGACACAAGAAGAATCCACCTGGTAGGAAAAAATGCAGATATTATGATGGGAAAAATTACCATGCAGAAGTATGTAGATCCAGGAAGTCCAATTGTCAAGACACATATAAATGGGATAGAAATTCCAAACACATTGATTGACTTAGGGGCTACTATCAACATTATGAGTAGACAGACTATGGACCAGCTAAAACTTCCTAACATTCTTTTTACACCTACTTTACTACAACTTGCAGATCGATCAATTATTAAACCAGATGGTGTATTAGAAGATATTTCAATCTCCTTAGATTCTTGGGATTATCCAGTAGATTTTATGATTTTGACTCGCAAGAGTAATCTAGGAGGGCACCCACTTATCTTAGGAAGACCTTGGCTAGCCACAGCTGATGCTTTCATTAGTTGTAGATCTGGGGATATGTACATTTCTAATGGTAATTCGACAAAGAAATTCAATTTGTATCCTCCAGCAAAAGCAATCATAGAAGTAGGAGACAATTAATGGGTTGATGATGAGGACACTATACAACCTGTCTTTACCATATCTGAAATCAATGAGGATAGTCAAATTCTGAACACATTAGAAAATTATGAGACATCTTCAGAATATGACCCCACACAATTTCAGTTGGAATCTGACATAGAATATTTATCATCAAGACAAATGTCTCTTTACTCTATGGAAGAGTTTGGTAGTTCTACCATTGAAATTTTTCCAGGAAAAACATTGAATATCAACAAACATTTGGAAAAGTCACAACAAGAAGAACTAACCAAAATCTTGCAAAAACATTCTACTGCATTTGCATGGGAGTATACTGACATGAAAGGTATTGATCCTAAGACTTGCATCCATCATATCTATATTGAGAAAAACAGTAGACCAATCAGACAACCTCAAAGAAGGATGAATCCAAATCTTAGGGAGATAGTGAAAGAAGAGCTCCAAAAACTACTCAATGTAAACTTCATTTACCCAATTTCAGATAGCTGATGGGTTTCTCCTTTGGTTATAGTACCTAAAAAGAATGGTAAATGGAGGGTATGCATTGATTACAGGGAATTGAACAAAGAAACTTTGAAGGATCACTTTCCTTTGCCTTTTATCGATCAGGTATTAGACACATTAGCAGGTAAAAAGTACTTTTCATTTTTGGATGGTTTTAATGGCTATAATCAAATTCAGGTAGCACCTGAAGATCAAGATAAGACCACATTTACTTGTCCATGGGGAACTTTTGCCTACCGAGTGCTTCCTTTTGGGTTATGTAATGCACCTGCAACATTCCAAAGAGCAGCACTAGGAATTTTTCCTGATCTAATCCATGATTGTGTAGAGGTTTATATGGATGATTTTATATTTTATGGTAATTCATTTGAAGAGGCATTAGAAAATTTGGAAAAAGTTCTTATAATATGTAAAGAAACAAACCTTTCATTAAGCCATGAAAAATGCTTTATGATGTTTACTGAAGGTATTGTTTTGGGGCATCATATTTTAGGAGATGGGATTAAGGTTGATAGATCAAAAGTTGAAGTCATCTCCAAGTTGCCTATTCCAAATTGTCAAAGAGATGTTAGAAGTTTTCTAGGATTTACTGGTTACTATAGAATATTTATAGAAAACTTCACTAAAATAACATCTCCACTCTTCAAATTGCTTACAAAAGACTGTGAATTTAAATGGGATCCTGATTGTCAATCAGCTTTTGAAACTTTGAAAACAAGAATATCTGAAGCACATATCTTGAGAGGACCAAATTGGAAACTTCCTTTCCATATTTCTACAGATGCTTCAGATACAGCTCTTGGAGCTGTGTTGGGTCAAAAAGATTTAATTCCTTATGCCATTTATTACACCGGTAAAAATTTGACTCCCACAGAGTTGAACTATACTGTGACTGAAAAAGAGTTCTTAGCTGTTGTTCATGCAATTAATAAGTTTAGACATTACATAACAGACTATGAAACTTTTATTCATTAACTATTGGTTACAGGGAAACTACCTTCACATTTATTTCCAAGTGAAAAACGAAAAATTATTCAGGAGAGTTCAAAATATTCATGGATTTCTAACGAATTGTTTAAAACAGGGCCAGATCTTGTGATCGGAAGATGTGTCAGGGAAGATGAAATGCCTGATATTCTTAAGGCATGTCATGATGAACCATGCGGCGGACACTTTGCGGACAAAAGGACGGCCTATAAAATCCTTTCCTTGGGATATTATTGGCCTTCTCTCTTCAAAGATGCAAAACAATATGTCAAAAGGTGTGATAGCTGCCAAAGAGTAAGGAAACCTACCCTTTCAAATGAAATGCCATTGCAAACACAGGTACTCATTGAACCCTTTGAAAAATGGGCTTTAGATTTCATAGGACCTATTAATCCACCATCTAAGCAAAAGAAGTATATATTGGTTTGTACTGATTATGTTACTAAATGGGTAGAAGCCAAAGCATTAGTATCTGCTACTGAAAATTGAGTTGTTCATTTTCTTTATGAGGATATTTTTACTCGCTTTGGTGTTCCAAGAGAAATTGTGACAGATCAGGGAAGCCAATTCACATCCAACTTGGTGGAGAAGTTGATGGAAGAATACAAAATCAAGCACATAAGATCTACTCCTTACCATCCGCAAGCAAATGGTCAAGTGGAGTCTACCAACAAAGTTCTTGAAAGTATCATCACCAAAACTGTTCATCTACATAGAAGAGATTGGGCAGAAAGGCTTCCTGAAGCCTTGTGGGCCTACAGAACTACATGGATAAATACAACAGGACATTCTCCCTATGAACTTGTTTATGGGAAAGAAGTCTTGCTCCCCATTGAGTTCCAAGTCAAGACCTTCAAGATAGCAGTTCGGTTGGGGATGGACTTATCAGAAGCCCAAAAGCATAGAATGGAGCAGTTGAATGAGCTAGATGAGATCAGACAAGAAGCAATTTTAAGAACTGATCTAGTTCAATATAAAAGAGCTAAATGGCATGACAAGTACATCAAAGAGAAGAAGTTTCAAGAAGGAGATTGGGCATTGTTATTTGATTCCAAGTTTAAAGATTTTCAAGGAAAATTTCAGACTCATTAGCTTGGGCCATATGAGATTGACAAGATCTTTAGCAATGGAGCGGTAAGAATCAAGACCATTGATGAGTTTCAAACTCCTCTTATTGTGAATGGCCATAGATTGAAAGTTTATCAGAAGCCACTCTCAAAAGAGGATTTTGTCAAAATGTTTCAAGAAAGTTCTGCAATCAGGCTGGTACAGAAGAATTCTTCTTCTCCACCAGCCTAGCTTTTGTTCTTTTCAGTTAAAAATAAAATAAAATAAAATAAAATAAAATAAAAATATATATATATATATATATATATATATATATATATATTTGTATAAGCCTGAAAACCAATCACTGATTGGCAGTCTTATACAGAAAATATAGGGTGAAAATCAGGAACACCTGACACTCTATATTTTCCAAAAAAAAAAAAATTCTCTTTCATTTCACAAGTTTTGTGACCACCCACTCCATTCCATTCCACTTCATTCCACTTCATTTCACTCCACTTCATTCCATTTCACTTCATTTTATCTATTTCATTCCATTTCACCAATAAAATTCTCTTTCATGACCATTTCCATTTAGTCAATTGTCATTCGTTCATTTCCATTCACCCAAATAATAGCTGTGTCAGTTTCCGCAGCTGACATCTGTTTCCGCAGCTGACACCAGTTTCTGCAGCCAGAAGCAGATTCCGTAGCTACCACTCTGTTTTTCAAAAGAATGTACAAGCCGCATTTATTTCCATAATCATGAAATTAAAATGGTGTGAGAGGACCACTATGAAGACATGGGGCATTCAAGATACCAATGAAGAGCAACTAATTAAAGACCAAGGAAAAAGGAAAATATTCCAAGGTGAGTAAAAATTCATTTCAAATAGCATCGAAAACACATTTTTATATAGTTCTAAACCATAAGCTCCATCCATTATGTGCAATGATTATACTGACAAACTCCGTAACCCTTTCACGATCTCCATATGATCTTCTCGCATTCATTCTCAAATCATTCCATAATTAAAACCCCCGATCTTCACTCATACTTCGATATTCCACCTAAACGGACAATGATACATAGTTACTCTGACTACTACTTGGCTACCACATAAATCCATAGCCATCGTTTAAACATGCTCACATTTACTTATAAATTTCACCAAATTTCAAAACATCATTTAGATGTGTTATACTCCTCCTATTGTTCCGTTAATCTCATAGCCGTATCTCCGTCGTGCTCACGAAACCCCTTTCGTTCGTCTCACCCACCCCCATTCCTTCCGTTACGCTATAGCCTATATATCCACTCTCCGATATCTACCTGTCAGCCATTGTGCTCATCTCCGTGCATTCAAATTCGCCGGCTTCCATTGAACCTCACGCAGAAAATTTTTGAAAAGCGTAAAGAAGGATGGGTAAATTGCTAAGAGCAGAATCCGAAGGACTTAAATTCATGGAAGGATATCCGCAAGTAAGGGATATATTGAAGAAAGAAAATTGGCCGTGGTTTATCCAAAAGTTCAGAGGTTATCATAAAGAAGTGACAAAAGCATTTGCAAGGTCGTTCAATGGCTTGGCAGAGATTGGAGACCTTGTTTGGCAAGAACGAGGCATCTACAAGAATCAAGCACTAACTTCCTCAAGAGGGTGAGCGTTGGTTTAAGAATAAAGCATTAGTGATGAAGCTCCGGAGAATAATCTTACGAAACCAAGGTATGGACATAACTATTTTTAAAAGAGGAATTTTGCTCATGCATCAAAGAGGAATGGGCTACTTTGTTGCTAGTTGTTCAAAAATTCATTACTCGTGAAGGTCGTTTTGGGTCAATGTATATGTACCATACTCGATTGCTGATAAATTTTCTAGATAATCACTCTCAATCTCCCATATTTTCTATTAAATAGTTTGAAGAAAATGTGTGTGATTGTTCCCATATTTAGGAGATGTAGAACCACATCTATATCACCATGGTTCTGGTAGTGGTTTTGATTGGAAAAGAGTTAAAGGAGAAGAAATACACATGGGAACAATTTTTGATTGTAGCTGAGGAACCTCAAAGAAATTCCTGGCTGCAGTACATCAAGAAGGAGTAGGAGAAAATAACAAATGATGAAACTCAAAGTACTCCTACTCAAGAAATTCCCTAAGGTAACACATCAAGAAGTGGAGTAGGAGAAAGAGAACAAATGATGAAATTCAAAATACTCCTACTACTACAACTGAAAGAACAACCGGAGAAGAGAGATCACAAAAGGAAGAAGAAAGAAACCAAGGGTGAGAAGCCAATAACACCAAAAGAGAGAAAAAGTATTGAGGCTATATCAAACCCCTTCTTCCGAAGAAGAATATCATCAAGTGTTATCTGAAAGATCGTCTATCTTCAAGAACAGCTATCTATAGCCAAGAAGAAAGAGAAAGGAAAACAAAAAGAAAAAGGACAAAGTGGTCCACAAGATGTGAGAATAAGTTCCCGTACTTAAGGGAAATTGAGGAAACGCAAATGAAAGGACCCCATTTCATTGATTTGGGAGAAGAAACATCCGAACAATCCCCAAACCTAACCATAGTCCATCTCACTCTCAATCGTTTAGTGAACCCGGTTCATTTCATTCTCAACAGACATTGAACATAGTCCATCCCATTCTCAAGAAGATGTTGATGGAGCCTTCCTGCCGTATTTGAAGATAACTCTCCTTCACGGTATTTTGGGGGACAGCCCAATAAAAATGACACCGATATAGACCCCAAGGCAAAGAAGAAGTATATGATTATATAGAATCCTTGGAAAAAGCAATTATTGTGTCCTGCAGATTTTCGTCCATCCACCACACAAGACAAGATGATCTAGTCCAATCACTAAACAGAAGTCTTTCGAGCTAGAGCTTTTAAATAAACACTAAAAATGAAAAATGAGGCATTGAAGGAACAAGGCAAATTAATAAAATCATCTAAGATAATACCATGCTGCTATCCGGGAATATGGCAGAAGAAGAACAAGAAATTGGAAAGGAAATGCCGTGGTTAAGCAGAGCATCAAGCACATCAAATTTAGATGCCTAATGAAGAAACCTAGGATGTTAGCACTAAGGAAGAAGAGGAGAGGATTGATGTAATTGCTGAAGTGTCAAGGCATACGAACTAAAGAAGGATTATCAAAATTTTGGTTGCAGTTGGAGGACATGCAACACCTCATGCTGGGGGTATGTTGAGTCTCAACTTCGCATCTTTTACATACACCTTTCTATACCTTTTTCATTCACCTAAACCTCCCAAGTTGTCATTGTATATTAATTGCAAAAGAGCATCTAAAATGGTTTTTAACTATATTTTTGTGTCTTCTGCTTGATTTAGATTTTTCTCATTTAGCCGCATCTGTGCCACTTTCCTACTTCATCGCAACTTTCCAGCCCATTTTGTGAAACTCTATGTTGCTGTGTCTTTAGGTAAAACAAGCCACATGGGCAAGTCAGAATGATGTGGACATGGATCGTGTCCTATCGTCTGGGAAAATTCATCTAGGGAGGCCATGGCCAAAGGTGGCCAAGTGGAAGTCAATCGTAGAGTTCCACTATGGACAGACTCTGTTTTTCTCCGTCACGGAGATTTATATGGCCGTTTCGAACTCGTGGGGAGACAAATCAACACCCTCGTACATGGCTCCATAAGCCAAATTCAAACATCCACTCTTCATAGATTTACTCCTCAACGCGGCCATGATCCTAGATCTCTCGACGTAATGGTTTACGTGTTCTCCATCGCATAAACTTTAGGAAATTAGTTATATCACCTTTAGTTATAAATAACGCATTTGCATACGCATAGAGTTAGTTTTATTAGTCTCCATTAGCCTGGGATAGCTCCTCAATGTAATTACGTGCCACCGTGCCGTAATATCACCTTCGTTATGACCGCATTTTAATATATAAGAAGACTCGGGTTTTCCCAAGCATAATTCGTACTTGAAGATCATACAAGGCCGGGTGTAGAGGGCCTCTATCATGCCGAGGTTTTGTGCATTATCAGATAGTTCTTGTTTTATTTCTTTAAGTCATTATGCCATAATTCATTCATGTGTTTATACATCGTATCTTTCATGGTATATATGCTTCATTTCGTTTATAATCTTTCATGCTTTACATTTTACTTCGTCTTTCATGTTTCATGTTATTGTTAATCGATCGGTTGTTCTTGTTTCAGGTTATAAATAGTGTTCTCGTGTATTTGCATAACTTTTTGACTAATGACATGGAATTAATATTGTTCATTGCCACTTCATTTTTCTCATTTCGTTTAATTTCAGTAATCGCTTTTTTTATTTTAGTCTCGTACATTTGTTTTGTGAGTTAGATTTAGATATATTAAATTTCTCATGACATCTTCAAGCTATTTCCTCAGTTTACCGGACCGATGGTCGTGGATTGAATTAGAATGTGTAGTTTGATATTAGTTTATTTTCTCGCAAGTTAAATATTAAATTGCTCATGAAATCTCTGCCATTCTCCGAAAGCCACAAACTGGATCGATGGTGAGGGATTGAATTATGAATGTGTAGTTTGGTATTAGTTTACTTTCCGGCAAGTTAGATCTCAAAGCACGGGTTGTTTATGGTTACCTCCGAAAATCATATTTAATTAAGATGAGGGATTAGAAGAATATTGATGTAATTTGATTTAGATTTACTTTGTTGCAACTTTTGGATTTCTTTCAAGATATTTTTGTGTTTAGACAAGAAAGGAAGGATAGTTTGGTTTTCATGCTCAATAGTTCAATGCTTGATTTATTAGACTAGCAAGACATTTTCATTTCCTTTCAAGTTTTGTCATCGTATGTTTCAAATTCCTTTTTAAGTTTCAAGCTGGTAAATCATTATAGAGTATATCATTTCCTTGAACAATCATAACCATACTTGTTTTTATTTTAGAATTTCCATCTCACATTAGAAAACCAAAAACGACAAAAGTTAAGAAATAGGTTATCTTGCACATATAGTGCGCCGCACTTCATCACTATGAATCCCGATTGATAAATTAATGTAGCAATTTAGGACACACTAAATTGACCAAACAATAGCAAGTGGGATCCAAAGAAGATAAGGGCTATCATGGAGTGGGCAACTCCTAGAAACATGGATGGAGTAAGATCATCATGGGGTTAGCAAAGCTATTACAGGAGATTAACTAGGAACTTCTCCTGCATTTCATCCCCTATTAGCATCACCTGTGGGAAAGGTAAGAAATTTGAATGCACATAGGAATGTGCAACAATTTTTGAATAGTTGAATTATTTGTTCACAAATGCTCCTATTGAAATTTTCAACAAAATTATTGAAAATTGCAACAATAAGAGGCTTCTAATTTAATTTCCCTTAATTAAATTAGAACCGAATTGTAATTCCACTTCACATGACAACTTGTACGAGTTAAATAATTCAGAAGGCTTATTTATTTCGCTTAATTTGAGTCGAGGGTCAAATTAGAGGCATGTATAGTGTCTCCTACTTTTTATCTCTGTTCATTTAGTTACACCATCAAGGACTATTTGAGTTACAATTATTTGAATGAAATGAATCAGAGAACCAGTAGAGTTAATTAGTCTAGACCTTAGACTAATTCACATGAAGGATCACTGAGATAATTGATAATTCACTCAAAAATAACTCATGCATGTCGATTTCTAAAATATTTATGATTGCGTTTAAATGGGCACTGATTGCATTGTATGTCCGTAAAAATTGTATTAAAAGGTATGGAGTCAAAGTATTATCTTGATGGTCATGGTAATAATTATTGGGAATTTTCTTGTTAATATGGGCCTAATTACCTAAGAAAATGCGTAAGGAAAAAGGCATTTCCGAGGCCAAGAAATTGGTTATGTATTGAACCTAGTTTGCTTAGGAATCAAGGATAACAGCATTAGAGAATGTAGAAAGCTCTCAATCCTAAGAGAAGCATTGTATTGTTACTTCATATTCTTTGGCTTATGCAATATACAAATAGCATGGTTTTATATGAGGCTTTCCGTGTAAATCTTTTTGTTGTGCAAATAAATTATTTCTCTTTCTTGTTCATGTGATCGTGCGATCGTAATTGGTTTCATTCTGTAGAGTAGATTCAAGTATTTTGTTTTAGCATATTACAAATATCGCATTGAATCTACGTGTATTTTCTACATGGAATCATATCAAAGAATCACTAGAGAAGAGAAAAATAATGAAGAGCTTGAGTAGTGTATAACATCCCTAGTGAAAATTCCATGTAACAAAGTTAAAATAATAACCATGGTTTATGGGACACATATTCAGTTGAATGTTAAAAACATCCTGTTGAGGGTGTCTGGCTGGTTTATTATGGCCAAGGAAATTGGCAAAAGGTTATGGATAAGGCATTAAAGAGGAAAAAAAATTGGCACATTTATTTATGAAAAATAATGAAACATAGGAGAAAAAGGGGAGATGAAAGGTCACAAGTGTCATGAGGAGGAAAATGAAGGAAAATAATAGAAAATGAAGAAAGAGAGGCCACTTCCTTACAAAAATGCTTCGAGAATCATTGGTATCTTTCGTCAATGCCTTTTGAGCTCTCTCATTATTCTCTCTCTCATACTTCGTATACTCTAGGAGTTTTCTTTGGAGCACTCTTGGAGACTTTGGATACTTGGTGATTTGGAGAAAGAAGGAAAAGGAAGATTAGGAAAGCACAAGTAAGCATCGAGAGCAAGAATCATGCCGAGATTTGATTGGTGAAAATTAAGTTGCATGTATGTTTTCTCCTAGTTTGGCATGAATGGTATGCATGTTGATTTGCCTAGCTTTTCCAATTCCTAGATAGCTATGGTGTTGTGGGTTTATTCCATTGATTATTTCTCAAGCTGGTTCTCATGATTCATTTAATTTTTGGGTTGAGTTATTAGTTTTTGGAGCCTTGCTGGAAAAAATTCTCTGGAGCCCGACAGATAGTTGTTGGGCTGAGTTACTATTACTATAGCTTTCGTTGGAAAAATGCTCGTGTACTCGTGAGGGTTGAATTACTAGTCTCGGGAACCTTGGCTGGAAAAATTCCTCTAGAGTCAAGAAATAGGTGGCTGAGTTACTAGTCCTCGAGCCTTGGCTGGGACAAACACTCTAGAGCCCTGGAAAAGCTTGTTTAGAGACCACTTTTTTATGGTTGTGATGTTCGACAATGAGGTGGAATCACTAGTTGAGGGTTGAGGTGGTTTTGCCTCTAGAAGCCCTGGAATGATTGTTATTGATGTGTTTGATTAGATCCCAAATTCATGCTTGGAATATGGAACAGGTGATTGGATGAAGTGAGATTTTGGCTCGCCAATTTATGGCCTGGGTGGAACATGGAAGTCTCCATCAGTTGTTTACATTCAAGAATGAAGAGATCATTCCTCTCGGTATTCTATATGAAAATGTACAAGTTTATGTATGGATTTTATGGTTGTTGTATCCACCGTATTTCAGTTGTTATTCCGATGGTTATAAGCATGTATTCAATTAGTGATGATGTATGGTTCTATCCATGTTTTTACCGTAAATTAATACACAATGTATCTATGGTCAAATATATTTTATTGTAGCTTTATGTAGGGGGAGAAATGCTTTAGTGATTCTCATATAATTATGAAACCCCTATGTTTAAATATGTTGTTTACACTCCGTAGATGTAATGTTTTTGACATATTTATTGAAATTCTTGTCATGGCTGGGGAGGGGTTCCGGATGAGTTCCTAATGATGTGATTGCTTTAATACCTTTTTTTTTAATGTTTTTTTATCATATCCTAAAGTTTCATGAAGTTATGGGCGTTGACTCCGGGCTTGGGGCTGAAAAGGTGGCACAAATACCATAGCTAGGGGCACAAAACCGACCAATTGGGCTCGTCGCATGATTTTTGTGTTGTTCTTACGGGATATAGGCTCCCAACCACTAAATTGCCTTGGCATGTCTACGCCTATGGTCCAAAAGGGCCAGTAACCGCCCCTCGTGGGCTCTGGCTCTGTGGAGGTCAAGCTACTGGGGGATGTTATTGATGCTTGCAAGGTGTGTTTGTCTCTGCCTCCCATCGCCCCACTTCCTTAAGGTCATCTAGAGGTTGAATCTCATATTAGTATCCTATCATCGCATATTTACCCCGGTTGGATAGTTACTTGGGTAGATGTGCGGGGAAGAGGGGTGTTGTTGCAGTGAGGCGAGAGCATGGTTCAACCTCGGACTCGGATGGGCCAGCAGTGTTGGTCAAGCTTTTGTTGATCGTCATATGTTTCTCTACCTATGGTGTATGTGTTTGCACATCCAGTTGGCCATGGTGGTGGCGAGGTGTCACCATGTAATATTCCCAATTATCTTATTACTAGTTGGAATATTATATGTTGCTCTATTTTCGCCTAGATGAATAAATGGGGTAGGGAATCCTTAAATATCTTTAGTAGGGAAACAAAACACTTCCAAGCAAGAATGTGGATCGCCTTAGGTAGGAAAAATAAAGTCACCTTGGGTGAAAGGGAGCAATTCATGTGGACTAGATCAAGGTTGACCAAATCAATGAAGACTGCCAAAGGAGAGAGTGGAGCTAGTGGGAAATGCTGGGCATTTTTTGAGGAGGACTCTTCGCAAGGAAGCAACCCCATAAATTAGTGGGGCTAAGGGTGAGGAGGCTCACCAAGAATAAAAAGGGAATGGATGGCAGCCATGAAAGGCATTTAGAATATTGTTTATGTTTGAGTCTTATGATCTCCTCGCATGCTTCAAATAAGAATACTACGCATCATATTAGTGCAAGGTATTCTCATGCGGGAATTTGCCACTCTTCCTTGGAGAGAATTTGGTGAAGTGGGATCTAAGAGGAGTATTATGGGATATATTTCCACCATCATAAATTGGGTCGAAGTCACCTACAATCACAAAGGTAGTCCCTTGGAGAAATTGTGTTATTTTTCATGGTAAGTTGTTGTGCGAAGGGTTAAAACCTCTGCTTTCAGAGCTAGCCTCTTAGGGAAAATGATCAATATTTATCCTGAAGCTACAAGGAGAATTTTCAGCCATTTCCCGTATTTTCCAGCCATATGTATGTAGAGCTTCATTAAAATAGTGTGATTCAGCCCATAGATCCGTGGATCTACTTTGTACCTCATGCTTTTCAAGAAACCTCGTCGAGTTATCTTAAGATTGTGTAAAAGAGACTAGATCTCCATTTTCTTAGTTTTGTGTAATATATCATCAAATATATTTGTTTCTATCTTTCTATAGTAGAAACCCTCACTAAAACTACGCCGTCATATGCTTCAAAATTTCGTGTTGCAAAGAGGGGTCATGGGGTTTTGATGTTTTAGGCTATATTGGCCTGGGAGATCCGTTTAACTTAGCTAGAATGAATTTTTTCTCGATCCCTTTCTATATTTGAGTGCTATAATACATAAAATAATGGATCCAATTTTTTTTTCTTCATTATTATAGCATAATTTTCTCGAAAACTACGTTTTTTTGTGCCAATATTGTTGATTTGCCTAAAAAGGAATATTACACACCATGGGAGGAATTATGGTGTTTTTTTCAATATGTGGTAACGTGTGTGACTCGATTATGTGTTTTTCATGTTTTTTTTATTGTGCATGCACACTATCTTACATATTTTTACATGTTTTATATGCATTGCTTGTGTATTCTGTGTCACATACTTGGCCATGTGTTTGTAGTGTCTTTCACCGCTTTCTTTGTGGTGATGTTACAAGCTGAACATGCATTGGTCATTCAAACTTGGTTACATTTTGCTTATGCTTGTGTATGGTCTCGTGCTTGTGATGGTGTGAGGTCAAGTTGCATTGGTATGGCTATGCATTAGGTCATGTTATGTATTTAAAGGTTATGCTCTATCATTGAATCCAATTAGAATGATGATTATGTGCTAGTATACTATGTGTTATGAGTTTATATGCTATTATGATTATGTATATACATGTATTTCATCGATTGTTGATCTTGCAGGATGCATATTCTCCCCCAAATTACATTAAGGTATGTTGGTTTATTTATGAATTGGTTTAGATGACATATTGTACATCACAGAAAAAAATCAAAGATGAATAGTAGAATGGTGGACTATAGATATTATCCCTATGAGTCATAAGTGATCAAGATTTTGTTGGACATTCATTTGATTTGGCATATACACCGAGAAGTCTAAAGGAATAAATAAGGAGTTGTAAGGCGTACAATGATAGACTATACAACCATAGGAAAGCAAGCAAGAGGTTAATGCAACCATCCTTCAAATTTTGTTAGAATTGCGTAAATAGGGGCCACTTAGGATCGCCTATGGCAGATGATGTGACCAATGGAGCATATGAAATTAGTTCTCCCAAAGGCTACATGTCGTATAGAGATGACATTGCTAAAGATGGAAGATTTTTGACACTTTGGATAGGAGAGGTGATAGACAAATTTATCATTCTAGTTCGGTTCGTATAGCATCATGACCATCATCAAGATTATCCTTATAGGAGGAGTTACTGTGGGTTATTTTTCAAATGAGTTTAAAAAGGAAAAACCACCTACACTTGATGGAGAGATGAAGAAACCACAGGATGAAAAGGCATGTTTCCCTGGCATGAACAATTTTTTTAGATTATATGATTACTCAAAATATGAAATCTAGGATAACTCACATTCAACCTTAGAGATAGAGTTTACATTTGATGGGAATATGTGAATAACATTAGAGATATTTCGAGGAGGAGTTGAATTGAAGTGAGTTGAAATGTTATTTCAGAATAAGTATCTAATGTAGAGATACGATGACACTACAAAGGAATTTTATGAGTCAAGATGGGTTCCATGAAAGATGAGGAGTATATTACAGTCATATTACTGATATGTGCCTTACCTCAAGGAGGAGAAGGCCAAGATTCGTATATTTATTAGTTGTTTGTCGATTGCATTTAGAGACAAAAAAAGGATTGAGTTTGATGAGCCCAATGGAGGAGGCCGTTCGGAGTTCAAACATTGTTATGAATAATCAAAGTGAAAATCATAAAATAAGCCGAATTGGAAAGGTAATGCAAGAAACAAAGGAAAATAGGAAAAGAAGTGAGAAAGACCTCAAGATACAAGTGAATATGAGAATAAGTCACCAAATAAGTTCAATACATCCGCAGGATAAGGATTTTGGTCGAAGGAATAGAATAAGAATGAGAATATGGAGCTAGTGAGGTGTTGGACTTGTGAGGAGATCATCGTAGGTGTGATTTTCCACAATAACAGGTGGTAGGCCACAGATCTACGTGCGTGGTAGGCATAGGACAGTGGGAGATGTCTTACAGACTGCTATTTAAGTGGGGCTTGTGGAAAACATGTAGGTAGATCATCAAAGCCTTATCATTCATGGATGCATGGTTTTAGTAAGGAAATGCATGCAAAAAATTGGTTAGTGCATTTGGCCACAAGTACAAAGAAAAGAGTTCACTCATTGGGTAAGAGCTTGTGCATTTTACAAGGTTAAATGGTATGTCTACAAAACACACTTAAATATATTGCCATTAGGTTCATACAATATGCTATTGGGTATGAATTGGTTGTATCTTCAATAACCAAGGTATATTTTCATGACAAAGCTATCGAATGCTTCGGATGACAATGGGGAACTAAGAGTTTCAGCAGGAAAGAAGAAAGCCACATCAATTAGGATGGTGACATCCATGTAGGCCAAGCATAGTCATAGGAAAGGGTGTGTACTATCGGCAGCTCATATCTCTAATGACAAGCAAGGAAGTTGAGGATGTAGATATAAGGAATATGTTGAGAATGCAGCAAGATGATGGAGCTGAAGAAATGGTGTAGTCGCCTTCACTAAGTGGGGCTCCGCAGCAAATTCTCGCGCAAAGTCTATTTTTAGACTATGTCTACTTTAGACATATGGCAGAATTTGGGAATTTAATGGAGATTCTTGGAGTATGACATGCTTCCGTAAAATAGATGAGACCCTAATTTTTTAGGGACCCAAATATTTTTAGATCGATTCTGGGGCAGAAGTCAAATATTATTTACCTAATAATATTTTGACTATAAACAAATAGCTTACTCTCTCGGGCGCACTTCGCCTTGAGTCATGAGGTGACTCATGCAATCGACACAAGGAATCACGTGGTTCCTAGGGTTTGATGGCATCTTGCATGGTTGGCTTCGCTAGGACTTTGGCAAGGGGTGAGTTTTGAGTGAGCAATCAGACAAAGTAGTGTGAGTTCTCGTTCGTTTGTTTTAGCTGAACTAGTTGGGATTAGTTAACTAACTAATCAACTAGATATGAGTGAGTAAATTAAATAATATTTAATTTACTAAATATTAACTCATTAGTCAACCTCAAGGAACACTTCTACCACTACAAAGGCATGATCGGGCCTGGAGACCAAGTGTTGAGGTAGATGAAAGGTGAGTAAAGCTAATGCATTGGTAGATTTGTTTTTGCATGAGATTTGCATTACACTTGGAGGAATTGTCCATGACAATTACGCAATCAAGGGAAGGATTCGAACCTTGAACCTCTTCATACAAGGCCATGATCATGAATAGAGGCAAAGGTAATCATGAGTTTTGAACCTCGCATTTGTTCAAAACTCAGTCGATCGTGAGTAATCTCATGAGAGAGTACCGAGTGTTCTGTGAGGAGTATTGTACTTGTTTGGTTACTTGATTTCTCCATTATAATATACACAATAGTCGCGGGGTTTTCAGCTATAGCTTCCATACATACCGAGTTAATGTGTGATTGAATTGATGTGAGATCGTCTCTCGTTATTTCCGCAGATGACAATTAATCGTAGAAGAAGGTTATGTGTTATGTATGCAATTCGAAATTGATATATGACTAAAATAATCTCAGTTAAATAAGTGATTTATTCAAATAATTTCTACATGGTATCTGAGCAAGATTAATTGTCGAAGTCTGATGTGATTGCAACTTATTTCCTTCTTAGACAGTAGTCCGCATGCGGGCTGTAGCCTCCGAATATCTATCCTTCTTTTGTAAGGTGAAAGATCCGTGAATGCCCTTGCAACACCGATTTGAAATAATTTTTTTTCAAGTGTAGATCGGAAGCGATAGAGCTTGGAGTTTGGAATTCGAATTTTGGTGTATTATTGTTCTTCTTAAGTTTGTTGAAAGATGTCTTCTTTCAATGGTTTTGCGACTCGAATATGCTCTCTGCTGCGCTTCGAACTATGTTGCATGGAAAGATCGACGGAAGCAGCAAGGGAAGATAATGGTTCCAAGGAGTTCGTGGATGCGGATGTCCCAAAGCCCACCGATGCAGATTCGGTCGATGCATGGCAAAGAAGATCGCGAAATGTCGAAGGATCCGTTGGAGGGCGTTACACCGTTATTGGTATCCAACAGATGGAAAGGCTACTCCATATTTAATGTGAAAGCTTCGACGGATCTATTCCGTAGTAAGAGTGACCAAAAGGAAGTCACGCTCAAAGACAAGCTCGTGAACATCAAGATGGAGAAGGCATGCCGCATTTCAAATACTCACGGTTCACTCACGCAGATGAACCGGGAAGTGTGAGCACGTCGATGAAGAGGATAAGGGCCAACCGGCTCTCCTTGGTCTTCCGAAGGCTTGGCACTCATATCAAGATAGTGTCAATGGTCGGGAGAAGCTGGCCGATGGGAGCTTTGAAGGATCTCTTGCGGCAGTATGAGGAGATAAGGAGGACTACTTCGAGATGGATCTTCATCAAAGGGAGCCGATGAAGAAAATCGCGCTTTGGTGTCCAAAGCTAAGAAAGGGAAGGGTAAGAAAACCTCATTCCGGAGCTAAGGGCAAGAAGCAGATATGGCGAAAGTGAAATGTTTTCACCGCCATGACTAGACATTATGCTACCAATTGTCCAAAGAAGAAGAAGAACAAGCAAGCGGGAAGACTGGGCAGATGGAGAAGCTTTGGCTTCACAAGGCCGAGCTGACTTTTCACCGATTGCATGCTTGGTTTCAAGTGTGATGGGATCGGTGTGGTTCTTGGATGTCATAAGGGCCATTTCATATATGACTAGAGATCTAGAGTTGTTCTCGTATCCGGAGGACAAGGATTTGGGTATGCACATCGAGATGGGCGATGACTCAGATACAAAGGGCGGACTGCATTCCATCGTATCCTTTCGTAGGAGTCCGTAAACCCTTTGTCTTAAAGGATGTCATGCATGTACCGACTGAAGAAGAACTCGATTTTGGGTGAGCGATGTTGGAGGATAAGGGTTATGATGTGGTCTTCGCCGAAGGAAAAAGATTTCCCCGCGCGCAAGACTACCGGAGAGACCCTAAGATAGGGGTTCGAACTCGTAACCTTTATCATTGGGTGGGTGGGTAGATGATCGCGTTAGCCTATGGCATGGGCACGGAGATGTGGTGAGTCATGATGATGAGGGCGAACTATGGCACAAAGAGATTGGGCCATCTTCACCATGGAGCTTTGAAGATTCTCAGAAATAGATGCATCGATTTTTAAGGGCAATTTCTTGCGCAATGGACAAGGCAAGGGTGTACTTTAGGAAGTATGTGAAAGCCACTTTTTCACGAGAAGGATAGTCGTGCCACGACGATCCTCGAGAGAGTTCACACGTACGTGTGTGGTCCTTTCTCTCCGTGTCGGGACAGTGCCACGTATATTATGTGATCTTTTCATAGATGATTTCCTTTGGGTGGCCGGATCTTCTTCATGTCGAAGAAGAGCGATACATTCGTTAAAGTTCCGTGAGTTGTTAACGGGTCGAGAAGGAGTCAAAGAAGGTACTGTCGAAGGAGTGAGACGGTGGTGAATTCATCTCGCTGAATTCAAGGAGCTCTGCAGCCGTTGCAAGGGATTTCGTAGAGAGCTCATCGCACCCCATAACCCACAAAGCAGAATCTGGGGTGGGTCGAGCCAAGAACAACGATCGTGGGTGCCGCACGGCGATGTTGCATGATCGTGGCCTACCCCTTCACTCGTGGGCCGAGGCATGCAATACAAGTGTATGTGCGTAACCGTTGTCCTCACAAGGTTCTGGCATGAGTACACCCGTAGGAGGCTTATTCTCGGGCAAGAGGCCCGATATTTCCGAGAGCTCATGATTTTCGCATCTCCGTCTACATGCATGTGACGAAGGATGCGAGAAGGAAGCCGGATCCAACCGCCGAAGTTGGAATATTTGTGGGGTACACCGATACACCCTCACAACTACCTGGGTGTATGTGCCGTGTATCGCCGCAAGATCGTTGTGCGACTCGGGATACATTCCGTGAGGAGAAAGCCATGCGTGTCGCCGAGAGGGAGCCACCCCCGCATGCGCATGAGGAGTCATAGTTCCCTAAGGAGGAGCTTCCGACAGGATCAGCCAATAAGAGGAGGTTCAGAGGGAAGAAAACGGCAGCGCCAACCATCGAGGGCGATGCGCACTACGTGCCGAGCGACCGGCTCCGGATGCGAGGAAGGTCAGACCACCTACAAGACACAGACAGAGACAAATACCTGACGGTATTAATCGGATACATGGCTCTATGAGTCAATGTGTTGTACCTGAGCCATCCTTTTGGAGGAAGCTGCGGTTCCGCATGGGTTGATGCCATGATCGAAGAATATGATTCGATCATCGTAGAATGTAGCGGCATGGGAGATTGTCCCAAGACCGTTGGGGAAACTGCCGTAGGTTCGCGATGGATCTACAAGGTGAAGCAAAGCATTGACGGAGGTGGAGAAGTACAAGGCGAGATTTGCCGCCCGTGGCTTCGCGGCATCGAGGGGATCGACTATGAGGAGACTTTGCACCCATCACGCAAGGTACTTTCCATACGGGACGATCTCGCTTCTCTCATTAGATGCGGGGTGGCACATTCATCGATGGATGTGAAGATCGCGTTCCTCAATGGAGTTATTGAGGAAGAGGTGTACATAGAGCACTTGCTTTTCCAGATTCAGCAAAGGAGTCGCATGTGTGCCGACTCAAGAGAGCATTGTATAGGTCAAGGCAAGCACCGTGCTTCGGGTACACTCCGTGATGTACGCCCATTTCACCGGCTTGGATTCTCCAAGAGGAGGCGATCCAAACCCGGCACTTTATCAGGTGGAGGGGAGCCGTCGATCATCGTACCGTATGTAGATGATCTCGATTTTGATCGGCGTACGAAAGGGGGCGGATACTTTCATGCAAGGAGGATCTGCACGAGAGTTTGAGATGAAGGACTCGGGCATCCTTTCATTATTTCGGGATTGAGATTTGGCAATGTTGCTGGAGGATCGTTTTGTTTCGTGGCAAGTATGCCTGTGGAGATTCTAGAGAGGTTCAACATGCAAGGCTGCAAGCCCTCGCTGATACCCCTCTTCCCCGGAGGATGGAGGAAGGGAGATGCTACTTCTGGAGGAGGTAGTGGATGCCACTGCCTACCGACAGCTTGGTGGGGCCGATGTATCTCGGTCAATACTCGACCCGATATATGCTATGCGCTTAACCAGCCTTCGCAAGCTATGGTTAAGCCTACCAAGCTCTTGGAAGGCGGCAAGCATGTATTGCGCTATATTAGAGGCATGACGGATATGGTCTATGGTACGGTGACAGAGGATGGAGAAGCTTTCTCGTTTCATCGATGCGCATTGGGCAGATTTTATACGTAATCGAAGAGCACTTCGGAGGAGTTTTGAAGATTTGGGGTCGAGATGGGCAGCTTCCCGGTGACAACAGAAGCAGATCCGTGCACTTCGGCCACAGAGGTTTAGTACATGGCAAGAAGCTCTGCCGCATGTGAGGCTATTCTGATGAGGAAGATCTCCGCAGTTTGTTCAGTTAGAATGGAGCCTACAAAGGGATTCACCGTGATAAATCCGCAGCCGCATCAAGCTCTCGCTTAATCCAGTTTTTCAAGATAGGTCCAAAATGAAGTTATCGACATCGTGTACTATCACATCGTAGATTGTGTTCAGCTTGAGGATCATGATGCTTTCATATGTTCCCACCGAGGACTGTGGATGCCGACATCTCCACGAAGGCGCTCACCAGAGCAAGTTCAATCGTTTGCAGTGCGTGATAGGGATTGCGTATCATCCATATCTGCCTAGAGGGAGTGTTGAGAATGCAGCAGAAGATGATGGAGCTTAGTGAAATGAAGTCGCTCACTAAGTGGGCCCGCAGTGCAAATTCTCACAAGAAAGTCTATTTTTTAGACTATGTCTATTTCTAGACATAATTTTACATAATTTGGGAATTCTACTTGGAGATTCTTGGAGTATGCGATATACTATAAAAATAGATGAGACCCTACTTTTTAGACCCAAGTTATTTTTAGGATCGATCTCCTCTAAAATATGGAACAATATTACTACCCAATAATATTTCGACTATAAATTGTGCTAGCCACTTTCGCGCACTTCCCGCTTGAGTCATGGAGGACTGCAAATCGACACAAGGAATCACGTGGTTCCTATGGGTTTGATGGCATCTTGCATGGTTGGCTTCAATAGACTTCAGTATATGTGGAGTTTTGGAGGAGTTAACTAGACAAGTAGTGGAGTTGTGTTCGTTTGTTTTAGTTGAACTAGTTGGGATTAGTTAACTAACTAATCAACTAGATATGAGTGGAGTAAATTAAATAATATTTAATTTACTAAATATTAACTCATTAGTCAACTCAAGAACACTTCATTTACCACAAGGCATGATCGCCTGCTGGAGACCAGTGAAGAGGTGATGAAAGGTGAGTAAAGCTAATGGGCCAGGATTTGTTTTGCATGAGATTTGCATTACACTTGGAGGAATTGTCCATGAAAATTACGCAATCAAGGGAAGGGGATTCGGTTGAACCTCTTCATATACGTGCCATGATTGCGCAATAGAGGCAAGGCACCGCGGGAGTTTCAACCTCGTACTGTTCAAAACCGAGTCGATTGTGAGTAACTTCATGAGAGAGCACCGAGTACTTGCAGGAGTATTGTACTTGTTTGGTTACTTGATTTCTCCATTATAATATACACAATAGCCGCGGGGTTTTCATCTATATTTTCACATACCGAGTTAATGTGTGATTGAATTGATGTGAGATTGCTTCGTTATTTCGCATGTGACAATTAATTGTAGAAGAAGGTTATGTGTTGGTGTATGCAATCGCGGGAATCGATATATGACCAAAGTTAATCTTCGTGAATAAGTGATTTATTCAAATAATTTCTACGTAACGTATCCAATTTTATAGCAAGCTTCGTGGATGTATTTCGTAGATATTTTGGATTTGCCATAGACTTTTCATTGAGTCGATGCCGGGGAAGCTCCGCATCAAAGCGGAACCTTACAATATGACCACACCTAAGTTGGTAGAATTAAATTTTCATTTGAGGGATATTTTTGATAAAGGGTACATTATGCCAAGTGTATCACCATGGGGTGCACCGATGTTGTTCGTAACAATAAAGATGGCACTCTTAGATTGTGCATCGACTCGCTGCACTTGAACAAAAGTGACCATCAAAAACAATTACCCATTACCAAGGATCGATGATTTGTTCGATCAATTGAAGGGAGCGTAATTGTTCTCTAAGATCGACTTGAGATCACGTCATCTAGTATGCATCAAAGAGAGAGACATCTACAAGATTGCATTCAGACTGTGTACTAAAGGATTATGAGTTTTTTGTAGTTCCATTCGCTGACTAACCCCTAGCTACATTTATGTGTTTTATGAACAAGGTGTTGCTTCCTTATTTGGACAAGTTTGTGATTGTGTTTATCGATGACATATTGGTGTATTCTAAAATGAGGAAGATGATGTCAAGCATTCGCGCAGTGTTGAGGTTGTTGATAGAACATCAATTGTATGCTAAGCTCAAAAAATGCATTTTATTCCAAAGCCGAGGTACAATACTTGGGACATGTTGTCTCCAAGGAAATAATTATAGGTAAATCCAAAAAAGATAAGAGCCATCATGGGTGGGTAGATCCTAAGAATGTAGATGAAGTGAGATCATTCATGGATTGGTGTGTTATTACAAGATTTTCATCGCACTCTCACAGACATTTATCTCGATTACATCATTGCAGATAAAGTGCAAGAATTTTGATTGATAAAGGAGTGAGGCTAGTTTTGAGTATCTTAAGCATTTTGACACATGATCCATTGCTATAGATTTCAGATCCGAAAAGGAGTTTGTAGTTGTTACACAAGCATTTTTCACCATGCTCATTTTCTCGTCCCCGGTCCTAAAATGCCTTGTGATGAATCATGTGCGTTGTTTCCATCATCAATAAATATGCTAACATATCCCTCAAGATCCAAAGAAGACTTCCATGAAAGATTACCGATGAAACTTGGTCACATTCCTAGTTTCCTAGGTCGCCACCCTCTCGGTGCCATGGCTCGCTAATGTCCTTATCCCAGCTTCCGCCTAGGGTTGTCGCCCTAATGTATTGGAAAACCATGTTGATCCCCTTTTGGCGCATTCTTAAAAAAATGAAACAAGCCTTTTGGAGCAAATTTCCTTTTCTTGTGTCAACCTCCTTAAAAAATGAAACAAGCTCTTCGGGAGAAAATTTCCTTTTCTTGTGTCTTAATGAAACAAGCTCTTCGAGAAAATTTCCTTGTCTCAGTGTCAAGTTCGTTAAAAAAATGAAATAAGGTGTCATGAGGATAGCTCTTACCGTGCCAACCTCGTTAAAAATGAATCAAACCCTTCAATATGATTCTTTGACTAGATCTCGTAAATTCCCGCCGAGTATTTCACTTGGTATCGTAAATGAACCTTCATTCCATCCAATTGCTAGTAACTAGTATTTTACTTGTAAATGAGATGAAGCGTAGGGGGCATATACCTCAAATTGATTCATCATGTTGGGGCATGAAAACCAATTTCAAGCATAGTTTTAGGCTTTGTTTCAAGCTTGTGTAAAAATGAAACCAATTTCAAGTAGAGTTTCACATGTTTCTCAAGTTTACAAAAATGAAACCATTCCTATACCCCTCTCGTGATTTCCCCTTATCACTTATTTTTCCAAAATGAGCCTTCATTTTTTTCATTCGTCGTCACCATTTTCTTGGTCGATCATACACTTTTACTTGCCATTTTTACCCTTGCCTCGGGGGAACCACCGCGATGAGTAGTCTTGTTAGCTAGCCTCTTGACCTTTACATGTTTTGAGCAGCTCCACCATCACCGGAACCAGCTTGCTACCCTTTGTCTACACGATTCCTCCAAGAGGAGTCATCTTTCAACTCTTTTCTAACTCTCAAAAATGAAAAAATATTGTCAAGTACTTGTCATTTAGAACTCGTTAAAGTGAATGACTCGATAAAACTTTATACGTTTAGCCCTTTTTTGAGCTAAGGTTTAAAATTTATGAAAAATGAATACCGTGATCGAACATGGTCAAGATATTCTCGCCATATTTTTCTACTCCTTTTCAAATTCGAGAGTGACTTACGAAATGGACATGATGGGGTTTTCTTTTTGTTTCTTTTTCAAACTCTAAACATGAAAAGCTACCGGAAGCCATCTTTTATTGGTGTTATCACTTAAAAAATTCAAAACATCATTATGACAATATTACTTATGATCATGGGTCAAAATAAGGTCTTAGAAGTAATTTCTTGAGTCTGACTTCAAGGGAAGTGTTAAATTTTTTAAGTTTGAGCCTACCCTAGTGTTTAAATAAACTCATTTTTAAGGTCTTTTCATGTCAAGTCTTTCATCATTTTAGATTCATTTCATTTCCCAAATTTTTTGTATCAAACTCAATAATTACTAAGAAAACCATAGTTTTGTAGCACTAACGCCGTTGAAAAAAATTCACTTTCAGGTTATGAAAGCACCGATAGCTTCATAGTGCGAATAGCAAAAATTACACTACAAAAAGTGCCATTTAAAGCGCAAATAATCGTCTTGTCATTGAGTTGTCCAATGTCAAAAATCATTGGAAATGGTAGATAGTGGCATGACGGCAATGATGAAATTGAAGGCACACACCCACGTTTGCAATCATCATGGCCATTGAAAAGGAGGGAGTTATCAGCTGGCTATTGTGTTGGTGGACTGAAAATCTGAATTCTTTCCATTAAATTACCTTCTCATTCCTTTGGACTTCATTCATGTCTCGAGCTTCCGGGAGGCCGAGAAAAACTTTTGGCTAGTTCTTACAAAGGTTTAGTATATCCATTTCAAGTGAACATGTTACATTTTTATTCAACGTGGCCGAAATATTTATTCAAGCGACGCCGAGAGTTTCTCCGAAGAATATGGCAGAGGAAAGAAAAATACACAAAGAGGAGGACAAAGGTTTAAGGCATGAATCTCGAAGACATGAAGACAATAACTAAATACCTAAAGAGGATGGAAGTATCTTAAGACAAAGCTGCTCTGCGCTTTGTGAGGAATTGTGTGCCCTCATACACGCACGTATCCAAGGAATTTTCTATGAATTTCAATGGAACAACTACTAAAGTGGGGATGCTAAGTTTGACTATCACACCGAGCTCATTGCTAATGTTGTTTAGGATCAAGAGGTTTTATGAAACCTGGATCAAAGGGTTCAAACTCAATATGGAGCAAAGGTAAAGAGTTCATGAAGCCCGAGCACATTGAGATGGATTCCAACAATGCTATCCCAAGAAGCCGCATCAAAGATAATTATTCAAAATTTTTGCTCAACATTCGTAAATATTTTACCTATAGTTAAGATATCACAAGGTTTATTCATACCATTTCAAATTGCTTCTACACTTCACTCGGTAATATTTCACTCGACCTACCTTTGTATCCTCCTGATGTCTTGCAAGATGGTTGATAAGGTGAAAGAAACCAGGAGAGACATCATTATTTCATCATGGCTTGATGAAATTATTAATTTTAGATTAACTTAAAAAGATAGGAAGAGATTGGCCATCATTCTTGTTTATAAAATGGTTTTGTTGGAAACCCTAACTCTTGCAAGAAACCCTAAAGCTAAAGGAGTTCCATCATCAACAACAGCTATAAACAAGTCAACCTATGTTGCAAACCAAAGGAACCTACAAGAGTAAAGCCAAGAAAAAAAATCCGAGAAAAGGCCAGAGTACGAAAATGCTTGGTACACCAACTCTCCCACCCGCAAAGAAAAAATCAAAGGTTTTCAAAGATGCAAAACATGAACAAGATGTCAAAGAAATAGGGGACCAAAAGAATAACTAGAAGTCGAGCAATGGTTTTGAAAGGGAAGACAATTGCTACAAAAGACAAATTTAAGAATAAAGGGGAATCTAGAGGATATTATTCATGCCATTCACATAGAGAAAACACCTATGCAGTACAAGTCAATCTGTGAAGATGAGAAAATTTTGGAAAAGGTCAAGTCTACAAATGGATTAGATTTTGAGGGGAAGATGCGTTTCATTTTTCACAAGAAATCCTATGACAAGGCATAAGAAATTAATGGAAGGCGTAATGAAGTTCAAAAGACCACCGAGGATAGCTAAACTACCCAAATATATTATTTATCTCTCATCACCCACGTTGAAGCATACAATCAAGCAAATTTAAAAGGGGAAAAGAGAAAGGACAGAGAAAAAGAGTTTCGAAAGGTTTCGAGGAAAAGTTAAAGTGGGAAAACCAAGAAATTGTTGTCATGAAAAAGAGAGCTAGAAAACACACCTCCATGAAAGTGTGTGTTTTAAAAGGATGAAGGCAATGTGGGAAGGACAAGTTGATTATGTTTCAACTTAGGACAATGCAGAAAGTAACTTGTCTAGTGGACAATTCCAAGAATAAAAGAAGCTAAGTTTGTCGTAATACTAAACACCTATCCGAGAGCTACTAATAAGACTTAAAGGCCAAGAAGCATTTAGAAGAGCAAGATGGAGTTAATTCATGATGAGTTACAAGATAGTAGGCATTAAAATGATGGCCATAAGAACCAATAGGTCAACCAAGTGTAAATAAAGAAGGAATGCCTCAAAGAAGCTAAAATGAAGTGGGCTTGCTACTTGTATGGTTTGTAGATGATGAGGACAAGTTTATTTTTTTAGTTTTTGGGCAACTATAGTTTTCACTTGGAAAATTTATGAAAATCTGGAAGATACTCAAATAGCCAGAGGCCGTTGTGCTTAAAAAGTGTAGGTGCTAATCGTGAAACTATTGTAGTTGTCTTTTTTACTTCTTTGGTCATAATTTAAGGTGTTAAAAGATGAGTATAATAAATTACAAGAAGGGTGTGTTGAAAGGTGATTAAAACAATGCAAGAGGAAGATTCAAGTTTGGATAATAAAGGTTTAAATGGTATGCTTACGTAAAGCGCATGAAACTCGATGTGTTTTCGTAGCGCAATACATTGTATCCTTTTGAACAATTTTTGAAGTGCTTTGGGATAATGGAGGCTAAAGTATGATGAGACATGTTAAGCTAATCTTCAAAAAACCAAGGACCATGAAATGAATATTAAATGATGGGTTTTAATGTTCAAAAAGGAAAATATCCTTTTCCTAAAAAACAGCATGGTTTCCTACTTTTGTGGAGGTCGCAAGAAGTGTTCATGAAGAACCGAATATCATTATCCAAATTCGACCACAGGATGATACACTTATCAATAATGTAATTTCAAATAGATAAGGTTGTTATATTTATGCAAGGTGTCGAAGTGATTTAAATTCAATGTATCTAGCCTAGAGGCAGATCATCCGATGATGTAAAGAGGTCAATAGCGTCATGAGGTCGAATTTGTCAAGAGTTGGATATTTTTGGAAAAATTGTCCTGTTCCTGAATTGATCGCTTCTGCCTACTACGTAGATCTTCTACTTGACCAAATTGAGATTCTCAAGGATTTTTAGAGTTTTCGTTCTTATCCGTATCTCTTATATATCTCATTTGGTAAAAGGGTGTTCATCTATATTACCTGGGGACCATCTATTAGATGCTCCTCGACTTCCTTTATAAGTGAACCGATTGTGTTTTTACATGTTTCATGTGTGTGTGCCTTATCACTAAAAACTCGATATGCCTCAACTTCCATGTTAAGTAGACTCACCGATCACGAATTGCTTTGATTCATAACCCCAATGTATACATGTTGATGTTATTTTCAACCTACATCTATCATTATCACTTTATTTCCTAAACAAAGAAGCCATCTATAGTTTTATCTATATCATTAACCTCGAGAGTAGCCCTCTCGGGCCGAGGAGGCTAAGCCCGAAATTTTAAGATTAGGTTTGAAATAGCTATATGATATCGTTCGATCAAGCAATGCACGTCGCATTTTGTGATAATATTTGGACTCGTTAAAGATTAAATGATGAAAGACTTGTCACCATGATGGGACCGAGTTCCTCCTTCCTAAGGCTTGTTAAAATTACTAGTATGGATTCATTCAAATAATGAGCTTACATTCTCAACATATGTTATCATCTTCACGCTCGCTATAAAAATAAAGAGGTACTTGTTAGCAATAACGGGGGAATTGAAAGTAACATCCTATGTGTATTATGGGCATCTTGTCGTTCTTGAACCCGACACTCATCCGCAATTCGTATCGATTTGCGGACATCCTACATTCGTCACTTTGCTCCATGGGTTTGGGAAAATCCGTATGCCTCTTATATGATTACCAATTTTGTCAAGATGACCTTGATCCTATTTGAGTCAAATTTTGCCACCCTCCTGAGTCATGTCGTCAATATGTTCAAGAGAAGTCCTTTCGTATTAATCTTCTCCGTGACATCTCGACCTTCGCAAATACAATCTTGAATCGCTCCTATCATCTTATGATATATGTTGTTTCGTGTCAATGATGTAGGAATCATTATGGCTCTCCTTCAACGAATTACTTTTCGTCGACTTCAACTCCAAAAGGTGATTTAGGAAACGTCTTCAATACCTTGGAGCTTGCATGCCTCAATGGCAAGTTCTTTGTGCTCGAAGACAATTTCACATCATTTTCCTTCGATCAAATTATTCTACAAGTGAACACTTCAACACATCCATTCACACTTGTATATCATGGTTGTTGTACCCTGAGGTCCATCTTCATTATTGATGGTCTCTCTCATGCCTATTAATGGTTTTCATCATTGGCTAGTAATCAGTGGTTTCTAACATGTTTGACACCAACAGATTTGTTCACATGGTTATATTCATACATTGGGTTGATTAATATCGTTGAATTCCTTGGGTCACATCTCGCTTTTTGGTCTAGGTTGCATGGAGTTATCGAGTATTCATGATTTGCTACATGATCCTATTCTATATGGATGGTTGTGTACATATCGTGGATCTATTTCTATGACTTTTAGATGGAAGGTCAATTACAACAGGCTCATGTGTGATTTTATTCCTAGTGCAACATTATGTGGTTAGGCATATTTACACTAGAGATTTCATATATTGTAAATGTTTGATTTGGAAGGTTATTTGAAGGTGGTCTCGTGTTCTTGTCTGGGTTCATAACAATCATTTCATACATCACTCCTTGTTCCGCTTGCTGCTTTACTTGGCATCCGTTACGTTAATTTGTCACCATGCTCATTTTCCGTCCCCTCGATCCCCGAAATTACCCATGAAGAATCATGTGTGCAAGGTTTCCATCATAAATAAATATGCTAACATATCCCCTCGAATATCCAAAGAAGACTTCCTTGAAAACATTACCGAAGAAACTTGGCCGTTCCTGGGCTTCCGGGTCGCTCTTCCCGTTGCCATGACCGTGCTAATGTCCATATCCCACTGCCCAAAGGTCGTTAGCACCCCACCTCGATTGTAAAACTACATTTATCCCCTTTATGGTAGTGCTTCCTCAAATTGAGGAGAAGCATCGACCTACAGAATCGAAGGGCGACGAGTTGGTTTTTGAACAGAGATGATAAGATTGTAAAATCACTTTCTAATAATCAACATATAATGGAACGTTGTCGACGCGTTTCGAACCAACCAGTGTGGTTCATCATCAGGACTAGGTGAGAGATCAGATCAAATCAATAAGCTTAAATAGATGTAGAGATGTTTAAACTAGTCGTTTTTTAACGGCTAGTTTGACTTTTTAATAATTTAAAATGTTTTTAATAAGTAACGGCTAGTTCCTCCTACTTTTAAACCAATTAATAAATTTATTCATTTAGTTAATAAATTATTAAACTTATTAGTTTTAATTATTTAGTAAACATATTGGTTATAATTTTTTTTATTTTAATGAGAGGTTAAAAAAATAAGAAAAGAAAAATAAAAATAAATAAATAAATAAATATAAATAAATAAATAAATATAAATAAATATAAATAAAAATAAAAAATAAATAAATAAATATAAATATAAATATAAAATAAAAATAATAAAATGTAAATGTAAATAAAATATAAATCGAAAAATGAATATAGCAAAATAAAAATAAATTAATATAATAAAATAAAAATAAAAAAAGAGAGAAAAATAAATAAATAAAATAAAATATCAAACTTTTAAAAAATAAATAAACTAAATAAATAAAAATAACAAGCTAAATAAATAAATCAAATCAGAACAAAATCAAATCAAATAAAAATAAAATAAACTCAAATAAAATAAAATAAAAATAAAAATATCTAATATCTAATAAAAGAAAAAATAAAAATAAAAATAAAATAAATAAATAAACAAATGCAAATAATTAAAAACAAATTTAAAATATATATATATATATATATATATATATATATATATATATAAATAAATAAATAAATTATAAAAAAATATATATATAAATAATAATACAAAAAATATAAAATAAAATTAAAAATAATAAAAATAATAAAAATAAATAAAATCAAGGACATAAGGCAGGAATCCAACACCTGCTAATGTTCCAACCATCATCTCTGTTGAGATTAAGGGGTCTTTTTTCGATTTCTAAGGCCTCTCTTAACTTACGATGATGGAAATGGTCAATCCTAGCAATGACCTTCGCCTCTTCAATGCAAATATGATGGTTAGTCTTTTCTGCATGTTCAGCTAGGGCAGACGAGCGGGATCTTCCATGCTTAATGTCAGCAGCATGTTCAGAAATTCTTTGATTTATAGAATGACCAGTTTCGCCAATGTAAGGCATCCCACAGGAACAAGGAATGATGTAGACACCTTTCTCATCCCTAGGGTCAATCGGGTCTTTAACCGATTTGAGAGAGCTGTGAATCATGTTAAGGGGCTTGAAAAATGAAGACACCCTATGCTTCCTAAGGACCCTCGCAATTTTATCAGTGGTTCCTTGAATGAAAGGAAGACGTACACTACGGGACCATTGACTAGGGTCTTTATTCTTTTTAGATAGAGGACCCTTTGCTGCTTTAAGAAAAGCTTAAAGGCCTTGCGATCTACTATAACCATTTCTAAGAAAGACACTTAACAGATGAGACTTTTCCCTTTCAAGGTGAGACTCATCAGAGATCCTCAACGCCCTTGTGGCCAAGGTGTTTAGGACACCCAATTTTTGAGCAGGGAAATGGTGTGAACTAGCTTGAAGGTACTGCTCAGTATGAGTTTTCTTCCGAAAAACTTGATGGGAGAAAGAGCCATCATCTTTTTTCGAAATAAGAACGTCAAGGAAGGGAATGCTTCCATCTATTTCATGCTCCATGGTGAATTTTATGGAGTGTGATTGATCATTATGGTGGCGAAAGAAAATATCTAACTTATCAACGCCATGCGGCCACACGACACAAGTATCATCTACAAATCTCTTCCAAATCTTTGGTTGGAAAAGAGCCGAGGAAAGAGCTTTGGATTCAAAGTCTTCCATAAACAAATTAGCAACAATCGGGGAAAGGGGGGAACCCATAGCAACACCACAAGTTTGCTCATAGAATTCGCCTTCAAAACTGAAGAAAGTGGAGGTTAAGCAGATCCCAAATAAATGGGCAGTATCAGGATCAGTAATGCGATTAATGACATCAATAGCCTCTTTTATGGGGATATTGGTGTAAAGAGAAATGACATCAAAAATGACAAACCTGTCCTCAGGATCCAATTTAATGCCCTTTAACTCATTAACGAAAGAAGCAGAATCTTTAACAAAGGAGTCTGTACGACCTACAAGAGGCTTCAGTTTATGAGCTAAATACTTGGCTAGAAGGTAAGTTGGACCACCAATGGTATTAACAATGGGACGGATGGGGGCACCATCCTTATGGATTTTAGGAAGACCATAGATTCTTGGAGTAAGAGGATTGCTCTCAATCAACCTCTTACTTAGAGAGCCCACGAAGCTACTGGACTTAATAGCATCATTGACAACTTTGGAGATCTTTTTCAAGGGATTTTTAGGAAGTTTCCTATAACTCCCACTATTCTCCAAATGATCTAACATCTTCATCCTATAATCCTCCTTGTTGAGGATGACAACCGCACCACCTTTGTCAGCTTTAAGAACAACAATATCCTTATTATGGTTTAAGGATTTTAGAGCTTCAAACTCGGGCTTGCTCAAGTTGCTCTTCGGTGGCTTGGCTTTTCTTAAGATAGCCGCACAATCTTGCCTAATAATGTCTTTGGATGAATCCGGCAAGTCTCTAATACCGAATTCAATGTCACAAATAATATCATGGATGGGTATTCTTCTGGGGGCTAAGGCAAAATTTAAGCCTTTCTCTAAAAGACTATAAACAGAAGGGTCAAAAGAGAATCTAGAGAGATTGACGACATTATTTTTAGAGTTATTATTAATATTATTAATCTTACTAATGGTATTATTATTTTTATTAATAAACTTATCTTTATAATTATTACTATCATTCTTCTTGATAAAATCTTTGTGTTTGTTATTATAATCTTGTTTAATAATAACATTATTATTCTTAACATTACAACTAATATTATCTTTACTATTATTATTAAGCCATATATATTCTTTGCTTTGAAAGTCTTTTTCGATACCCAAATGAGATTGATTTATACTACCTAGGTTTCGATTTATATAATTAGCGCTATTTAAATTGCTTTTAAAATTGTTACATGCATCAAGAATAGCGCTTCCCTCGTTTTTAAATAAGCAAGAATTACCCTCAAAGGAGGACGCGGAATTTAACGGTTCAGAAGAATGTGAAGGTTCTGAAATACCTGAAATGCCGTTGATCGCAGTGGATCCAACATTCACGTCGCCCGAATCTTCAGTTGTAGACGCAGACATGGCAAGAACCGGAAACATATCACCGTTGAAAACAGAGCTTTGGCCCAATCGGGAATCCATCGAAGAATGATGCGAAATCGAAAGGGGAGATCCTATCAAATCGACCTGCCCTTCTCCATTGACTGAGGACTCGGACAGTAGAAAAGCCGGTTGTCCTTCCTTTATCATTCCCCCGGAATTATTCACATCAACGTCCCAGCGTGAGCGATCAGTTTGACTCGGTTTCTAACTGGGCAGATGCCGTCCGGTCTCCTTTTTCGTTCCCTCGGAATTATTCACACCGATGGCCATGCCGCAGTGATCAATGCATCCGTTCGTGTCAGCAGAGAAGAGACAACTCAATCCAAGCTCCGAGCGCCGATACTTGGTCGGCATTAACCCCGCCATGACGCATCTGAAATATCACCGAGTTAACCTTCTTTAAAGTCAAATTTTACCGTATGCTTTTTTTTCTCCATAACGCTTTCCATCGATCGGATTTAAACGTCAACAGCATCGATTAGTGTCCTCATACAACCGCCGGAATCGAATTGGATAAATTCCGATGCCAAGACAACCAGCTTCTCGATAGGGAGATCAAGGCTTCTTCTAACTCGGAGATCTCACAACGAATGAGAGCAAGGCCGGCTTTTTAAAAATAGATTCGGGGTTCGGAAGGTATTAAGAGGATGATTAATTTTAGCAAAAGAAGGAATAATAGAAGCATCTCTACATCTTTTTAGAGTGTAAGATCTGATCTCAACTTAGAAACCCGCAAACGTGCACGTTCGAAATGATGAATATTTGTCACCAGCTCCTCTCACCGAGTTAAAAGCCAAAATTTTAGAATCTATGCTTCGTGATCCATATAAAATTGTAAAATCACTTTCTAATAATCACATATAATGGGAACGTTGAAATGACAAAGGTTTAACCAACCAAAGGTGGTTCACTATCAAAGATTAGTGAGAGATCGTATCAAATCAATAAGCTTAAATAGATGTAGAGATGTTAAACTAGTCGTTTCTTTTTAACTACTAGTTTCGACTTTTTAATAATTTAAAATGTTTTTAATAAGTAACGCTAGTTCCTCCTACTTTTAACCAATTAATAAATTTATTCATTTATTAATAAATTATTAAACTTATTAACTTTAATTATTTAGTAAACATATTGGTTATAAATTTTTTTTTTATTTTAATGAGAGGTTAAAAAAATAAGAAAAGAAAAATAAAAATAAATAAATAAATAATATAAATAAATAAATAAATATAAATAAATATAAATAAAAATAAAAAATAAATAAACAAATACAAATATAAATATAAATATAAAATAAAAATAATAAAATAAATGTAAATAAATATAAATCGAAAATGAATATAGCAAAATAAAAATAAATTAATAGAATAAAATAAAAATAAAAAAAGAGAGAAAAATAAATAAATAAAATAAAATATCAAACTTTTAAAAATAAATAAACTAAATAAATAAAAATAAATAAAAATAACAAGCTAAATAAATAAATCAAATCAACAAAATTAAATCTAAATAAAAAATAAAATAAACTCAAATAAAATAAAAATAAAATAAAAATATCTAATATCTAATAAAAGAAAAAAATAAAAATAAAAATAAAATAAATAAATAAACAAATGCAAATAATTAAAAACAAATTTAAAATATATATATATATATATATATATATATATATATATATATATATATATATATATATATATATATATATATATATATATATATAAATAAATAAATTATAAAAAAATATATATATAAATAATAATACAAAAAATATAAAATAAAATTAAAAAATAATAAAAATAATAAAAAATAAATAAAATCAAGGACATAAGGCAGAATCCAACACTGCTAATGTTCCAACCATCATCTCTATTGAGATTACAGTCTTTTTCATTTCTAAGGCCTCTCTTAACTTACGATGATGGAAATGGTCAATCCTAGCAAGAACCTTCGCATCTTCAATGCAAATATGATGGTTAGTCTTTTTCCGCATGTTCACTAGGGGCAAGATGAGCTGGGATCTTCCATGCTTAATGTCACAGTGATGTTCGTAAATTCGGTAGATGATAAGGTTGAGCTCTCATTTTGGAGCTTTGATCTCATCCATGGGGTCATCCCTTGCAGTGGGCCTTCCTCCTCCTTTCATGGGCTCCCAACTCCTCCTCTTTCTCCTTGTTATAAATTCACATCCCTCATTCCCCAAGTTTAGAGCTTGGTTGATCATTTTCGCATCTCCATCTAAACTTCATCCCTTCGCATGCATGCATCATGATTAGAACTCTAAGTCTCTAGAAGGAATTATTTTGAGCTAGTATTTCCGGAGGACTCATATTTTCACCTAAGGACAACTCCAACATCAAGGCATGTGTTTAAGCTCTCCTTTGTAATTCTATCAATAATAACATGATGTTTTCTTTCTATATTTGTCTACGTGATTATGAAAATATCTTGGTATCTACTGGGATTTGCTAGATAGCTAGTGTTTATGTTTATTATATATCAGATATGTTTGTTGTTGTCTCCGAATAATCCACAGTATTCATACGCACTCGCAATAGGAAGTGCCTACAAGGATCGTGGATCGAGGTCACCCTCAACGATTCAAGGATAGTGATTGAAAAAAGGTATTTATGTCTCTTTCCTTTGCATTGTAAGCATTATTAAGAAAGCTTATGTTAAAAGAATCTCATATTACTAGACCCACTCTAGGTAAGAGAGATCATCTCTATCCACAAGAGGGGATTTATCTGAAAACAAGAGATGTACATGCTTGTAATAGAGGACTTGGTGGAGTCCTTGTGCATGATGGAAAAGTGGTATGCTATGAGTCACAAAATTAATGAGCACGAGAAGAACTACACGACACATTATCTTGAGCTAGCAATGATCATACATGCACCAAAGATGTGGAGGCACTATCTTCTTGGAAGGAGGTTTGTATTGATGAGTGATCACGTCGTGCCGACGTACTTCGTTTGATCGACTGATCTAAACGCTAGGCAAGCTGGGATATTTTTCCATGATCAACAGCTCTGACTTTGAGATCGTGTACATAAAGGGAAAGAGAACATGGTCACGCATTCTCTTAGCATGCTAGTATAGGTAAATCACATAGCAAATTGTGGATATCCTATGGGATAGACTTACGTGATAGAATTCACAGGCATATCAACTGATCATAAGTCTATATAGATTGCGTACAAGTTACATCGCAGTATAGGTATAGGTGTTGTTACAAGTACATGTGTTATATTGTGTACATGTACAAGCATTGTTACAAGTACAGTTTTGCACATGTATTGTGTGTTGGTACACATAGGTGGGTAAGAGTACGTAAAAGAACATGTGGTGCAAGACAGTATAGGTACAAGTGGAAGTATAGGTGCAGTAGTTGGCTGCATAGTATCATTACAAGAATAGGGTACAATATTTGGACTATCCTCTCACAATATATGGATTGCTAGATAGGAGAGACTCCAGGCATGTATCTACAATAGTGAGCTCAAGAAGAAGGATTCCAGGAGTTTTATAAAACCATATTTGGGTCACCTATGCCACGTAAGACTCGATTGCAATGAAGAGAGGGATTCTATTATTTTATGAATCTAAATAAGGATGTGGCGTAGTTTGTACTTGTGATGTTTGATTATCGCATGGTTAAGGTGGCGGTAAGCATCTAGGTGGATCACATATCTGGACAGGATTTCATAGTGGAAATGGGGAGGCTTCATGACTTCATCACATGTTTTCCCAGAGTTAGACAACATGACCCACTGGCTGTGGTGGAAAGGCTAGCAAAGGTTTCACATTTCATTCCAAGAAAGACTACATACTCGCCTAGCAATGTAGCACAGTGTGTTTATCATATACATAGTTAGAATGCATGGTGTTACAAAGAATATTGTGTCGACAAGGATGCAAATTTCACTTTCAAGTTTTATAAGGAGTTGTTTACAGGTTTGGGCACCGATTTGGCCTTCACCATAGCTTATCATCCGTCAACAATGGACTCGCCGAGAGGGTCAATAGGATATTAGAGGATATGTTGATAATGTATCTAATGCATCAACAATGCAAGTGGGAAGATTATCTTCCACCGGTAGAGTTCTCCTACAACACCTGCATCGTGAGTCATTGAGGATGATCTCCTTCAAGAATTCTATGGGCTGGTGCTGTAACACTCCTATCACCGCAGTGATCCTATTAACATGGTATTGATTAGACTAGATGATGTTGCGTAAAATGGAATAGGAAATGAAGTATGATCAAGCGTAACTTGAAAGCATTGGCAGATAAAGAAGAGTTATGCGGTATACAAATGCTTTTCAAGGAGTTTTGTGTTGGGGATCATGTGTTCTTTTGCACATTGCCCAAGAAGAGATCATCGTGGATCGGGATCGTGTGCCAAGTTGGCACCAAGGTATTTTGGACCCTTCACGATCATTGATATATAAAATCCAATGGCCTATCGACTCGCATCGCCTCTCTTCCATGGTGAAATTCAATGATGTTTTTCATATCATTGCTTAATAAATATTTAAAGATGTTGATCTAGCGATTGACTAGTCGTGATGCAGGTGGAGATCTCGTGTATGAGAGATACAACTGTGAATCGTAGGGGTGTATTTTGCATAAAATATGCTCATGCTCCGTAATCAAGAACGCAGTGCCAGGGAAGTGTATGGAAGCACTTTGGGCTCGATGAAGCTACATGGGAGATGGCAGACGTATGCGGGCCATGTATCCTTCCTTGTTTATCGCCTGAGGCAAAGCAATTTTTCTCCGTATGTTGGTATATGTTTGGTATATGTTTTGGTGATGTTTTGATATATGTTTTGATGTGATTTTTTCGGTGTATATTCACATATTTATATGGATGTAAATACCACCATAAGCTATGTATAAATCTCCAATAATTGGTATGGTGTCATTTCATTATAGTCATTATGTTGTTATGTTGTCATGTTGGTTTTCTTTTCAAGAGGGTGATCATTCTAAATATCGCATCATTATGTTATATATATGAAATATGTTTGCTTTTCAATGGTGTTTTAAGGTATATGTGTGATTGAAAACCTAGGAAGGCATCCCCCAAGGGGAGGTTCTCGTAACATCCCTAGTGAAAATTCCATGTAATAAAAGTTAAAATAATAACCACGTTGATGGGACATGTATTCCAAGTGGAATGTTGTGAAAAAACATCCTGGGCCATGTGTTCACATGGTTTATTATGGCTAAGGAAAATGGAAAAGGCTATGGTTGAGGCATTAAAGAGGAAAACAATATTTTTATACATTTATTTACGAAATAATGGAAATGAGGAGAAAATGGAGATGTGAAAGGTCAGTTGTGTGGCATGTGAGAACAAAATGAAGGAAATTGACCGAAATCGATCAATGGAAGATCAAGGACCTAGAAAAGGCCAAAATTCATAGTTGTTGGATTCAAGCTAAAGCAGATCCACATCGTGTAGATATCCGTGAATGATTCCCAATGCAACTGAAGGGGATGAAAATGGATTTTGTATGTGAAAATTATTCAAATTCAAAGATTTCAGGCAACTCCAAAAAATTCAAAAGTCATCAGCAACAGTCAAAGGTCAAGGTTTAACCACCATTTGATAAAGACGAGAAGGCATGGTGGCAGGTTAGGATTTGCACGTATCAACCAAAGGTTTTGCATTGAAAAGTGGTAAAGGGAAGCAAGGCGTTGGGACTCAATCCCAAGCAAATATGGCCATATCATGTGGAGAACAATGGCCTTCGTTGAATTCGTCAAAATTCGTTAAGGGTCCGGGCAGAAATAATGGGGTTTGAACCGTGACCGTCATCTACAAACTCAACACATTTACCAATATATCATCGCATGCTTTGGTATAATGATGGTATGTATTATATTTAAATTTTATTTTTGTGGCCAATGAGGGCAGGGTATAAGAGTTCCGCCGTTGGGTGCCAGTTTTTCACTTTCATTTCTGGCATTTTTCCATTTTAACTCATGACTACAACTATCAGACTATCTTTGCTCTTTTTCCTACCATTCTATCTTAAATTGTGATGTTTCACTGTTTCATTACTCATTATTTCATCAATTATTATGATGTATCATGTCTTTTATGAATAATTGAGGATGAATGTTTGGAGAAGATTCATATGGTCTCTTTTTGTCTCTTCGTATGCCATTTCAGAGACAAAAGATCTGAAAGCACGAGGCGTAAATGTGTTAAAGGTGTGTTGTTACAATGATATTTTACACCATGACGTTGTTACACCATGTTGTTACGCACTCCGGGTGTACGGATCTGTCAACTCCCCGATGTCGACATGTCCTCTAGTTTTATGCTGCATTGTGATTTATGTGATAGTTGTAGAAGTTATTAAGTATTGTATTTTGGATAACAACCTCAGTGCTTTGATTGTAATCTATAATTTTCCATTCATAATTTTATTAAGAAGTGGTTATAACCATATGTATTCTATTTTGATCGCCATGAGAATCATAAGATTCTCATGACTAATCCATCCCTCATTTTTTTGAAATTTAACCACTATATAGTTCTTTCCTTGAGGTCGAAAGGTTAGCAAAGAGAAAAACATTACTTTGTATCCGTAATTGTTGCTCATATTAATGCAATTTATCCCCGTTGTTGTTGTTACATGAATATCTCATTTAGTTCAATTTCTTTCTCTACCTGCTACTTAGGGAGGAAGGGCCTCCTCTTAGCAAGGATTGCACATAGTAGTTTTGTATATATCTATTTCTTATTTTCTTTATGTATCATGGAAGTTTTTTTTTGTTGTTGTTTACTGGGAATAAGATCAAGTTTACCCCAATGTTTTATATGTTGTTACACATATGAGATTAGAGATACCAGCCGGGTAATCGTTGTGTGGTGCGCTAGAAAAAATTAATTGAGGTGTGATTACAAACAGATTGCTGATCATTTATCTCTACATGAGTGATTTTCCGCATTTACTTCAATGCATTTCGTTTTTTATTTGATTTTCTTTCGGTTGGATTTATTTCAAGACAGACATATGGGGCCATTGAAATAAAAGACGTCCCTAGATTGATAATTTATGTGTACGTTTATTCATTTAACCATGATTAATACAACCCAACATTTTGGTTACTGTCGTGATGGTGTTGACGATCCAATCAACTGTGTTGTTTGTTAGAGGATAGAGGTACCTAATCTCGCAATTGCCGGCGATAAGACAAGAGGTAAGAACTTGTAGCACTCTAATGAACTTCTGTTAGCCCACCAATGCTGTCAATCGGGGTACTTAGAGGTGCAATTTCCATGTGTTTTTGACATGTCTCCACAATTTTCAAAGTGTAAAACGAGAGGTAAGAACTCCGTACATTGCTCTAAAGATACCTAAGTGGGCTCACCAATGTCTTGGCTGACACTTAGAAGTGTGAATTTTTGGGTGTCTTCTACTATACAATACAGCAAGATGAGAGATAAGAACTTGTGCACGCTCTAACAAACTTAAGTGGGCTCACCCAGCCGTAGAAATCAAGCACTTGTAGGATGAATTGATACACATAGGGTCCATGTGTACGTAGGATGATAGCAAACACTACCAAAACAACCCCCACTCTACTAACTACAAGAAATACAAGTCATAAGAAGGAAAAGAAGAGTGCAGATTTGGGAAGAAATACATTCTTTGGAGATCTCGATCTCAAGAGCAAGAAGGAACAAGATAGCTTCATATAGAGACGATAGGAATTATAAGACCACAAAAAGCAACTTCTATATCAAGACCTAAAATGATGCCTGTCCGGGACTCACTACCCTTTGAAAATATATCCACTCAGTAGTATCAAGACTTAAAGATTCAAAACAAAGAAGAAAATCATTGGAATATGATCCGAGAATCGATTGACATGTGAGACCTGAGGAGCATAAAGGCTGTGAGAAATAATACTAATTGATTATCATTTGGATGTTAGTAGTGTAGAAGGAATAGTTGGTCCCATCTCTTTAAATCTTTATTTATCAATATCCCTGATACCTGAATGGGTACCATCCATTAGGAAGAATCAGCCTATGGGGGACGAGAATGTCAAGACAAACATATCTCTATTACTTTTGAATTCCCAAATATGTTGACACGAGATGAGGTTCCTATGAAAATATCCCTTTTTCATCCCTACCATCCTTTCAATGGATGGTTGTTGAATATCTTGATACCTTTTTTAAGTTCAAATTTTGTGTTATGTAGAGGATATGACTACACTTCGATGCCCAAGCTAAAATTTGCTTCCTCGCTACTCAGTATGAGTAGAATTAAGGTAGGTTCATGAGACCGGGTGTTGGCATGACGGAACTCTAGAATGACATGAGAGAGGTTTCTTCTTTAAGTATCGATTAATACGAACTAGGGATTTAAAGGAAGAGATATTCCTTTAATTGCACAGAAGGAGGAGGAGAGCTTGAAGACTATATGGAGTGATTCCATTGTACTTACAAAGCACTGTTCAAAGAATCCTAGCCTGGGGAAATTTGAATCCAATATCTAAGAGGTATAAGGGAGACTACCTATGAAAGCATTTAACTGCTAGAAAAGGAGACATATCACAAGAACCGCTTGAAGAAATGAACAGTTTTTTCGCATAGCTCAAGAGGATCACCAAGGAAAAGTTCATTTTATCTTCAAACAAAATACAAATTCCACAAGTGGAGGAGTAACCAAAGTAGAGATCAGAAACCTATTTAGGGGTTTTAAAAAAAATGACCTCCTTAGCACTCTCTCTACCCAAATCACTACTAAGAAATTTATTAAAGAACAAGCATGTTTAAGCATCCTTTAGAAATATTTGTCCCCGATGCAAAAAGAAACATTTGGAAAGAGAATGTGAAATGAATAGCGTCAACCTATGCAATATCTATGAATCGGGGCACACTCTACGAATCAATGTCCTAAAATTCTTTAATCAAGGATGTACTTCAAGAATAAAGCGAGGATGTATAGTCTTCTTATTTCATTAGGTCAAAGAGACCATGGCATCCATGAACTACAAAGTATGTCTTCATGTTTTTCCCCCTCACATCCTTTTGGAATAATGTCAGACACAGTATGCACATCCATATTGAGCATCCTACTCCTTCCTCAACACAATTTCCTTCACCATGGAACCAGCTTGTTGTCTCCTCCACCAATGCAATATCCCCCATCGTTAACCCAATCCCCAAGACAATTGGAGAGGTAATGGCCAATGTCCATTACTCCTTCGCACTACCAATCCAAATAGCCATAACTTCCTTCTATTCAGAATCCTACACCTTCTTCCCAACCCCAATTACTTGTGAAACCTAACCCAATCCGAATAATAAGGCAAAACTTCAAAGCATAGATGCTCCAAATACATCTCCCACAAACTTATCTTATTACTCCGGCTCTGACTCCAACAGGCTCACCATCGGGAAAATTAATCGTAATTCGAAAAATACTCCCATTATTACCGAAGAATGTGAGTCACCTAGAAAGGATATGGACGATTTCGAGGAAGTTGTTACATATGTACTGAAACGTAGATATAGTACTGTTTTTACACTCCGTAGGGCAAATGGCACGGAGGGTCCGATGTTTCTACAATAGCCAACCCGAGCAAGGGCCGGTGCATCCGGGATAATTAACCGGCTAACATTCAAAGATCCTCCATACCTCGACGATTAACCGAAATCACAAACTTCGTAACTCCGAATCGACCCTCAAGGAACTACAAAATTGTACGGGATTCTCAAGTAGCCACAGTTCTTAAGGAAGTACCTATATATGCTAAAACAAGTGAGGGATCTTTGCGTCAAAAATCCTGGAAGAAACCCAAAGACCTCGTGCTACTATCCATGTCGCGGGAAACCGTTTAATTTGCTGATCGATCAACCATCGTTGACTAAATATAATGATCTATGAACTAAGGTGACTCATTCATATCAAGACCAACCCATAACCAATACTCTCCTTGATCGATTTAGCAGCCACTAATGCCTATCAAATACCTCTTTATCTCCCTAGGACTAAGCGGTGGACTTGTGAACTACACCCACAGCAGTTTAATTATCAAATAGGTCTCATGTCAAGCTCCGAGGGAATGATAGAATATGTGGTTATCACTCGGTGGTCTTCTTTGGAATTATCCACCTGATTTTCTCATTTTACAAACCAAATTCAACCTAGGGGGTCATCCTTAACTCTTCAAAGACTGCATAAATACCTACGTGACATATCGATAGGTCTAGATCATGGGGATCTTAAGATGGGAGAAAGCCACTCATAACCTCACTCTTTACCTCAAAAGAAACCTCACATGGATTTGAGTAGTCCCTAGTGGGACGAATTTGAACTCAATCCATCTTTCCTACATCTCTCAAGGCACTTGAAAGCCACTACTTTAAGGATGAAACAGGATGATATCATTAATGGTTTTATTAGTAATTCACTCTTTGTTGCCTGCATTAGAGATCTCGGGGGAAGAAGATGAGGTAGATGATGCAATTATTGAACATTTGAAAACCATATCAACAATCACGTTGAAATTGAACCTGGGAAATGTTTAAACATCAATCCTAACCCGATCTCGAAAAAATTTGTTGATATAGTTGTTACGTAAATATTAAAGGCATGAAAATTTCAGATACAATATTACGTAAATATTAAAGGCATTTTCATGGGAATATACTTCTGATATGAAAGGAATCCATCCCGGTCTATGAACTCAACATATTTATCTTAAAGAGGATCGTTGCAAACTGGCTTAGACAACCCTAGCGTCGAATGAACTCGCACTTAAGGAGATAGTAAAATAATAATTGTAAACTCCTTAATGCTAATTTCATCTACCCCATTTCGATAGCTGCTATGTCTCCAGTTTGTCATAGTTCCTAAAATAATGGCAAGTGGAGAGTTTGTGTAGGCTTACAGAGAGTTTAACAAGGCTACTCAAAAGGACCATTTTCCTTTACCATTCATTGTTCGTGTCTTGATACTCTCTCTAGGAAAAGTTTTTTTATTCCTTAGATGGGTTTAGTGGCTATAATCAAATACAAATTGCCCCGAAGACCAAGAAAAGACAACCTTCTACTTTCTTGTGGGGTACTTTTGCATACAGATTCCTTCCTGGCTCTTGTAATGCACTGAAGAATCTTCAAAGGGCAATATCGGGTATTTTTTCCAATCTCGAATGATCGCCTTGAAATTTACATGATTTTACACCCTAAGGGGGATGCCAGAAATAGCATTAGCTATTGAAAAAAGTGTTGGAACATCATGGAACAAACTAATGTTGCTTCCGAGACCTGAGAAATGCCACATGATGATGACCAAGGGAATCAGAAGTTGTGACATTCTCATTTCTAAGCAGAGATGGAATCAAGGTATATCCCGCAAAAACTGAGGTATTCAAAAATCCCAATCCCTAAGACTTCGAAAGAAGTGTACATAGTTTATTGGGACATGTAGGATACTATAGTAGATTTATAGAAAACTTTTCAAACATTGCATCTCCTCTATTTTCGTCATGAAAGATGCAAGTAATTTGTGTGATAGGCCTTTCCCTGCTAAAGAACTCGTAATAGCAAGACTGCTTTATGAGGACCAAGCTAGAGATTTCCATTCCAGTATCACTACTTCGATGCATCTCAATAGTTGTGGGTGTTGTTTTGGGGTATCAAGAGTAAACCCTACGGCTATTTATTACATCAAGAAGAATTTATTCTGGGAAGTTTTAACTCAACTACATCACATTTGAAGAACTTTGAAAAGAGGCATGCTATCAATCAACTTCAGCACTACATCACCGTATCAAGTATTTGTACACACACATAATGATGCAATTCAATTTTTGATGAAACTTATTACTAATGGTGGAGTTACATGATGGTTATCACAGCCATGTGAATTCAATATTACTATTTTAAGATAAACCCTTTTAAAGGATAATGTAGTTGTTGATTTTCTTTCTAGATTAACTATAAGTGATGACCGCATTTCCAATCGAGGATTCTTTTCGGGATGAATATCTTTTTTCCACTTTCTACTCACTCACCTTGGTATGTATATATATCCAATTACTTTTTTGCAGGGAAATTCACACACCATTTATCTTCCAAAGAAAAGAGGAATATTATACAACAGAGTGCTACCTACTCCCGGATAAGGAAATCTCTATCACACCGGGCCAAAATTTTAGATTAGGCGATGTAAGTTAGAGAAGATGAGGTATTTTAGAACTTGAAGGCTTGTCATGAGGAACCCTGGGAGGGAACTTTTCGACAAAAGGATGGGATATAAAGTACTCAACAAAAGGTACTCACCACCAACTATATTCCAGGATGCCAAGAAGTCTGTGAAGGGATGTGATAGTCGCCGCAGGATGGGCTAGCCTCTGAATCGTATGAGATGCTATTACAGCTCTCGTATAGTGATAGAACCATTTGAGAAATGGGCCCCGGACTTTCAGGGGGCCAATTAATCCTTCCTCACCGCAAAATTCATACATATTTACCGCACCGACTATGTCACAAAGTGGGTTGAAGCAAAGGCACTAATTAGAGAATATAGTAGGTTGTTTCATTTCCTTTGAAGATATTATTGTTCACTTTAATAGCTAGAAAGATAGTGACAAATGGAGGGCCTCATTTCACATCTCATTTCGCATCAAGAAGTTGGTTGAAAAGTATATAATTCATCACAGTAATCACTTCATCTTATCACCCACAAGAAAATGGTCAAGTAGAAAGCGCCAATAAAGTTACCGGGAGGGGAATCTTAACAAAGACAAGAGCGCCACCGAAGAAACTGCCGAGAAACTTCAAGAGGTATTGTGGCTTATTGTGAACAACATGGAGAAACACTACATGCTTCTCACAATATGAACTCGGTGTATGGTAAGAATCCTTTATTCCCCATAGAGTTTGAGATAAAAGACATTAATAAATGTTAATCATGGTGTCAATCCGGGACATAAGTGATAGGAATGTTAATAATAAAGATTGAATCAACTCAATGAGTTGGAAGATAAATGTTTGGTTGTTATTCAACAAACAAATATTATTCAAGAGCAAAGAGCTAGATGGCATGATGGGTTTATTAAGAAGAAGAAGTTCCAGAAGGAGATTGGGCTCTTTTGTATGATTCATGGTTCAAGGATTCAAAGGCAAGCACTGCACTGCATGGCTAGGTCCTTACGAAGTAGACACAAGCCTTTGACAATGGACCGTACACCGGGTCACCATCAATGCTAAGACACCATTATTGGTTAATGGGCACCGTCTAAAGTTATATCATCAACCCGATTCGAAGGAATCATTTGTTAACATCGTCAATTTTAATCCGATCTTCATGTTACTAACCGGGGAACATTCCTATAAATTTAAAATCTAAAATTTCCAATAAGTGCAAGCATTGAAAACCACCCTTGTGGAAGTCGTTCCACCCGTTAAAAAATAAAATAATAATAAAACAAAATAAAACAAAAATAATAAATCTAACGTAAAAAACCTCTTTTCTCAGCGTATCAGATGTTTTGTAATAAATTAAAACCACTCATGTGGTGACCGTTACGCCCATTTTTTTTCCCCCTTCTTAAAACATCATCCTTCCTTCCCGATACATTTTATAATATGATGTTATTCATTTGATTTTCTTTCTATACCAAATTCTCCTAATCATTATGCTTTTGAAGAATAATTTGAAGGTTGTCTTCGATATACATGTAATAAATTTCAACATCCACAAAACATTGTTTCTCATGTTTCGTTGCATAACAAAATAATTGTGCCGCCAAATGCAATTTCCATGAGCACCGCAAGCAATACGCCACGACCAAATCCTCCTCCACGTCGCTTTCTGTGTATGTCATTCAAAAGGTAACGTCATCATTTATGAGATCTTTTGGTGATTATCGTGCAAAAGTAATGATATCTCGTGACGGCTGTGGGTGGACGTCACCAATAGGGTAGTGGGGGGATATATCTTGAAATCATTGAAAATTCGTAGTCATAACCTACTATCAAATCCGCATGCACCCAATTAATAGAACAATTTCCAATGATGACTAAATCTCTACTGAAAGAGCTTGTGTACTTAACCATTAATTTCCATAATCTGAACATTTATGAAGAGTTGTGTGAGGTATGATTCGATAATTCATAAATCATGTCACCTCCCATCTGACTTTCACATCGAATCTTCGTATCCTCATTTCAAACTCTTCATTTGGGATGTTGTGAGACACCGAGAAGAAGTAACCATGGCAAGAACACATGCTGGGTTGAGCAAGAAGAAGCGAATTCGTAAACAATAAGAAGATGGGTGAGTTAATGGTTAGGCATGAGCCGGATTCTATGGACGCCTTGAAGAACCGTCCATAAGGCTACCGCATATTCGCAGACGCTGGGGTGGATTGAGTACTTCCAAAAGTTATATGCCTTGATGAGGTGATTGCAATCAAATTCGCCGTAATTTGAATAATAACCGTACCCAAGTCGTAGAGCCCACAAATCGAGGTGACTCAAGAGGTAATTTCCCCAAGTAATTGCATTTCCGTAGAGGTATGGGAGGTGGTTTAACGTAAAAACTAATGACCCCTCCCGGAAAGAAGACTTCCCTAGAAGGAAAAGAAAAGTTAGAAAAGAAAGGGAGAGGAATCGACAAAAGCTATCACTCCCTTAGCCATGAGCCTCGATGTTTTAGTTTTAATTAAATATATTACTCCGGTGAGGGAAGATCCACCATTGTTTTTAATTATAACTTCTCTACTCACTGCACCATCAAAATATTAACCTATCTCTACTTATTGGGGAATATTGCTAAACATGGTGGTGGTAGTGAAAAAGTGATATCCGGAAGCATGTGTGACCAATCACGCACTATCAAATTGATCATGTTGGATTCCCTAAGCGCAAGGAAGGGCTTGGGAATAATTCAAGCGAAAGAGGCCGAGGACAAGCCAGGGAAAATAAGTTGCGACTTCTGGAGGAAGTCGCAAAAGCTTAAACCCGACTCACCGCCAAGGTTAGAATTAGGAAGGAATCCACTAATGAACCAATTGTGATGTAGACGGCCAAAACATAGGCAAAAATTCTACTTGCCCATAGAACCTTCGCCTCATTTGGAAAGCAAACAAGGTATACCCAAAGGAGAAAGAGAATCCTTCCTCATCAAAGGGGACGAAACTCATGTCCTACTTTTTAACTTGAAAATATAAGAAAGGAAAATGAATAATTGAAAACAAAAATTATCCGAGGGGAAGGAAATACGTATATGTATGCCCAAAATGTTTTCAAGAACTAATAAGCATGGTATAAGGTCTCTGTGGGGAAAACACCAATTCAATTGAAATAGAAACAAGAATTGCAAGAGGTTGTTACACAAGAACCTCGCTAAGGATAATGCTTCGTTACACAAGAACCAACAGCTAAAGCAAGTAGCCTCTGTGACACCGACCTAGAGGGCCGATACACAAGAACCTCGTGGAGGTCACTATCGTTACGTAAGAAACAACAATGGACACAGAGGCTACTCTAGGTGGAAATAAAGGGGTCGATACACAATAATAACTCACTCGATGAAGCCGGCTATTACACAATAACTAAAGAATCGAGGTGTGGAGCAACGATTCAGCGTAGGCTCTGCTTACACTCCATTATTAATGTTGATGTTGAATGCAATAATGTTTGGTCCCATATCGAGATGGAGTTCGAGAAAATCTGTTAATTTTTGAATTACAAAAGTGGAAACAAGAATAAATATCCCTTTCAGAGGGGACAATTTAGCTAAAATAACATTGGAGGGAGATGGACACCCTACATGAAAGTTGGGTGAAAGAAGAGTTGAAGAAAGGATGGGGAGAATTATAAGAGGAAGGAAGCTCTCAAGAAGCAAGGAGGAACAATTGTTGTTTTTATAGCATCATGTTCAAGATCTTACCATGGACAAGAAAACTCATGACCTGGCCCTCAATCTGGCAGGCAGTGGCCTTCCCCATTCTATCCCATTTTTCTATGGGAACGCTACTTCCTACCCATGAAAGTTAAGTTATGGAGGACAGATCCTATTCATGTTCTTCCACTTTCGCACATTCTTAGATGTCTTTCGTGCTCAATTTTTACGAGCAAAGCTCTTTGTGTGAGTTATTCTTACACAATATCATTTGCAAGCATGTGAGTATGCAAATGGTGGTGACGATATTCTCCTATATGGGGGGTCTACAATTGTGAGATTTTGTGTCCTTCATGAAGAATCGCATTGAGTGGCATTTGTCCACCAAATCTATGGATGATAATGAAGAGAAGATGGCATTATGGATCCAAGCAAGTAACCGTGATGGGTCCGTCGAGTTAAGGTGGGAATTTAGAAGAATTTTGAGTACTCCCGGGATAAGGGAACTCGTTGCCACTTATAGAAGAGGGATTGTGAAATTATATCTCAATCAAGCTCTTAGTGATGAAGAGTCGAGCCTCGACTAGGTGCTTGAAACACATCAGTTTTCAGTGTTGAGTTGTTGAACGAGGACCCATTTTCATTCCATAATTTTTCGTGGTCGTTACATGTACCATCATATGCAATGCATGTGGGCAAGACAAACCCTTGGTGCTTTGTGGCTCGTGTTAAGATTCAAGTTCCCTTTGATCCGGCTACACCGAGGATTATCAAAGCAATTATGAATTGAACAAGTATGAATCGTAGCTTCGGATATGGTAGTCGATGGCTAATCAGGCATGATTCGAAAATGAAGATAATAAATTTCGGCTCTTATGATCTCACCGACTCGCACCGGAGATATTTCCATGAGAGAGAGATTTTTCATGAGACATGCAAGTGCTTCAGCTTGGGGGAGATGTTGTGCCAATTTTGCACTTTTTTTCCCAATATCTGCTTCCCCTATTTTACTTCATGACTATAACCATTGGGACTATCTTTGCCTTTTTCCTACCATTCTATCTTTAACTTGTGTTGCTCTACCTTATTTTCATTACTCTTCCGTTTCATCAATTGTTATGATGTATCGTGCCTTTTTTATGACTAACCGAGGATGAATATTTGGAGAATATCTATAGTCTTATTGTCTTTCCGCATGCCATTTGTAGTACAAAAGATATCGATCATGAGGCGATAAAGGATCAATTAAAGGTGTATTGTTACGTTGAGATTTTACACCATGACGCTCGTTACACCATGTTGTTACAAAACCAATGTGGGGCAAAACGGTTGTTGCTAGCGTGTACCGCTCGACCGGGATCTCATCAGACTCCCCGATGCCGACCGTCCTCTAGTTGTTATGCTACAAGCTTGTGTTTTATTGTGATAGCTATAGAAGTTATTAGGTGATGTACTTGGATAATACCTCAGTGCTTTGATTGTAATCTATAATTTTTCAGCTTAGAATTTTATTACAAAGTGGTTGTAACTTACATGTATTCTATTTCGATCAACATGAGAATCATAATATTCTCATGATCGATCCATCCCTCATTTTTCCGAGATGTAACCACTATATGTCTTCCTCACTTCTTTGAGGTCGTAACCTTAGTAGAGAACATTACTTTGGCTCGTAATTGTTGCCTATTAATACAAGTCATCCTATTGTCGTTATTACATGCATCATATGATTTAGTTCCATTAAATTTCTTTCTCTACCTCGCGCCCTACTAGGGAGGAAGGGCCCTCCTCTTTAGCAAAACGGATTGCGCCGTTAAGGTAGATGTGTATATATCTATTTCTTATTTTCTTTATGTATCAATGGAAGTGTTGTTGTTGTTGTTTTAGCTGGTGAATAAGATCTCGTCTAATTCCAATGTTTTATATGTTTTTACACATAAGAGATTAGAGATGCATGTACTGGTAATCGTTGTGTGGCATGCTAGGATAGATTAATTGAGGTGTGATTATAGTCTTGTAGATCATTTTATTTCGCATGATGTGATTTCCTTCCGCATTATTTCCGCAACGATTTCCTTTATTTGGATTTTCTTCTAGTTGGATGTATCCAAGACAGACACCGTAGATGTCATTAAAATAAAAGACATCCTTGGATCAATAATTTATGTATGTTGATCATTTAACTTGATTAAGACAACTCCCCCAACACCCTCCACATCCCAGCTCGCCAACCCAAATACAATGGTTATCTACCTAAACTTGGCAGAAACTATACAAAGGTTGGAGTTTAGGCTCATATAATAATATACAGAACTGCCGCTTCCACCACGATATATGTGACCGCCGCTGTGGGTAAGGTTTGCCACGCTGGGCCGATAACTGCCAAATAGACTATTTTAAAAACATTTTTATTTCATCTGGCCCAATTAAGCTACTATATATGTTATATATATAACATATTAATATTTCATATATTTAAAACTTTTGGAATTATGTTGTATACGATACATACATACATATATATATATATATATATATATATATATATATATATATATATATATATATATATATATTATATCAGTCTTAATACAACGATAACATATATATGTTATATGGTTATAACATAATTAAAACCATTTGTTATCTTTATTACTAGGGGTTTTACCCTAAACATTATAAATTATGTAATGTAATTCCAAGGAAGGGATACAAAAGTGAGAGAAGAGTTTAGGAGCAGTTTTGAAGATTTGAAGGCGAACTCTAAGCTAATTATGGGAGTTGTAGAGGTATTTAAGTCAGCTGGCCATGCGTGAATTCTTCGTGAGGCCGAGAAGAACATATATGGACTAGTTAAATATCCTTGATGTAACATTGAAGTATTTTTATGGATTTGAAGATTTAATATAAAGGCCTCCCATTGAAGACTAGGGGTCTCTGAGATATAGGCTTGAAGATAGTTGAACTCCGTAAAAAAATCTCTTGTGTCGTTATTATTTGCATGTTTGTTATTCTTATTTACCGCAAATTTATTTTAAGTTCTTCATGATTACATGTTTATGTGCTTAAAGTGGTGTTTTTGGGAAGTCATGCAATAACACTCTTTAAAAGCTAATAAATCATGTTTCAATATTAGATCCGGGATCATTTGTTATCGTGAGCTTAATTGATAATGTGGTTTAAGTGAGCATGATCACCAGATACAATCAAGCAGGTTGAGGGAGAACTTGTTGAAGCAGACTTCAGAAGTTGTATTTTAGAAGAAGGACAATCCCGAGGAGAAAGATGCTGAAGGAAGGAAGGATCATCCGTTTGATCTGGAAGCAGGATTTGTGGATACTTTCATGATTTTGCAAGCCATGGTCGAAGAAATGTATCGAGAGCTTAAGAAAGAAAAATATGAAGACACAAAACCTAAATACAAAGAGGGACAATCATCACTATTTAAAATAAGATGAAAGCAATCAAAAAGACCATATCCCTTCTCTCTTAAATCCATCTAAAGTCTTGAAACTTTTTATTGAAGCTCGATGTTGTTAAAGTTGCCCATGCGGGCTGCTGGAGAAGTTGATGTGCCGAAAATATGGACAACTAGGCTAGGAGAAAATGGAGGTGATTATAGGTCATAGACAGATCATCAAGATGAATCTGCACCGCCTAGCACCGCTTCGTTTAGAAGGCACAACATCGATTTTAGTGGCGAGTAAGTTACGTAAAAGGTACCGAGAATATCGGCACATTTTTCCATCATGGTCTGATTTTATTACTTCACTTAGAAAGCAATTCTATCCACGGATATAAGGAAAAATATTTAATAGAATGGAAAGGACTAAATTTAGAAATGCTCATTCGTTGCATGAATATACAGATGAGTTTTGTAAGAAGTGTATCAATGCTAGATATTCCTTTGTATACTCAAGAAACTCAAATGAAATACATAGGAGGATCACCCGATTATATCTTCGCAATACCGTATTTATGTTCGCACTACTAACCTCGATGAAGTAGCAAGCAGTAAGAAACTTAAATTGAAGTAGGTAAATTAGGGCTTGGGGTATCATTAGAATTTACAAACTTTAAAGGAGAGCAAGGGAAAAAGGAAAAGCGAAGAAAAAACTACAAGAAGATGGAGGTTGGAAAATCTCTCAGAAAAATCGTTAAATAGGGCCATGACGTAAGAGAATTGTTGGCGATTGGTATCCCGAAATGAACGAAGTGGATCAAAAAAGGGAAGTGGTTGCGGTAACAGTTGAAAACCAAATGGACCTAGGGTCAAATTCAGTTTACCTAGACAAAGGTCGCATCATTGGTTATGACCGGGGAATATTTTCATGAAGGTAATGATTCTAACAAATTCGTATACAAATTATTTCATATAAGGTTTGTTATGAAACACATAAAGGTGGACACATTACGTATAGTGGATTCCAAGTTAACCTAATTTCAAAAAAATTGGTTAAGAAATTCCAGATTGAAAACATAAAGCATTGTAAACCTTATACTTTAATTTGGATGAGAAGAAACCATAAATGCAAGTGACTAGGCAATGTATGTTACCATTTGCAATAAACCCCTCAATTTAAGGATACAGATGTGTGATGTGGTAAAACTAGATACATGTGGGATGGTCTGGGTATCCCTATTTATATTATCGGTGCTGCCGATATTTTTCAAGGAAAGAATAAATATCATATGTTCAAAAAAGGAATTGAATATATTGTACATTCTCACTTCATAAAAGTAGATAAATCACTTTTCACAAGCAGCTGGCTGCTTAAAACAAGTTAACTGAGGTTAAGAAATTGTTGGTGGCTAACCTTAAAGTCCCTACAAACTTAAAATCATTAAAGTTAATCACAAAAAGAGGAGACATGCTTAAGGAATCAAAATTGTACATCAACAAGAGTTGCAAATAATGATAAGTTAAGTTGTGTTTCACCTATGAAGCAAAAGCAGGTGTTATTTCATCTATGTCAAAACTTTCAATGTTGTTAATGGGTTTATTACTATTTAGTGGTGCCTGGATATTAGCAAACAAATATGAATGTAGATTTGGGTGAAAAAGGGCTTGATATACTTTGCAATATTTGTGTTTTACTAATGATTGTATGGATGAGTAAAGTGTGCTGCATTCAAAATAGGGTGGACAGATACCAATGCAGTGGAAAACAATACCCGATTTTTTTTATGGAATTTAAGACTTTTGGTGGTCCAAAGGTCTCAAATAGGGAGGAAATCCAAAAAATTGATCAATGGATGATCAAGGACCCGGTAAAGGCCAAAATTCAAATTTTTCGATCCGAATGAAATCAATTCCATCATGTAGAGTGCGCAAAACTATTCCCAATGCAACTTGAACAAGTGAAAATCGAGTCCGTATGTGAAATTTATTCAAATTCAAATATTTCGTGGCAAACTCCAAAGAGTGAAAGTTAACAGAATTCAACAATCAATGGGCAAGGCTAAAAGGTCATTTTTTGACCTTGCGTGGTAGCACAATAAGGTGGCAAGTGGCAAGTTAGGATTTTCACGTATGGACCGCTTCGTTTAGAAGGCACAACATCGATCTAGTGGGCGAGTAAGTTACGTAAAGGTACTAAGAATACTTCCGTAATATTTTTCCATCATGGTCTCGATTTTATTACTTCACTTAGAAAGCAATTCTATCCATTGGGATATAAGGAAAAAATATTTAATAGTGAATGGTAAGACTAAATTTAGGAAATTTCATTCAGTTGCATGAATATACGTATGAGTTTCTGAAGAAGGTATCAATGCTAGATATTCCTTCGTATACTCAAGAAACTCAAATGAAATACATAGGAGGATCACCCGATTATATTCGCAATAATCGTATTTATGTTCGTACTACTAACTCGATGAAGTAGCAGATAAGAAACTTACATTGAAGTAGGTAAATTCAGGGCTTTGGGGTATCACAGAATTTACAAACTTAAAGGAGAGCAAGGGAAAAGGAAAAGCGAAGAAAAAAACTACAAGAAGATGGAGGTTGAAAATCTCTCTGTAAACATCAATGGGTAAGAAATAGGGCCATGACGAAGAGCATTGTTGGCGATTGCATCCCCGAAACGAAAACCGAAGGGATCGAAAAGGAAGGTATATTGTGGCAAGTCAAAGGAAAACCAATGGACCTAGGGTCAAATTCAAGCGACGAGACACACATCGCATCATCGTTGGTGACCGAGGAATCTTAGTGAAGGTAATGATTCTAATTAAATGGGACAGCATGCAACTTATTTCATATAAGGTTTGTTATGAAACATAAAGGTGGACACATTAATAGATAGTGGGATCTCAAGTTAACCTAATTTCAAAAAAAAAAATTGGTTAAGGAAATCGAGATTGAAAACCATAAAGCATTGTAAACTTTATACTTTAATTTGATGAGAAGAAACCATAAATCAGTAAGTGACTAGGCAATGTATGTTACCATTTGCAATAAACCTCAATTTAAGGATAAGGTGATGTGATGTGGTAAACTAGATACATTTGGGATGGTCTTGGGTATCCCTATTTATATTATCGAAAAGCGATATTTTTCACAAAAAAGCAATAAATATCAAGCATGTTCAAAAAAAGGAATTGAATATATTGTACATTCTCACTTCATAAAAGTAGATAAATCACTACAAAGGTTACGCTTAAAACAAGCAACTTATGCCGTTAGGGCACTGTTGGTGTACAACCTAAAGTCCCTAAGCAAGTTAATCATTAAAGTTAATCACAAAAAGAGAGACATGCTTAAGGAATCAAAATTGTACATCAACAAGAGTTACAACATGATAAGTTAAGTTGTGTTTCAGCTATGAAGAAAAAGCACGGTATGGTTTCATCTATGTCAAAAAATTTCAATGTTGTTAATGGGTTCATTACTATTTAGTGGTGCCGGGATAGCAACAAATATGAATGTAGATTTGGGTGAAAAAGGACTTGATATACTTTGCAATATTTGTGTTTTACTAACGATTGTATGAATGAGTAAAGTGTACAGATTCAAAACAGGGTGGACAGATACCATGCAAGTGGGAAAACAATACCCGCATTTTTTTTTATGGAATTTAAGACTTTTGGTGGTCCAAAATTCAAAGTCTTTGGATCTGAATGAAATCAATTCCATCACGTAGAGTGCGCAAAAACTATTCCAATGCAACTTGAACGAGTGAAAATCGAGTCCGTATGTGAACTTTCACGTAGAGTGCGCAAAAACTATTCCAATGCAACTTGAACGAGTGAAAATCGAGTCCGTATGAAATTTATTCAAATTCAAAGATTTCAGGGCAACCTCCAAAGAGTGAAAGTTAACAGCAAATTCAACGATTTCAGGGCAAACTCCAAAGAGTGAAAAGTTAACAGGAAATAACAATCAATGGGCAGCCAAAGGTCATTTTTTGACTGCCATGTGGTAGCAGTGCTGCGATGGCAAGTGGCAAGTTAGGATTTTCACGTATGGACACGTATGGACCAGTGCTGCGTTGATAAGTGGTGCGGAGGTTAGGCACGTTGGGACCAATCGGAAGGTGAAAACGTGGCCTTCTCAGAGAGTGACACGTGGCCTCGTTGTATTCATCAGAATTTGTTAAGGTCCCAGCAGAGCTAACAAGATTCGAACTCGTGACCTGTCATCTACAAACTCCACGCCTTTACCAATACACCGTCGGCATGCTTTGGTATAACGGGGCGCATATATCATATTGAAAGTTGAGTTTTTGGCCAATGGGAGTAGAGGGAAGAAGCCCGCCACATTGGGCGGCTCCGCCGCCAACCCAAATACAATGGTTATCGGTGCTCCAAACTTGGTAGAAAACTATTATACAATGGTCGGCGTGAAGTCTATGTATAACAATATGCCACAGAACCTCCAAAGGTTTGTTAACCATCGTTCCACCATGAGATATGTGACCACCGCCAGGGATAGTTTGCCATGAGTCGCAACTGCTAAGCCTATAGACTATTTTAAATAATTTGTATCTTCTTCGGTCCAATATTATTATCATATATGTTATATGGTATAACATATTAGTATTACACTATATTTAAAACTTTTGGAATTATAGTTATATATATATTTATTGTTGGTCCAATACAACGATACCATATATATGTTATATGGTCATCACATAATTAAAACCATTTTCTATGTCGTTAGATTCACCCTAACATTATAAATATGTAATGTAATTCCAAGGAAGGGATATAGAAGTGAGAGAAGAGTTTTAGGAGTAGCTTTGAAGATTTGAAGGCCAAACTTTAGATTATCAGGAGTTGTAGGCTGCTTTTTTCTAAGTTGTCAGCTGTATCAGAATTATGAGGTGAGCAGAACATAATCGACTAGTCATAGATAATTTTGATGTATTTTTATGGATTTGAAGATTTAATATAAAGGCCTCCATGTTGAAGACCAAGGCCGTGAGATGTAGGCTTGAAGATAGTGAACCTGCTAACAATCTCTTGTGTTGTTATTCTTTTGCATGTTTGTTGTTCTTATTTGCTAAGCAAATTTCTTATAAGTTATTCATGCTTAAATGTTTATGTGCTTAAAGTGGTGTTCTTCAAAGTCATACAATAACACTCTTTAAAAATATAATAAACTACGCTTCAATAAAAGATCAAATTCCGGGATAAAAAATAATGGAAAATGAAGGGAAATAAAGGCATCTTCTATAAAAATGCTTATGAGGACTGCCTTGGTACCTTGCTCAATGCATATTTGGAGCTCTATCATTATTCCCTCTCTCTCATACTCTTGGATACTTAGAGTTTTCGGGAGCACTCTTAGAGAGTGTGGATAATTCGTGATTTGGCTAGAAGGCAAAGGAAGAGCAGGAAATCGCAAGTGCACATCTAGATCAATAGCTACAACAACATTTAGGCAGTAGGTACGTGGTCAGATGTATGTTTTCTACCACTATTTTGGTATGCATGAATATGGATGTGGATTTTCCAAGCCTTTCAATTTCCTAGATAGCCATGGTGTCATGGGTTTATTAAATTGATTATTTCGGTTGGTTCTCATGATTCCTTTAGTTATCAAGTTGATTTATTAGTTTCTAGAGCTCAAGGTAAAACGCCTAGAGCCCGATGAACAACTATTGTGTTAAGTTACTAGTCGTAGAGCCTTGGTCGGGAAAACCCTCCGGAACCCTAGGTGGGTTGATTTACAAGTCCCTGAACCTTAGTTGGAAAAACGCTCCTGAGCTCAAACAAGCTTGGGGCCGAGTTACTAGTCCCGGAGCTCGGAGCAACTCGATAGAGACCAATTCATGATGGTTGTGATGTCCGACCGTGAGGTGGAATCACTAGTTGAGGGTTGAGGTGTTTGGTCTGGAAGCCCGATTGATTTTCGATTGATGTGTTTGATGAGATCCCACATTCATTCTTGGAATATAAGGGCATGATCGGGATGAAGTGAGACTTCGTATCATCCAATATATGGTTGTGGGAACGTGGAAGTCCCATCTACTTGCTGGTTTCTTACATTCGCAATGAAGAGCTCATTCGGTATTCGATATGCAAATATACTAGTTTATGAATGGATTTTATTGTCGTTGTATCCATTGTATTTATGTTGTTATCAGGAAAGAAGTTATAAGAATGTATTTCGTCAATGATGACGTATGGATCTATCCATTTTTTTACTCCGTAAATGAATACAACATGTATTTATGGTCAAATGTAAGGGATCAATTCTTCTTAGATATTCTCAAGTAATTATGAAACCCCTATGTTTAAATATGTTGTTTACACATGTATATAATGTTTGTGACATGTCCGACAAAAATTCTTGTCATGGCTAGGGGGTTCTAGATGAGTTCATGATGATGTAATTGCTTTCATACCTTTGTTTTAATTTTATTTATCATCTCCTAAAAGTTTCATGAAGTTATGGGTAGTGACCGGGCTAGCAATAAACGAGGCACAAATATCGTAGTGCTGCAAGCATAGAATCGAATTAATTTGGGCCCTCGGCCGCATGCTTTCTTTGTGGTCAGGCCTATGTCTATAGGCTCCTACCACTACCTTGTCTTGGAATTCCTACGAATATGATCCAAAAGGGTCAAAAAGTTAGCTTCCCCTGTGGGCCGCGTCTGTGCTGTTGGGTTACCTCTTGGGAATGTTGTTGAAGTTGTGTAACGTGTGTTTCTCTTGTTTTCACTGGGCCCACTTCCTTAAGGTCATATAAAAGGTTGAATCTCGTATTCGTAGCCTCCCATCACAAGGTTATCCTGCTTGACCGGTTACTTCTCTGGGTAGATGTGGGAAGAGGGTGTTACAAGGTGAATCAAATTTGCGCATCTACTCTTTAAGACCAAGAGCAGGACTGCAATGCCTTTTTGTAGATTGAGACTCTGATATCTCGAGGTTAGTTCAAATTACATATCTTGGAAGGAATGATGGAAGTAGCAGTTGGAAGACAACGGCTGAAGGATTTCATAGACAAGTGATATTCCCAAGCCCGCAAAGAACAAATGCTCAAAATATGGATGCATGGAAGAAGACCATAGCAAAGTAAGAAGGATCTATTGAGAAGGAGTTCAAGATCATATTGTCTCGAATCTCCTTGGAAATGAAATTATATATGATCCGTGGAAGGCCTTAATATTTTTGTTTCATAACAACAATGTACCACAGGAAGTTGGCATCAAGGAAAAGCTCAGAAAACTAAGATGGAGAAGGTGATCTAATACCAAAATATCGATGAAGTTCACCCCAATGTCAAGATGAGCTTGGAAGTGTCTGCAGATGTAGCTTTTTGAGGATGATATGGTGAGCCCAAGACTTCTAGGCCTTCCAAAGAGTTGGCACGCTTACCAAGATTCGGTGAATGGGAGGGAGAAGCTGCTCGAGGGAGCGATTATGGTCCGACTTGGTACAAGAAGAGATTCAATGGAATACCAAAGATGAATCCTCATAAAATAATCGATGACAGAAATGTGCCTTGGAAGGAAAGTAAAAGAAAAGGTAAAAGGAAGGCATCCCATTCCAAATCATATTCTAGTCAGCAGCAAGAAGAAGGACTTGTCGAAGATTAAATGTTTGCACTATCATGAACTATGTGACACTATGCCACAAATTCTTCGAACAAGAAGGTCGACAAGAAAACTTTAGAGGAGAGGTAGGTGAAGCTCTTTCTTCACAACTTGAGTTGGATTTCACTCTCATCACATGCATGGTGTCATCGTTGATTGGTTTTTGGTACCTAGATAGTGGAACTGGCTCCATATGATCGAAATCAAATAATTTTTCAGAACTTTGTGGAGAAGGATATCTGTGGGATGCCCATCAAGATGGGAGATGACAAGAGGTATAGTGCAATCCGACATCGGTATCGTTACCATTCAAAGGATTTTGGTACTCCTATCACATTAAAAGATGTCATGTATGTTCCCTGTTTAAAGAAGAATTTGGTTTCTGGGCTTTCTATGTTAGAAGACCGTGGCTATGATGTCATATTTATAAAAGGAAAGGCGTCTCCTTCATCACAAAGCCATAGGACATGGAAGAATATTTGGGTTTGAGTAAAGAACCTTTTCAAATTGGTTGTATAATATGGTGTTTCCTTGAGTACAAAAGAAGATAAGGTGCATTTGTGACATTGGTGAGTTATGGCATAGAAAATTGGGCCATATACACCATGGCGCTTTGAAGATCATGCATCGATTTATACAAGTTCAAGGGTGCACTTGAGTAGTGAGATACATGCAAAGGGTGTGCTACTGGGTAAGTGCACCAAATCCACCTTTCAAGATAAGAATATTTGAGTGAAGGTGATCCTTGAAAGAGTTCACCGATGTGTGTGGACCTTTCTCGACACCTCCACAACAAAACACATGCATTATGTGATTTTGGAAGATGAATTTTCATGCAAGTGTCGGGATATTCTTCATGAAAGAGAAAGATCAAACATTCTCAAAATTTTGTGAGTTCAAGCACTTGTCGAGAAATTTACAGAAGAAGTTGAAGGCTCTCAAGAGAGACAACACTAGAGAATATGTAAGAATGAATTCAAGAAATTTTGTGTATCAGAAGGACGATGGAATTGATAGCACCTCATAACCCATACAACAAAATGGGGTTTCGTAAATGAAGAACTTGTGATGCTCGAGGTTGAAGATGCATGCAAAGCTTTGAGGGAGTGCATGAAAAGGCTAGAGAATTGGTGGCCGAGAGATACAGAATTAACTCTCAACATGCTACCTCAAAAGAATCTCAGGAATTTGTGGAGCAACCACTATTAGATAAGAATGTAGGACCGAGTGGGAGGCATCCACTCAAGAAGATACCTCCAATAGGGGGAAATTTCTGAGCCAAGTGGGCGAGAGGAGCACACATGCAACCATACTTCCAAGTGAGAGGTGGGGTGATGTGAAGTAATAACCCAATCTGCAGTATAAATTCTGTAGGATCCATTAATATGTCTTGTCTCATGGATGATTACCTTGCTACTTAGAGCTGGCCGCACATGTGTGAGTTAAAAAGGATGGATCAATGGAAGGATGCGTCAGATGTCTGGGAGTGACAGTATGTAGAGACTAACAAAGAATCAGAGTACAGGAGCATATAACAGAAAGGTACCACTATATATGTACGTAGCGCAATGTCAAGAATAATCCAGAGGTTTTATGTACACAATGTAGTGGCTAGCAAATGTGAGACTCTGGTGACATATGCATCATACCATCATAGTTGATTTAGTTTGATGCTTTTCAATATCAAAAGCTGCAAAGAGCAACAACACTAGAGAGAAGTGTTTTGCGTAACATTCCAAAGGTACCAGACGGATAGAGTTGAATTCATTTCTCGTTGAGAGGGAGTGTCAAAATTTGCAACAAGAAGAGGATTCTAATTTAATTTTCCCTTAATTAAATTAGAAGTAAATTGTAATTCCACATCACATGACATATCAGAGGAGTTAACTAAGTCAAGAAGATCTAGTTAGTTCAAATACGACCGATTTGAGGGTCAAAATAGAGGCATGTAGAGTGTCTCTTACTTTTTAGAGCCCTAATTGACTTTATGTTGAGTTGTAATTAATTAACTTAATTTATTTGAGTTAAAATCAATTTAACTAGTTCTAACTGATGAGGAACTAATGGTAGGTCAAGTGTAATATTCCTAAATTAGCATGTAGCTAATGGGAATATTAATTTTTCTCTTAACATCTAGTTAGATGAATAAATGGGTAAGGAGGCCCATAAGTATATTGCGAGGCATAATTCCCCTCTTAATGTGAAAAGGGATCATGTTAATAACTAGACCAAGCATCTCACGTGTGAACAAAGTCTAAAATATGTGGACAAGGTCAAGTTTGACCAAGTCAACAGCAATAATATGGGATGAGTGGATCATCACAAAGACAAATTTCAATGTGAATGTAGCTAGTCGTAATAAAGACACCTCGGGGTGTGAAAGGAGACAATGCATGAAGATCAAGTCAAGATTGACCAAATCAAACATCACTGTAAATAGAAGAGTGGGACTCATGGAGACAATGTAATTTTGGAGGAGGAACCTTGCAAGGAAGTAACCTCATGAATGGGTGGAACCCCCGGTGAGGAAGCTCATCAACTATAAAATGAGGGAATGGTACCCATATGGGGCATGATTGAAGATATGATTTGATAATTGTCCGTTTTTAGACTTATTGCATGCTTCAAATTTCGTTTAGCTAAGTTTGTTGTGACCGTTTAGTGCAAGGGTTTTCAGACGGAATTTGGCGACTCTTGCTTGGAGATCTTGTTTAAGAAATATAAGAGGAGTTTTCGTACTTCATTTCCACTATCCAAAACTTGGCCAAGGTCACTCCATAAATTTACAACAAGCAAATTTCGTAGAAACTAGATCTTCGTTTTTGAGCTCTATTGATTAATATATCAACAGATCCGATTTGTCTCTCTATTTCTAAGTATAAACCTTAAATAACCCAATGTCTTTTGTTTCGCATTTATGTGTTGCGTAGTCATAGGGTTGCGTTGAGTTGCTTGAGCATGGGAGTCCTATTTATCTAGCCTATATTGATTTGTTTCTCGATTTCCTTTCAAATTTGGTTGTTATAATGTCTCGACCTAAAGGATCCATGGGCTTTTATTCATTATTATTACACAAATTTCAAAAAATACATTTTTAATGCATGTATTTTTGTTGATTTCCCCATTTGGAAATATTACAAAGGTATCGTAGCCTAATCTTGGCTCGACTTGTGTATTTCCAACCATTATGGAGTCTTATCATGGGAAGGAGAGGATCTAAAAAGGGATCAAGGCAAACCCTTATTTATGGAGGGAAGAAGTTCTCAAAACTTCTTCTTCAATCTCAGATGGTATCAACAAAGACATCAAAGAAATGAGGAGGGAAAAACTTGGAAATCCCTCAACCATATTTTCATGAGGAAAGTTTCAGTTCCTCAGAGACAGGTGTGAGAATTCAGCCACACCATCATATTTAAAATTCTCAGACTTGCCCATATGTTCATGACAAATAAGATGGAGAAAGGAGATGTGTGCGAAAGAAGGAGAATCTTGTGATTATTTAGAAGAGTATGAATCTCAATCTCGTATGTTCAAAGATCAGCTGAACTTCCAAGGGTTGTAATATCAAGGAGGGCACAGGAGCACACAAGCAAGTAGTGCAAAGGTAGATTCTTTCTATTCATTTTTGATGGCTCACCTAAATGTCTAGCTAGGCTTGGGTGGAGGAGCTAGACACCTATGTGAAGCAAAATCAAGCTCTTTAAAATGAAGCCATTAAAGTAGCAATACGCATTTTGAAGGTAAGGCTTATGCTTGGTGGTTGTTTGAGTCCTTTTCATTAAATAATTCAAATACATCTACTGGCAAAGTTTATTAGAAGTTATAATCGTGGAAAGGTCGATGAAACGTTTTATGAAACACCTTCGTGGAGCTAATCAAACCAAAACAAACAAACCTTTCGTATGGGTTGAAGGATCTATAAACCCAAATTCATTTCGTAAAACCACTATGGGGGATGAAAAATTATATGATACTTTTCCAAGGGCAAGATCCCCATTGCATGATGAGCTTTATTCTCAAGAGAAAGACATGGAGATTCTCTTTCAAGCGGAAGACCAAGATCTAAGGTCCCCAATGTTGATGAAGCATTCTCAAATATTGAAGAGGAAGAAGAGAAGGCTAGAGGTAACATCGTTGTCATATCAAGAGAACATCTAGAACCTCATGAAGATGAAGATAGAGCATTTATTACAAGGAGAGAAACTCTTGCACTCTTTCACATATGGAGGTTACACAAATTAGCAGGGGAACATGTGTCATCATCGACAAATGGTGAGATCATGAATATAGGAAGGAGATAAAATGGAGGACAAGCATCACATGATGAGGAGCACACACCCCTCTCTATTTCATAATTTTTATGCACAAAGGAGGCAAGGAGGATTTGTGTAGTGAAGGCAAGGACAACCGCCCACACACATACATCCCGCTCTATACCTTGATGTCTCTGCATGGAAGCATTCCACCAGGGAGACCCCTAATGAGAAGATGAATAAAGTGTTCTCTCAACTTCGTTGTGGCAATGACATATTTGGCTAAGGAAGGAGCCTTGAGAGTGAGCTACCACAAAGGTCGAGAACCTTTGATGGGTCTCCAAGGAGAGATGAGCTTTTTTCTAATAGGGACACGTTTATTTTCCACTCAACTATTTGCGCTCGAAAAAAAGAAGATTTAGAAATATATGGTGACATAAGCATGGTGTCAAATGGCCACTCCATAGCCTTCGAGTAGCAAATGATACTTCTACATATAATGAAGATTATCATAACAAGAGGGTGTTACCACTCTTGTATGGATGAGCCAAATTATGGAAGTTTTGGAAGAAAGAGACCTTCAAAAGGAGGGTGACTTCATATACGTCAATCTGGGGAAAGATTAGCTATAAGTGAGGAAGCAAAAGGAAATTATAAGACTCAATATGTGAATTTGGCATTGAGCATTTCAAAGAGGAGAACCATCATATGACAGATACTTTATTTCATAGATTCTACAAAGTGTTACTGCTGAAGCCTAGATCCACATCGGGAGTCCAAATCTTGGTGGAATATTCCAAGAACCTCTTCACATGTAAGGTTCTGATTAGTAGCAATGATAGGAGGTATAAAGTGGTCGATGGAGTAATATTCTTTCATGATCAGATCTATTTGACTAGAGATTCCATGCTCAAGGAGCAACTACTATATGCAACCTATGAGATCTGCAACCAACCACTAGTTTCATTGGAGCATACCGTACTATCTTGAGGGATTCATGGGAAAACTTCAAAGATGAGATGCACTATCACATGAGGAAGTTCATAGATTACTTGGCCGGTTGAGGAGGAACATAGCTCTTGGGAAAGTTATCATTACTTCATCGTTAGGTCTCGTAATTTGGTAAAGATTGAAAAATACACCTACAAAGCCTACATATGAACCACTTTGGGATTCTAGGATCTAGCCCTCACGAGATCCAGAGGGATCTCTCTATAAATTGTAAGATTGATTTATCTTTTTAAGGTTTTAGCATGATATTAGGCTAGTTATTAGGCAGGTTTTTGTTTGTTTGGTTGGGTGTAGTCTTTAATTGAGCATAAAGTCCACGAGAAAATGAAAAGGTTTAGTGAAGATGTGAATAATCAACCAAGTTAGTAGCATTGGATAGATATGAAGCAACACTTAATCCAGGCTATGGAGTCACCAAAGGTTTTATTTGCACAGCTTGATTTCCAAGAGTGGTCCATGGGAGCCGTCATGTATAACAAAGGATCTCTTTAGATTAAATGATGGAGTGGAATTTATTAAAGTGTTGAGAAAGGGGAAAAAGCCAATAATTTCAGCAAGGATTTATCAACATACTACAAGAAAAGCCTTTTTAAGCAAGCTATTTTGAAACCGACCCGAAGGGCGGGGATAACCATAGACTTCTTTGAACAAGCTTGTATTAAAGCTAAACTTATCAGACAAACAATCCAGTAATCCACATGACTACTTTCAGAAGGGATGAAAACAGATAAGAAAACGAAGTGCAGCTTAAGATCAAGTCAGATGCATTAAAATCTAGGCTTTCTTTCAGCATACTCTTAGGGAAACCTTCAAAACAACCTTTGGATAAAGAACTAGAAGACAGGGCAAAACATAAAATTTTCTAGTTTAAATCTACTTAGCATGTATTGAAAATATCATTCAAGAACTTCCTTTCAAGTTTCACACATCAAGACATGGACTAACCAACATTCCTTGATAATGTTTATACTTAACTTAAGTCATTCTTAAACACACAATTGGAAGAAAACATAAATATAAAGCTTATCAGTGAAAGTAGGGTACCTTTAACAGTAAATCCTAACTCTATATTTGCTATTCTTTATCAGAGAAAGATGAACAAAATGGCATACAATAAAGGAAAATAAATAACAGTAAGAGGTACTTCGCCAATGATATAGACCAGGATCCCAAAAACCAGCTTGTATATTGATTGTCAATCTAGTTACATACTTCAAGTCCAATGTTTCATCACATCAACAACTTCTCTTCTCAACCTAACTTCTTCAATAACTTAACAGAGCTTCAGAGCTTCAGAGTTTATTTACATTCAACAATGATTCGATACAGCAACTATTACATCAGAAATCCAATAACCAACCCTTAAACTATCTTCTACAGAAGTATTTATAGAAGAAATTAGGAGGTGGGATGAAAGAAAAGATCTCTAGGTTCAATTAATACAAGTTAATGCTTCTCGACCTTTGAGGGGCTCAATAGAGATTTTTTTTGATATTTCTCTGTATTAATTGGTTTTCATTAAGTTTTTGGCTACTTGGCAGTTTTTGTTGACTTTAAAACACTTTAGGCGAGTTGGCAATAAATCTAGCTGTCTTCAAACAAAATATCTCTGGCTAGGCAATAACTATGCCCTCTTTTGATTTATGGAAGTTGCAGGTGGCTCTTTGGTAGCTAGAGAGGATTCAATTAGCCTCTGATGTGGCAGTGGAGGCCTTTCGGACTGATATATCTCTTTGTTTATTCTTAAAACACTTTTAATCTGCTTTACTCTGTGTTTTAAGCCTAATTAGGCCTTGATTTTCATTTCTGGTCTTTATCCTTTAACAACTGTGGATTAGGCCTTTGATTCTCGAATTGGTGCCTTAATCCCTTTAAACTCTGTTTAAAATCATAAATCTTCACTTATGCACTGATCTTATCCTTTGACACTGATACTCTTTGTTCAATTGTTGTTCACTGTGTTTTGCTATGTTGCAGGCACACAAAAGGTTTTATAACATCACCAATGCTCGTGAGGCACGGGAAAATTCATAGTTTTAAACCTTGTAGACTCCTTTTCTTCGTGAATAATGGCCTGGGGGATCGTCATCCCTGGCCTTCGTTTATTTTTAAGACTGTAGAAAAAACCTTAATACCTTGCAAAAAGCGAACAAAGTTAAGAAAAACCAGTGGAAAATAGGTTAAAGGCTGCTTTGGGCGGTTTGGGAGTGAGGTTAAGTCGGGGCCATTGGATTAGAATATCCAACGATCGAGATCAACCGACGAAATCTTTCGGCCCAATAGATAGAGTGGAAATGTGAATGGTGGTAAGTTTAAATCGGGGCTGTTTGATCTTCGGAGATCGATGGCGGAGAACTCTCAATGAAGCGTTTGGGAGAAAATATAGAAGGCAAGTGAATGGAGATCGGGATATACCGTAAACCATTCCATCAAAGTAATGAACGGTCAAGATGAATTGATAAAATGTTTGGGGAGAGTAGAAGGATGGTGTATGAAATAGGGGTGAGATTAAATCGAGACCGTCCGATCTAAAAGATCAATGGTCAAGATCCAAAGATGAACAAAGCAATGTGGCTGGTAAGAGGGTTTCACAAAAAAAATGCGATTCGATACAAATGTCAACATGCGTCCCTTTAAAAACCGCCTGTTTCGCACTTTTTCTGGGCATTAAACACTAGGTGCAAACATTTTGCGAAATGGATTGTGAGCTGTCGGAATTGAGGGCCCAGATCCGACGGTGCGGATCGCATGCGACGGGAAAGTTACACAAGCGGGGGAAAAGGTGGGCCCGGTATTATTTTGTCGCGGAGTGTTGGTTGAATGGTTCATCGGGTTTAATCTCGTCCGTTTGATCTAATGAATGGACGGCTAGATTTGAATCGGGGAGCGGGGTTGTGGAGGGGAAAAGGAAAAGTGAAAAGTTGCGATGCGATGGTGTACTGACCATCGGATCAAAGGGATGATCGATGGTCCAAATTAAATCATGGATCGCATGGGCGGAGGGCAACATGATGGATGGGCGTGATGCGATGAGATCTGGAACGTCAGATGAATGAGGATCAACGGCTGAGGTTTGTTCTGAGGGATCACATCAGAACTTTGAAAGACATGAAAAAAGGAAGGACCCATGCGGATTTGCGATGCGATGAGCCGATGGCCGTTAATCTGTAGAGATCGACGGCCCAGATTTATTTTAAACATTCATGTTGGGAATGGAAAAAAAAAAGGAAAAGGGGTTCGGGAAAGGGTTTGAAGCCCTTTAGCACTCGGTTGCGGGGCTTAAGATCTTATGAGGCGGAGGTTTAAAGGAAATAATCCCTCGGGGGCTTAAGTCCTATATAATATAAGAAGGGTGTTTTATACCAAAAAACAGGGTTTTTCAGGACTAAAACAGGGTTTAGATAGAGGAGATAAGAGTTTTTAAACCAAATGAAAGGTGAAAAAATGGATTTAAAGGGTGTTTGTTATGAATTAGAAGGTTAGATGAAGGTTTATGGAGGGATTTTATGGAGGAAAAAGGATGAACAATGGAATTGTTTTATGAGTGAAAATGATGGAAAATGGGATTTTTAAGCAATCTTTCTCTTGGCACACAACAGGTTCTTTTGGATAATGAGGGAAACAACAGTGAAGATTAACTCAGAGGATAAAATATCTTCATAAGACTTTAAGAAATAACAATTTGGACATGAATTGTTTCTTAAAGGCTAAAAGAGATTTAGCCACCATTTGATATGGAAAATTTTATAGGTGGCTAATAGTGGCTCCACATGGGGATGGCATCTTCTTGAAGATGTCAAGAATCTTCAGCTATTGATCTCTGGCTTTTCAGCAAGCTAGTGCCTTATCCATTGGGCTGCAACTTTCTTTTCTTTTGCTGATCTTTCTTTGACTTGATGATTTCTGCAGCAATCTGAAACAATGGAATTCTATCAAAACAAATCTTCTACCTACCCATTCCTAATGATCCTAACATTTTTTCTTCTTCGGAGTGCATTTGAACTAGAAAACTCTCTTCATCAACATTTTATTCTTTTGAAAACATGAAAACTAATCTATTTCTACTCTTATTTCTCCATGAACTCAGATTAAGCAGTTGAGTTCATAAGCTTCTCTACCTAACTACTATATGTTAGGATTAGACTGTTTGACAGACCTTTATTCTCTAAATTCTAAAACAGGAAATATAAAAGCAACAAAGCCAGGATTTAACAGTCTAACTTGCTGCTGATCTATGGCATAAAAACAAGCTGCACATAGACCAAATTTGCAGAAAATTAAAACAAAAAATGTGAAGGCTTCAGATCTGAAAATTTCAAAACATCCTTCATTATTTCTTCAGCTCTGTTTTGAATTTGTTTGAGCTATCTCCTCTTTCTTTTCTGGTTCAAGTTTTGGGCATATTAGAACCAGTTTTTTTTCCATCTTTGGCTCAAGATTTGATCTAATTAGAGCCATTCTTCTTTTGAGATTCATATGTTCAGATTTTGAGATATTTTGAACCTTCATTTTTCTATCCTATTCTATCTTACTGATAAGCCAAGATTGAGCTATTTGGCTGATCTAATTCACTAACCTATCAGCAGTAAATTGAAAAACCAATTAGTCATGATTAGGTTGTATGACTAACTAGAAGTGTGTTCTTAGGAGTGGCATTTGAGCTTGCACACTTTCAGATTTTGTTTCTCTTTTTTGGTATGGGGCTGTACCTTTCTTATTTTCATCGTGCCCTGTTTTCTATTTATATTGTTTTTGTATTTTCTTTTTTCTAACTTTGAATGCAGTGATGGATGTAATATTTACAATGAAGAAAAAATAAAAAAACTTCAAACTGATACAATCAAGAAAAATAATGTTTGAGCATCCTGCCATTGACAGGACCTCCAAAGAGTTAAGTTCCATTGATTCCCTGTAGGAAATAAGCATTGTTACCAGCAGTAGAATGAATAAGATAAGGGCCCATCCATAAGTTATCAAATTTCCCATGTTTTACCTTATCTTCTCTCATGGAATCCCACTTTAAAACTTTGTCACCAATGTTGAAATCACTGGCTTTTGTCCTTCTATCAAACAGCTTCTTGATGCTTTCTTGCTTCTGTAATGCTCTATTGTAGACTTCCTCTCTGGTTTGTTGAAGATGTATAGTCTGATTGATTCTTCTTGTCATATCATTATCCTCAGACTGTACTTCTTGGATCAGCTTCATGACTGGCACTCCTAGGCTGGTTGGAAAAATTGCATTTGCCTCATAAACAAGTTGGTAGGGTGACATTCCAATTGATTTCTTAAGTGTTAATCTGTCAGCCCATAATGCATGTACTAGCTTTGTGTGCCATGATTTTTTATTGTCTTCCAGCAACTTCTTGATTATATTTACCAAACTCTTATTTGAGGATTCTGTCAGCCCATTACCTTGAGGGTAATAAGCAGTAGAATGACCCAATGTAATCTGATATTTGTGACAGAATTCAACCATCTTTTTGGATCCAAATGCAGTAGCATTATCAATGATAATCTTCCTAGGACATCCAAATCTAGATAAGATATGATTTTCAAGGAATTTTATGATAACAGAGTCATTGGCTTACCTAGAAGGGATGGCTTCTATCCATTTGGTGAAGTAATCTGTTGCAGTGAGGATCCATCTATGTTGGGAAAATGAGGCTGGATGGATTTCCCCTATGAAATCTAGACCCCACTGTTGAAAAGGAGCTTCAACAGTGATTGGTTGTAGAGGTAAGAGAAGCAGTTTTCTTTTGCCTTCAAAAATTTGGCATTTATGACAGGTAATAATCATTTTATGAACATCTTGAGAGAGGGTGGGCCAGTAGTAACCAGCTCTAAGGATTTTATTGGCAGTTGTCTTCTAATAGAGGTGGCCTCCACATTCTCCTTCATGGAACTCATGCTTGATCTTATCTGCATCATTCTCAGGCAAACATTTAAGCAATAATCCACTAACATTTTTCCAATATAGACATTTATCCAAAATACAGTAATTAACAACTTTCAACTTTAAAAATCTTGCCTTTGTTTTAGATAAACCGGAAGGTGTATTCAAATTGAGCAAAACATACAAAATATCAGCATACCAAGATGAAAACAGAAAATGATCTTCAATAATGGGAGTTGGCAACTCCTCCTGTTCATCTAATGCATTAATCATGTTTATATCAATAGCTTCAAAATTAGACTCAGCCATCAATCTTGCTAGTCCTTAGCCTTTTAAGAGCTTAGTGGGCTTGATTTATAAATCATATTCAAGTATCACAACAATCCACTTTCCTCTTTTTCCATCTGGGTCCTGGGTTAGAATGTCTTTTACAACTGAACTTGGCACAAATGCAATTATGTGGGAGTGTAAAATGTAAACTCTGATGTCTTTTAAGGCTTTGACTAAGGCAAAGGCTTGTTTTTCCATGATATTGTACTTCAGAGGTGCATCTCTCAATGCCTTACTAAAGAATGCAATTGGCTGCTCTTGTCCCTTCAAATTTTTTTGTAATAGGACAACAGCCACTGTGTGTTTTGATGCAAATGAAAAAATGAAAAAATCTTTTGAAAAATCAGGACTAATGAGAACTGGTGTTTTGGTTGATGCTTGTTTTACCAGTTCAAAAGATTTCTTTACTTCTAAGGTCCATTTAACTCCTTCCTTTTTCAGCATGTTTGTTATGTTTCTAAGGAGTTCAGCTAGATTGGGTATGAACCTTCTTAAGAAATTAATCTTCCCAATGAAAGATTGAAGTTCCTTGATGTTTCTAAGATGGTTGATTTGCAATATACCATCAATCCTTTTTGGGTCTATCTTTATCCCCTCTTCTGATATGATATGTCCAAGTAGTTTGCCTTCTTGGAGACCAAACATTGTTTTCTTTGGATTTAAAGATAACCCATATTTTCTGCATTTCTCAAAGACTTTTCTCAAGTTTTCTAGGTGTTCTTCATCTGTTTTGGAAAAAACAGTGATATCATCAAGGCAAATAATGATAAAGAAACCTAATTCTTCTGAGAATGCAATATCCATGGCTCTCTGAAATGTGGCACCAACATTCATTAAACCAAAGGGCATTTTCACATACATGAAAGTACCCCAAGGTGTAGTAAAGGCTGTTTTGATTTGATCATCAGGATGTACCAGAATTTGGTTATAACCTGAGAAGCCATCTAGCAAAGAAATTCTTTTAGAACCAACTACCTTTTGTAAAATGTGATCCATCTTGGGTAAACGGTAGTTGTCCTTTAATGAGGCTCTGTTTAAGTTCCTAAAATCGATACAAAGCCTTATTTCTCCTGTCTTTTTCCTTACTGACACAAGATTAGACACCCAATCTGAATATCTAATAGGGACTATAATTCTAGCATCAAACATTTTCTTAATTTGTTTCTCAACTAGGGGTAATTGAACAGGGTTTATTCTGCACAATTTTTGTTTATAGGGCTTCTGGTTTTCCTTGAGAGGTATCTTATGCTGAATTATCTCTGTGTCATAGGACTTTAGATCCTCATAACTCCATTCAAATACATCAGAAAATTCCTTCAACAGCTCAATATATTTCAGTTTGATGTGAGCTGGAAAAGTTCTAGACAGTTTGATCATTTTTGGTTTTTGTTCACTGCCTATGTTACATTCTTCAACTTCAATTTCAACAGGCTCCAGTTTTGGTTTTTTGGCAACATCATTGAAATCAAACAATTCTTCTAATGGGACCAGTATTTTTGGCAAACTTTGAGTGTTAGATTGCAGCATTTCTAGATCTTCTTTTTCTAAATCTGCACTAATTTCTGTGGCATGTTGAAGATTATTAGCTAACAGATTTATATCAGCGATCTCTGGAGACTTTAATTCTTCATCAAGTGGGTTTTATTCAGTAGGACAGTCTGGTTCCTACTCTGAATCTAAACTTGGAAGTTCAAATTCATTTCTGGACTGTAGGAAGTCTTCTATTTGTTTATCTCCATCAAACACTTGCCAATATTTTTCATTTTCTGGGACAGCTGGTCTAAATTTGATTTGGGTGGTGCATTGTTTGGTTTCATAAGGTGTTAGAAAATTTCTAGCAGCAAAGGCTAAACCATTAGCAAGGATATTTTGGTTTCTTGGGATAAAAATAAGTTGGAATTCATCAAATGTTTTCAATAAATCAATGACATCATTTCTATAGGCTCTAAGTCTGGGGTGTTTGGCACTATATTCCCCATTCACTTGCCTAATAATAAACTTTGAATCCCCATGAACTTTTATCCTTTTGGCCCCTAATTTTTTCAATAAGAATAAGCCTAAAAGGAGAGATTTGTACTCAGCTATGTTATTTGAACATTGAAAATTTAACTTGTAGGAATGCCCTTCAGTATGATTTTTCTCAGTGTTATGTATCCATATGCCTGCTCCAGCATTATTCTTTGTACAAGAGCCATCAAAGTTCATACTCCAAAGAGGACTGTTTTCAGAATTACTAGTTTGACTAGTATCCTCTTTATCTATTGTGCTTTTGGATTGTTCATGTAAGTCAGCACTATGTTGAAATTGGTTTAGTTCCTCATGTTCTTCATTATGTTGAGGACAACCAATGGATGACTGTTTTGTAGCTCTAGACCTGTGATTTGTTTGTTGTGATTTTATGATTTGGCAAACTGTCTTAATGCTTTTGTCTTGTCTTCCTCCTTTTCTGTGTCTGCCACTATGTTACAGTGAGAAGTGGCTGCTAGATCAGTTAAAGTTTCCTGCTCATTAAATACTGCATGATTGAAAGAATAAATGAGTCAAGGCTTGTATGCACAGAATAAAGAGGAGAGTTTTCTGGTCTCTCTTGTCTACTAACCATGTATTGCATATGAGATTCCCTATAAAGTCTCCTGGTTTGATTAAAGACAGGGATGGTAGCATATGTCATATCCATTTGCATTGTTCCTTGTAACTTAGCTCCCCAAGATCTTGATAACAACATACCATACTTGGGGGGTACATCAGCCACTACAATATCCATCACTAAATACTTGGCTGGAATTTGTGCTAAGTTTACACAGAGGTCTTTGATCAAACCTAAACATTTCACGCTACTGGAGTCAAAGGAGTATAGATCTTTGTATGGTTTGGTGATTTCAAGGCCTAGACTCTCCATTACTGCTTTGGGCATTAAATTATGAGAGGCCCCTGAATCATGCATGGCACTGTGTAAAATTTTGTCATGAATTTTCAAACTAACATAAAAAGGAGGAACTGGCCCTTCTTGGTATCTTCCTTCAATTTTAGGACCAAATAAGAGCTCTGGTTGGTCATCATTGAGGTTGATAGTGTCATTATTTTCTCCTATGTTGAAAGCTTTCAAAATTTGTGATCTATATACATCTTGGGTGACTAATTCAGTGAGGGGAACATAGATCTTAATCTTGGCAATTTCCTGTTCCAAACTGAAAGGCATCTGACTTTTTACAATGTTTGTTTCAGCCTTATTAATCACCATTCTATCAGCAGAATCAGCTTGCTGATTTCTTCTATTTACAATGGTCAAAATTGTTTTAATAGGAGCACTAGCCAAGGTGCTAACGCTGCTAAGGTCTGCACTCTGTTTTGCATTAATTTGAGTGCCTTTCTCTTTGTATTTATCAGAATTTACAGCCACTGTTTTGTCCTTTTTTTTAATGTTTTTGGGTTTGATCACAGGGCTGTTTTTTGCAGAATTTTCAGAGGTTTTGGTTTTGGGAGTTTCCTGATTCTTTTTACTCCTAAGTTCATAGTCTTTTGGAGTCTCTATGATGGCATTTTCCAGCTGTTGGTAGTAACTTTCATCTTCCATTCTTCCATCATCATAGGGTGTGTATAAACCTTGTTTCTTATTGTGAGGAACATGAAAAGAATCATTGTCTACTCCCAACATGTTTATATCATCTTCCTCTGTTTGTTCAATTGTTTCTTCAACCTCACTTACATAGTTTTGATGAAAAGGAGGTGTAATCTGTTGATCATCCTCTCTTTGTCTGTTTTGAGGTTGGTTTCTCCTAAAATTCTGATTTTGGTTTTGAGATTGATTTCTGTTTTGGAGAGTTGATTGGTTTTGACTAGCTTGTGTTCTCTCAAGTATGCTCATCTTTTTCATCATTTCCTCCATCATTCTTTCCATCTTTGAGCCCGATGTGGAAGGTGCAGATTCCTCCCTAAATGATACTTTCTTCTCACTCCTCATCCTTGCTCTTTTCTCCATCAGATTCACTTCCACAACAAGAGCTCCCTTTTGCATGTCTTCTAGAGTCAAAGGGTCTATTTCTCTCAGCTGATAGGCCATTTCAGGATCAAATCCTTCAGAAAACTTGTTTAAGGCTGAACCTTGTGGAGGTTTCAATTCTGGGGGTAGGGCATTATATGCACTATTGAATCTAGTGCAATAATTTTGAACACTTTCCCCAGTATTTCTTTTGAGGTTATTATAATCTGCAAGTATTTGGAGAGGGTTTTTCTTAACTTCCCATTTGTTTAGGAATAACTGATGGAGGGCTTGAAGGTCATTGATACTATTAGGGGTTAAGCCTTTGAACCATTTTCTTGCTTCTCCCCCTAAACTTTGAGCAAACAATCTAAGTTTGAAAGTTTCATCATCAATCTCATTCCTGTCAAAATAGTCATTCATCTTGTCCACATGTTGTGAAGCAATAGTAACACCACTGGCATTAAACAATGGTATCTTGGACTGATAGTCCTGTGGAAGATTGACTAAAGGTAAAGGAAGGACTAGGGGGGCATACCGTGTTGCCATGATAGGAGGTTGTGGGAAAAATGGAGGTTTTACAGGTGGAGGATGTAGAATGGGAGGGGGTTGATGAAATGGTGTGGTTTGAACAGTGGATGTGTGGATAACAGAAGTGGATGGACCAACAAGAGATTGTTGGGCAGACCTAGGATGAGAGAAACCAAAATTATGAAGGAAATGTGAATAAGGTGGAGTAGTTTCTCTGCTACTAGGATGTTCACTTCTGTGTTGAGATGAAGGTGGAGACTCAGAGTCTATCTAAATTATATCATCAAGTGACCTAGTTCTAAATGGGTTTCTTAAGTCAACTTCTACATCTTGTAGAGCTACAAGGTTTTCAGGAACATAATTAGCTCTAACAATTGGTTTGACAATATTTGAAGTTTGAACCTTAGGAAACTTCCTAAGTATTCTTTCAGGATTATCAACTATATCAGGAGGATTTGGGTCAGGATGGGCTCTAGTATGGACCATTCTAGAAGCCACAATGTTGTGTTTTAGACCTACTAACAAGAAAAGTTTAACCAGATATGAAAATCTTTAGGAGGAAAACTGATCTTTAGCAAGAAAACTTTAATCCTCAAAGTCTTCTTAACTGAGTTTGTATGATGTGATGATAGTAATGGGTTTCCCAGTGGATTCTTTTGGTCTGTTTAGGATTTTGGAGTCACTAGATGGAAATTTTTAGCTTTAGAAGGTAAAATGTTTTATGGTCCACCACCATTAATAGGTCCGAATAACAAAGAAAATCAGCAGGCCTACTGATCTCCAGTGGAGTCACCAGGTGAAGAGTTTTTACTTGATTTCAGGGTTTTGAAATTTTTTCACCATCAACAATCAGAATCACTCTAGGCAGACACTTGGTTCATTGTTTGAAAATGGGATTATCTGAGTTGTGAAGTTATCTATTACTTCAAAAAGTTCCCCAGTATGGTCACCAGAGATGTTAGGTCTCTGTTATTTAGCAGAGTGACAAGACTAAACGCTGCAGAGACTACATCAAAAACCACTTTGGGATTTTAGGATCTGGCCCTCCTAAATCCAGAGAGGGATCTCTCTATAAGTGCAAATATTGATTTATCTTTAAGGTCTTGGTATGATATTAGGCCAGTTATTAAGAACAAGGGTTTTTGTTTGGTTTTGGTTGGGCGGGGATATGATGAAGGTGAAGGAAGTCTATATGAAGGGTGAAGGTGTAAATAAGTGGGAGAATGGTTCAGCTAATAAGATAGGCAAGAAGCAGTTTTAATCCATTGGGATATGGAGTCATAAGAGGGTTTAATTGAAACAGAAAGGTTCAAGAGTGGTCCATGGGGCAAGTCATCTATGTCAAAGGATCTCTTTAAGTTGATGTTATGGAATGGAACAATAAGAAATGGAGTGAGGGAAATCAAACAGATGAATAACAAAGACAACCTAAAGTCAAGTAAGTACTTAGAAACTATCCTGCTTTTGGCATGCACTTAAGAAAGACACAAAAGTAATCTAAGATCAGGTAAGTACTTTGATAATATCCTGCTTTTGATACACTTTCAATAGAAAACATTTAAAACACTTAGAATAGCTTAAGATCAAGTAAAGATTTTAACTTAGCCTGCTTTCAACATATTCAAAAGGAGAACATTCATGATAAACATAAAAAGTAGTCTAAGATCAGGTTAGTACTTGGAAACTAGTCTTCTTTCAGCATACTCTTAAGGGAAACTTTCAACCAACCTTTGGAGAAAGAACTAGAAGACAGGGCAAACCATAAACTTTCCTAGTCCAACTCTACTTAGCAAGTAATAAAAATAGCATTCAAGAACAATGTTTAAATTTTAGACAATAATACATGGGCTCACCAACATTCCTTAACTTCTTGGACTGTATTAAATCATTCTTAAATACACAAAGGAGGAAAACATAGAGATAAAGCTTATCAGTGAGAGTAGGGTACTTTTAACAGTAAATCCTAGCTCTATATTTGTTTTTTCTTTATCAGAGAAAGGTGGACAGAATGAAAACATAAAGAAAAATAACAATTACAATGAGAAACACATCACCATTGACATAGACTAGGATCCCATAAATCAGCTTGTATTTTATGTTCAAACCAGTTACAATAATCAAGTCTAGTAGGTTTCTTCAGCTTCAAACCTATCCTCTTAGCTTATGTATCTTCAATTATAAACAGGGCTTCAGCAGCTTTAGAAAACTATTTACATGCTACAGATATCCAAAGACCAACCTTCATCTCATCTTCTTTAGAAGTATTTATAGAAGAAAGAAGAGGTGGGATGAAAAATAATATCTCTTGTTCAATTAATATAATTCAATGCTTCTCGGCCTTTAAGGGGCTCAACAGAGAAGATTTTTTATATTTCCTTTGTATTAATTGGTTTTCATTAAGTTTTAGGCTACTTGGCAGAGTTTTTTATTTTAAAACTCTTTAGGCAGTTTAGCAATAACTCTGGCAAAAATATCACTAACTAGGCGCAACTTTTCCTTCTCGATTTATCAAAGATGCAAGTAATTGGTGGCTGAGAGATCTCAATTAGCCTCTCGATGTGGCAATGGAGGCTTTTCGAACTGTGGAGGCTTTTCGAACTAATAGATTTCTTCTGTTTATTCTTAAAACAATTTTAATTTGTCTTTACTCTGTGTTTAGGCTTGTTTAAGCCTTGATCTTCATACTTAACCATCCTTGGACTGCTGACTGTGGATTTAGGCTTCTGATTCTTGAATTTGTGCCTAAATCCCTTTAAAATCTGATAAAAAATCATTAATCTTCACTTTCGCTCTAATTTTATCCTTTGAGACTGATAATCTTCATTCTTCATGTTCACTGTGTTTTTGTAGTTTTGCAGGCGCGTAAAAGGTTTTATAACATCACCAATTCTCATGAGGCATGGAAAAATTCACAGTTTTAAACCTTGTAGAATCCTTTTCTTCATGAATAATGGCCTGGGGGATCATCATCCCTGCCCTTTGTTTCATTTTAAAACTATGGAGAAACCTTTATATCCTGCAAAAAACACACAAAAGTTATAAAAAGCCTGCGAAGAATAGGTTCAAGGTTGCTTTGGAGGTTTGGGCGCAAGGTTAAATCGTAGCCGTCGGATGAGGATAACCAACGGTCGATATTAAACGATGGGTTGATTTGGGAGGTTAGATGAAGGGTAAATGAAATGGATATGAAGTGTAATGAGAGCCATTTGATCTTAACAATCAATAGCCAAGATTTAAAACTGAAAAGTCAATGATGTGGAGGAAAGTGGTAAGGCGGAAAACCCCTAAATGGTTTTCGCATTTTATTTGGGTGGTAAGTGGTTTGGCTAAAAAAAATGTGATACTGTATGCCTGCTGACACAAGTACCCCCAATACCGCCCATTTCGCAAAGTTTTTGGGCATTAACGTTTAGGTAGAAAACTTTTGCGAAACACGATATCATCCATTGGATCATCGGAGGTAGATCGGACGATGCAGAATGGATGCAATGGGGAAAGGTATTATATGGCTCAGGATAGATCCTAGCCATTGGATCTGTAGAATGGACGGCGGAGATCTGTCGAAGGGGGAGAATGAGAAGAGGGAGGTTTGAAAGCGGAAGTGTTTGTGGGCCGTTGGATTTGAGAGAATCAACGGCGGAGATCTAATCGCAGGATCGCATCAGCGGAAGGAAACGGCAAAGTGGCAATGCGATGTGCCGATGCGATTGAGTGCAGACCGTTCAATCTAAGAGAGATCGACGGTCAGGATTAAATCGGTGGATTAATTTCAGAAGGAAAATGAGCGAAGAACGATTGAATTTGGGCCGTTGGTTCTTGTGGATTCAACAGTCCAGATTAAATCAGGGGTTCGGCATCGAAAGAGGAAAAGGGAAAGGATAAAGGGAATTTTGCGATGCGATGATGTACTAACCATCGGATCAGAGGGATGATCGATGGTCCTGGTTAAATCAGGGATCACATCGGTGAATGGAAACATGATGGATGGGCGTGATGCGATGAGATCCGGAACGTCGGATGAAGGTGGATCAACGGCTGAGGTTTTCTTGGAGGGATCACATTGGAAATTTTGAAAGATACGGAAAAGGAAGGACCCATGTGGATTTGTGATGTGATGAGTCAATGGCCGTTTATCTTCAAAGATCGACGACCCATATTTATTTCAAATCATAACGTCAGGTTTATGAAAAAACAAAGGAAAGTTTGGTTTTATTAAAATACAAAGGAAAGTTGGGTTTTATTAAAATACAAAGGAAAAGGGGTCCGGGAAACGATTTTAAGCCCTTTAGTGCCTGGTTGCGGGGCTTAAGGTCTTATGAGGTGGAGGTTTAAAATAAATAAGCCCTCGGGGGCTTAAGTCCTATATAATATAAAAAGGGTGTTTTATACCAAAAAATAGGGTTTTTCAGGACTAAAAACAGGTTTCGATAGAGTGGAGATAAGAGTTTTTAAACCAAATGAAAGGTGAAAAAATGGTTTTAAAGGGTCTTTGGAATGAATTAGAAGGTTAGAAGAAGGTTTATGGAGGGATTTTTATGAGGAAAGATGAACAATGGAATTGTTTTATGAGTGAAAGCGAGGAGTGAAAATGATGGAAAATAGGCTTTTTGCCAGCTTCTCTTCTAGCAAACAAGAGGTTCTTTTCAGACAATGAGGGAACAACAAAGAAGATTATCTCAAAGGGTAAAGATCATCATAAGACCTCAAGAACTCACAATTTTGACATTAGATTCTTTTTCAAGACTAAAAAATATTTTAGCCATCATTTATATGACAAATTTCCATAGTGGCTAACAACCAATCTCTCCTTATTCATTGGGTGAGAGGGAGCTCATCTATGAGCTACCTCACTGATTCAAATCAATTGTATGGTAAGGATTTTATTTCTAAACATCATGATGTATTTACTTTATACTTTCATTTTCTTACCACACATCTGCAGGACATTTCTCCAAGAGGGTGCACTCTTACTTATTTTCTTCATGGGCTACTTTGGGCCATGAGAAATGGTGATGTTGACCATTCCCTAGAAAATTTCGGGAAGATGATGTGCTCATCATGGTGTGATTCATTAACACCAACCATCATACACCTTCTCCAAACATGCAATAAGAATGGGGCAGCAAACAAGTGGTGGGAGAAACACTTTTTATATCATATCCTATTGCAAATAGGAGTAAAACTGCATTGGTTGCACATGAGGGACCATTTTCCTTCTCCTTTATTACATATGGCAGCTAGCATGACTTCAATTATGATTCCATATTCTGAAGATGTTCTTATCTTTGTTGGGAACATGATTGGAGGAGAGACACATTGGTTGGATGTGTCCCTGGGGGAAGAAAATTCCCACACCTTTTGCACTACATGCTTCAAGGGGAGCATGGGATATGATATGCCCACTACAGTAGATCACTTGTTTCTTTATGAGATGGGCCATATGATTTATTGGAGCACTTGGTACATGCCTCTCATGAGAATTTGGGAGGAGCTTTCCTATGAATTACCAAGCTGGGAGGTGATTCATTTCATTTGGATGATAGTATGGATATGGGAGTCTTTCATTAAGAATGAAGCCCCCCATGATTTTCATCACTTCTACCTTGAGGAGGCCATTGAACAGCAAGAAGGTTTCCATATAGACCTTCCATTATTTCATGATGAGAGCCATTTGATTTATCCACCAAAGGCCAACTTACACATTTGGGAAGAACCATTGGGAGATAGAATTGTTGCAGAATATCTGAAGCAATGGTGGAGACTGTTGAGAGTGAAGGCCATAAGAGGAGAAGGGGAGATTTTGCAGCACCCTTGAAGTTGCTTGAGTACAAGCAACATTTTGGAGGGGAAGACTGTAATATTCCTAAATTACCATGTAGCTAATGGGAATATTAATTTTTCTCTTAACATCTAGTTAGATGAATAAATGGGTAAGGAGGCCCATAAGTATCTTAAGTAGGCATAAAATCCCTCTTAATATGAAAAGGGATCATGTTAATAACTAGATCAAGCATCCTCATGTGTGAAAAAATTCTAAAATATGTGGACAAGGTCAAGTTTGACCAATTCATCAACACTAATATGGGATGAGTGGATCATCAATAAAGACAGCTCAATGTGAATGTAGCTAGTCAGAACAAAGACACCTTGGGTGTGAAAGGAGAAAATGCATGAAGATCAAGTCAGGATTGACCAAATCAAACAGAGTTGTAAATAGAAGAGTGGGACTCATGGAGACAGCGTAATTTTGGAGGAGGAACCTTTGCAAGGAAGTAACCTCATGAATGGGTGGGACCCATGGTGAGGAAGCTCATCAACTATAAAATTGAGGGAATTGCATCTATACAGGGCATGATTGAAGATATGATTTGATAATTGGGTCTTTTTAGACTTATTTCATGCTTCACCTGTTTAGCTAAGTTTGTTGCACTGTTTAGTGCAAGGGTTTTTCTCAAGCGGGAATTCCCCACTCTTACTTGGAGATCTTTTTTAAGAAATCCGAGAGGAGTTTTTTGGACTTCATTTCCACTATCTGGCACTTCGCCAAGCAGTCACCTACAGCTACAGTGTAGTCTCTTGCAGAAACTGCATTATTTCTTAGGGTTTTGCAGTGGGAGGGGTTAAAATCTTGTTTTATGAGCTAGTTTCCCAGGAGGATGATCAGCCTTTTTCTCGGAAAGCTATTAGGAGGAGCTACAGCCATCTCTTTGTATTTTCAGCCATATTTATGCAGTGCTTCAGCTATACAGTGTGATTCAGCCATAGATCTATAGCATATACTTCTTGTACTTCTTGTTTATCAAGAAACCCTTGTCGGGTCATCTTGGGTCTATGTAAAAGAGACTAGATCCTTGTTTTTGAGCTCTATTGATTAATATATCAGAAGATATGATTTGTCTCTCTATTTCTAAGTATAAACCCTAAATAAAATGCGCTTTTTTTTGCTTCAATATTTCTGTGTTGCAGTAATCATGGGGTTGTAATGTTTTTGAGCTATTTTAAGCATGGGAGGCCTGTTTATCTAGGCTATATTGATTTGTTTTTTATTTCCTTTTAGATTTGGTTGTTATAATGTCTGATGTAAAGGATCCATGGGCTGTTATTCATTATTATTACACAAATTTCTAAAAAAAAATAAATTAATGCATGTATTATTGATTTCCCCATTTGGGAATATTACATCAAGTGAATTAAATTATATTTAATTCACATGTAGGGATAAATCAAATAATTGATAATTCATTCAAAAATAACTCATGCATATCATTTCTTAGAAAGACCCAGTTGGGATTGGAGTTAAAGGGAAGTGCACTATCAGTTGTATAATCAAAAAATTGTATAGGTGGTGCATGGAGTTAGAGGAAGAGACTTGATTTATTGCGCAATAATTATTAGGGAATTTCATTGTTAATAGGGGCCAATTACCCAAGAAAAAACGCAAGGAAATAGGGATTCCTAAAGCCAAGAAATTAGTTAAGTATTGAACCAAGATTTCCTAGGAATGAGTGAAACATACATAGATAGTGCAGAGAGCTCTCAAGCCTGAGAGAAGCATTATATTGTTCTCATATTCTTTGGCTTATGCAATATACAGATAGCGGGGTTTTTTTTTAGGCTTTCCCCAAATAAATATTTTTATTGTGTGATTGAAATTGTTTCTCTTTCTTGTTCATGTGATTGTGTGATTGTAATTGGTTTCCGAAATTTTTAGGGTAGATTCAAGTATTTTTCTTTAGCATATTACAAATATCAGTTTGAATATAAGTGGATTTTCTACAACTCCAGTGTTAAAGATTGTATAACCAGATAAATAATTTGTGACATGTACATATTCTTGCAAGAGAGGACTTGGTGGATTTCTTATGTAGGAAGGACAGGTAGTATGCTATGAGTCATGGAAACTGAATTAGCACGAGCAAAACTATCGAACACAATCCTGAGTTGGCAGTGATCATTAATGCATTGAAGAAGTGGAGGCACTATCTTCTTGGCATGAGGTTTGTATTGATGAGTGATCATAGTGGGTTAATATACTTGTTTGATCGGTCGAATTTGAATGCCAGTCAAGCTAGATGGTTGGCCACGATCAACAAGTTTGAGGTACATCATGGGTAAAGAGAACCGGGTTGCAGATGCTCTTAGCAGGAAGATACATGTAAATCATATAGCAGCTATGTGTTCTTATGGGATAGACTTACAAGGTCATATTTTATAGGCAGGTCAGCAAGATGGCAGGTATATACAGCTTAGGCACATGTTACAGTAGAGTACAAGTACAAGTACATGTACATGTGCAGGTACAGGTGTGTAGGATGTGGATTATCATCTCTCAACATATGGCTTGATCAAATTTAGGGACAGGATACATGTCCTAGACATTAGTGAGCTCAAGAATATTATCTTAAGAGAGTTTCATGCGAAACCATATTCAGGTCACCCAGGATAGAAAAATACATTGACATTCGTGAAGAAGTTTTATTATTTACCGAATATGAAGAAGGATGTGGCAGATTTTGTGTCTAGATGTTTGGACTGTCAACAAGTAAAGGCAGAGTGTAAGCATCCAGATGGACTAATACATCCAATTCGGATTCCAAAATGGAAATGGGAGGTCATTTCCGTGGACTTCATCACAGGTTTTTTGACATCTAGACAACATGATTCCATCATGGTTGTGGTGGACAGGTTGACTAAGGTAGCACACTTCATTCCAGTGAAGAATATATATTCATCTAGTGATGTGGCAGAGTTTTTCATCAAATATGTGGCCATATTGCATGGTGTTCCAAAGAATATTGTGTCAAACATGGATGCAAATTTCACTTCCAAGTTTTGGAAGGAGTTGTTTGTAGTTTTAGGTACAAAGTTGTCCTTCTATATAGCTTATCATCCACAGATAGATGGACATACATAGAGAGTCAAAAAGATACTGGAGGACATGTTGAGGATTTATGTGATGGATCAGTCGAGGATATGGGAGGAGTACCATCCATTGGTTGAGTTTTATTATGACAATGGTTACCAAGAGTCACTGAGGATGAATCTATTTGAGGCATTGTATGGGAGGAGTTGTAATACTCCCATCAGTTGGAGTGATCCAGTGAACAAGGTATTGATTGGACTAGACATGTTATCAGAAATGGAACAAGAAATACAAGTAATAAAAAATAATCTAAAGGAAGCACAAGACAGGCAGAAAATCTATGCATATCGAAACAGGTTGTTTAAGGAGTTTCAGGTTGGGGAACATGTGTAATTGTGTGTTTTTATCACTTAGGGAAAACCTTGGCTACGGGAAAAACCCTAAGGTAACCTCGAACCTCTTTTAGGTTGAAAATATTTCCTTCAACCCGAAGAGGGATCTCTCCCGAAAACACAACTACCCAAAGGTCACTATAGTAGAAGGTTTTTCCTTTAAAATTCTATGGCCAGATTTAGTTCATAGGATACAATTTAGTTGGGATGTTTACAAAACACATCATTGTGCATGGAGTCTAGTCTATCAAAATGCTACAGATCTAATGAGCACGATACAAAAAACATTATAACAACAAATCCTTTGAGAAATTTATAATTTTGGAAGAAAAGAACTAAAGTGAGACAAAATTATAGCTGATCAAGGTAACAAATACTAATGGCTTAGAATTATGATAAAGAGAATAAATGAATCCATATCTCATACACTGAAATTTCTAGACGTGAAGAAAAGTTTTTATAAAGAAAAGGAAAATTGGCAAGGAACTACAACACATGAGTTTCTTATAAGATGTTCCTAAAAAAATATTATATATTCAAGACTTCTCAAATATACCATAATGCAAATGTTTTCAATAAAATCCAACACTTTTTAATTCTTTTGAAAAAAAAATTATGGAAAATACATCAACTAATTACAAAATAATAGTCTTTAAATTAATTACAATAATCTAAAAATATCAAAAATATCTTCAAGTTCATGCATGTGAAAAAAACCTTAACTACATTAAGTTTTTTCCTAAAATATATGCTAGAAAATATGTTGATATACAGGTTAAGTGAAATATCATTCAAACTATCTTCCTTGAAAATAGAAACAGGTCCCTATATGATAGCACAACATCCTAACTGGAAAAATAGGTCCCTTTGCAAAACAGGACCAATTTTTCCACCAAAATTTCCTCTATGTTTGATCTCTTCTTTCATTCAGACCTCCTGGTGAAAACTGTTAAGACTGTCATTGTCAAAGAATTTCTTCAGTGGAATTGATCAGATTACTAAAATGATGATAGTCCTGTTATCAATAATTTCCTTGTTTATTACATATAAAACGCTGACATTGAAACTGTCAACCTTTTCTGAAAAAAATAAAAATAAAAATAAAATAAAAAAAAATTTAAAACAAAGTTTATTGTGATAACACGTTTCAAGCCCAAGAAGAGCTCTTTGAAGATTGTTTCATGTGCCAAGCTGGCACCTTAGTTTTGTGGACCTTTGGAAGTTATTGCAGAAGGATTAAATTTGGTATCCTAAACACTGCTTGCTACGCGGTGAAATTCCAAGATATTTTCCATGTATCATTGCTTAAGAAGTATGTTAAATATGTTGATCATGTGATTGATTGATGTATTGCGGTAGAGCCAAATGGATAATACTAACCAAAATGTATATCTATAAGGTAAAATTCTTGGGTTGTTGGTTATCGAATATCCCTCTCAGGGCTTTCCGGTGCCCGAGGCAGACAGTAATATTAGCTGTATAGTTCACAAAGATGGCACATACATTTTCATATTAACTTAAAACAACTTGATAGAATAAGATGGAATATTACCTCTTTAATGATCTTGGAGTCCCTTGGAGAGCACTAGGCAGCGAAGCAGGAGTTCTCCTTCACCAGCTCCAAATCTTGGCCCTGCAATCAATTAAAGCACCCGTGTAATCTCTACCATAATATATATTTCCTATCAATTAATCCAATATATAATAAACATTTAAACTATGCACATCTAAGCCATTCATCTCATGCTATATAAGTGATTAAATAATAATGACAATATCAACGCATAGAATGGACAAAACAGATACAGTTATATTGATTTATAAAAAGGAGGATTACAACCGTCGGTTGTACCAAGCCCTCCTCAGCCTTCCAATCTCTCTATCTCTCAAAGTGGTGATGTCTTGATCAACAATTTCTCAATGAACCTCTTTGACCTTTGACCTTCACACTACAACAATGATCTCTACTTCACAAGTATTCAAAAACTTTGACAATCCTTCGACCTTGAACCAAGAGCCTTCAACTCCATTTTATAGGAGATGGAGAGAGCAATCATTGCCCTTCTCTTTCCACCAGTTCTGAATAGAAAAAACCAATATTTTTCCTCAACCTCCATGCTTTTTCCTTCTTTGAGAGTTCATTTGTTTATGGCAAGGCCCAATAAGAGATTAGTGCTTTGCAGTTTCCTTTTTGTACTGACTCTCTTGTGAGAAAAAGCTGTAGATTCAAATCATTCTCCGCGGGTTTTTCTTGTTTCAAACTTAAAACACGGGTAATTATGCCCTCTAGTGGAAACAGAGCATTTCCCTAGCCACTAACGCAGCCTATTCACTGATCAGGTGCGTTATAATGCTCTTGTGTTGTTATAGTGAGGCGTTACCTTGGTAGAAATAGGTTTAGTTTAGGTCTTTGTATTCCTTCCATATTTATCTTCTCCTCTGAGCTGATGAGGAGGTATTTTGACCTGTAACAGATGCCCCCTAAAGTGTGAGGTCAGAGACGAAGACGATGGCCGAAATACTTTACAATGTGTGTAGTAGAGATAAAGAGATTGAAAGACTGAGGAAAACCTGAAACAACAACATATGTCAGAAAATATAGTATCTACCTTGAGTCGGGCATTCCCATGCTCAGTAGCTTAAACAACATGATTTCTCTAGAATAGAGATATGAAGAATCTGTCCACCGATAAGCACAATGTGAAAGTGTCTGTCATAACAGGATCAGGCTGAAGAAGCTGTCTCCATAAACAATATCGCAACTTGGGGAAGGGAACACAACTTTAATGATGTAACCTTTGCCCCAAGGTCTTGACTGCCGATTCACTTAAACTGCATATTTCTCAACATGTGAATGAAGGAGCTGTCATCGAACATGTGAGAAATCGTCTGAATACCAGTCATTAATGAAAACTATTAACAGACGCGAAGGTGGCCACCGATAATGATGATGGTCCCTAAGATGCACAGTACAATCTAGCGAGTGTGAATAAAAAGAGTTGAAGTCGAACACTCGTAGAATCATTCGACCAGGAGCCAATGATGAAGACTCCTGATCAAACACAAGACTACCTGCCACTGATGTCTGCAAGTATCCGGATACTGATGGGTTTCTGTATCATCTCCCTAGATAAGATTTTGAAGTCGATAGGAAGAGATCTGTTGAAAGGTAGGCACTGAGGCGTCCTACATCAGTCAACACGAAACGGAAACCAAATGATTTTGTTTGTGATGGAGATAATGAAGAGTAAATGGGGATGTCAGACGACAAATAATTTCTAGCATAATGAGCGGTTTGGTTGATAAGAGGAGCAGTAGATAGCGAGATCTGCTTGAACAATAGAAGGCACTGTAACAGGGTACTAGGCAGCTGAGACTTAATGAACACCAAAGAGTGTATTAGGATTTCACTGGTGTAGGGACGCTGGGAGATGAAGGCTAATACTCATAGATGGTAGGGTTTGGCTAACTGCGAAAGAGTTTTTTGGGAAGTGCCATGTTCAAGATTTTTGCTGCCAAATCGACCTTTCTGAAATGTAACAGAGGTAGTATCCATTTTGTCCAATTTTTTCCCCGTCTGATTAAGTTTAACGAGTCTAGACGAGTAAAATCGGTGAATTTTTCATATTTAGAGAGTCTAAAAAATATCGTAAAAGACAACTCCGTGCCCTGTCTGATTAGGTTTAACGAGTCCAGACGAGTAAACTCGGTGAATTTTTCATATTTAGAGAGTCTGAAAAATATCATAAAAGACAACTCCATTGGGGTACCTTTGTCATGTCTTGATAACCGAGCACGGCAAAGGGAGAATAGTAAGCCTGAAACAGTTCATTTTCCGTGAGTTAGTCCATCGAAGCCGGAAAAGTGAGAAATCTATGTTCGATGGATGTCTACCTTTTTGTTATGAGTATGAGGAGACGGAGTAAACTCAGTACTCTTTCTGAAATTTTAGCGAGTCCAACAAAGAAACAATCGGTGCTCTCCGTGAAATTTTAACGAGTCACGCGAAGAAAAATCAGTGCCCTCCATGAAATTTTAACGAGTCACGCAGAGAAAACTAGGTTACTTTTTCGGTTTAAAGAGCTTTGAAAAAGACGAAAAGAATGGCTCCTTACTTCTCTATCGTGGTAGTTTAGCGAGCCCGACAAAGTCAACTCAGGTTTTTTTCAGTTTTATGAGTTAGAAAAGGTCCCTAAAAAGAAAGCTCAATGCTTCTTCATATCATTTTTAACGAGTCTGAAGAAGAGAACTCCAGGTTTTTCGGATTAACGAGCAAGAAAAATACCATAAAAAGAACGCTCGATATCAACTTCGTATAAGTTTAACGAGTCCGAAGAAGGGAACTCGAGGTTTTTCGGATTAACAAGCAAGAAAAATACCGTACAAAGAATGCTCGACTAAACATGTGTATGTCTGCATATGAATCTTGATCACTCATCAGAACATCAATAACAAATCTCAATAGTTGCGATACATGTGCAGCGAGAATTCATGACTTTTGCCGACTAGCTTAAGAGAGTCATGCCCCAGAATTGGCTATAAGAAGGTCAGAAGACCTTCAATTTCACTGTTTTGAGTGCTGTGAAGGAGCTCTGGGGTGAAAAGGGGTGAAAGCTTCAGCTGACGATTGCGGTCAATCTGGGCAATGGTTTTCCTTCCTGCGAGATGCAGGTAAGAGCTAGAACCTCTTGCTATCATTTAATTGTCTTTTTGTTAAGTTTTGCTGGTTCAAAATGGGAAATTTGTGAGGCCCTAAAAAATGTTTGTGCCTAACGCGGGCCAGTAGTGTTAGAGCCGCGTTAAGCGCTCTTCCCGTGAAGGGATTCCGCGTTAGCGCGCTCTGTTTTACACTATGGCCAGCACGCGCATCGCGTTTTTTAGCAACTCATTTCTCAACGTTTTGAAGTGATCCAGGCAATTTTTAATCGGTTAAAAATGTTGCATTTGCAGGTATTCAGCTGTTAATCATGAGTATCTGGCGAGAGAGAGAACATGAACGGGAAGAACGAGATATGATTACGGATGCTGCAAGTTTGATGGCTCTTTGCAGGTGCGATTTGCTAAAATATGCTCGTTTAGAACTGATGAGGGGTCAAGAGGACCTCCTGAGGTGGCTAATCCAACAATGGGACGAGCGGCACCATGTCTTCCGGATTGGGCGAAATGAGATCTCAATCAAGAAGGATGATGTGTACTTTTTGACTGGCCTATCATGTCATGGACCAAGGCCCAACTTGATGAGGTCCAGAGCTGACCCACGTTCCACTGCTGATCTGATTCTTGAGCATTGCATACGTGACACACAGGCTGTGAGAAACCAGGTACCGATCGCACGGGTGACTTTGAGACCACTAAGGTCTATATTATGGATGATTGTTCGCTTGGCAGGTGCCAAGAGTCAGCATGTGGCCACCAAGGCCCAGATGCTACTAGCCTTGGACTGTATGCAGCCTCAGGTGTTTGACTGGTGTGACAGAGTTATCCGTCGGGTCCGAGCAGAGCTTACCGCATGCAAGACTCGTACCCAGAGAGAGTTTGGGTATGGTACACTGATCATTTCTTTCTTACTGGAGCGGGTACCATTGATGAGGCCCAGGATCATTACAGCGCCATTGGGCCCATGCGAGTCGAGGTAATCTTGATGGGTAGCTTTGCTTCCGCGGACTGGAGAGGGTCCCGTCCGCCACTATTTTGATGATGGATTTTTTGATTGGCTAAACTCTTAGATTATTATGATCGAGGATTATCCCTATGCAGGAATGAACTTCACAGGCAATCCAGAGTTAGTGCTGCCCCCTAGCACCCAGTGGGGACTCGATGGTAAGAATGAAATGATCAGTGTACTGTAGGAAGTACTTTGTTTTTGTATTTTAAATGTTTATGCAATTTTTTTGTTGAAATAAGGTGAAAATTATGTTTTGACATGAAGTGTTTTTTGCTTGACACAGATGTGGCACCTGTCCGCCAAGTTGGGGCCCCTCGCTATGCACGGCGAGGACTGCAGCTACCCGGGGCTGGCGCACCAGCAGAGGCTGCGGAAGCCACCAAGGATGATGATGGCCAGATTTTACATGAACTCTTCAGAAACTTAGAGGGTTTGAGTATGGGTATACCACCCCTTCCTATGTGGGAGGTTCCAGTTCGTTTGCAACGACATACCGTAGGTGTGCCGGAGAGATACCTGGTGCCTCTAAGGAGGATAGCCAGAGCAGTTGTATGTTACCATGATCATCAGGCCTAGCTGGCGGAGCGGATGTATTAGTGTCAAAGCGTGGCTTAGTATAGCCAAATTTTTGTAAAACACCAAAGTTTTGGAATATTTTTTGATGTAACTATTGTACTGGAAATGACATATATATATATATATATATACCTAATTTTTGGTGATTTTGTGTTTTTTGATTTTTTATGTATTTTTCAATGGGATGAAAATATATATACTCATGTATAAATCTTTTATAATAAATGTGACAAATGCCAATCTAACACATAGTTTGCCAAAGAATCGGCTAATGCATTAAATTCTCTAGGAACGTGCTCAAATGTGATAGTTTGAAATTGAAGTTATAAAAGTCACAACCTTAAAAAATAACGTAACAAGACTGGATGATGGACATGGTAATGATTGTTTAACTGCATAATGATAAGTTTGGAATCTAACGTGACCACTTAATTGGAGATGTCATGAGATTCCGCCTCCATGAGGAGTTGGATCACTGCCATGTACTCAGCAACGTTATTTGTGGCACTACCTAGGAAAATTCCCCCAGAACCAAGAAGTTCCAACTTAGGAGTATAGAGAACCCAAGCGGCTGAAGCAATGTGTCTAGTGTGACGACTAACACCATCCGCATATCCGATGTATGATAAGGAGGATGACAGCATCTGTGTGAAAAAAAAAATATTATACATGATAAAAACACCTCAAAAACCAAAAAATATCCTGAAACATCAAAAAAATAGGCAAAACTTATATACATAAAATTACAAAGCATATGCCTAGTGCGAAACTAGGCAAAATACTTCTTTAGATAGAGCCCGTTGCGGGGCTCCTCGAGTGGAATTCCATTACAGTCCTGTAGTTCGTAAGCTCCTTTTGAGAGGGCTTTAGTAACGATGTAAGGACCGAGCCACAATGGTTGGAGTGTTCCTGCCCCCAAGAGGTCGTGTTTTTGATCATAAAGAAGAACAAGATCGCCCTCTTGGAAAGAACGAGGCTTGACAGATTTGTCGTATTGAGCTTTAACTCGGCGCTGGTGAGCTTCGAGTGCTAATGTAGCATCTCGATGAGTTTCGTCCAAATGATCGAGCGAGAGCAAGCGCTCTTCTGTGGTGGTGGTGCCAGGCAGGAGTTCAATGGCAAGTTTGAGCGATGGGATTTCGCACTCGATTGGAAGTACTGCCTCCAGGCCGAAAGCAAGTTGGAAAGGTGTAAAGCCTGTGGCAGTTTTAACTGACGTTCGGTATGCCCATAACGCAGAATATAACTTTCGATGCCATGTGGTTTTATGGTTTCCGACCAATCGACGAATCATGGTTTTGAGAACGCCATTTACGGCTTCTACTTGACCATTAGCTTGAGGATAATAAGATGAAGATTGATCTTGTCGGAAACCTAGCATGGATGTTAATTCGGTCATCATATGATTTTGAAAATGAGATCCATGATCTGTGACAATCGATAGGGGTACGCCAAACCGACAGATAACCTGATTAAACAGGAAGAGAGCGGTGGTTTCGCCATCGGCCTTAAAAGTGGGAAGGGCTTCAGCCCATTTCATAAAATAATCGACCGCAACCACGATGTAGTTGTGTCCGTTTTCCGAAGCGGAATTGCAGGTGACGAAGTCAATTCCCCATTTAGTGAAAGGACCGACGAAGATAACCGGGTGAAGGGGGGCAGGATGTGCGCGCATTTTCTTTGTGAAAAATTGACATGGATGGCATTTTTGGACTGCTGCAATGCAATCTTTAAACAAAGTGGGCCACCAGTAACCAGCGCGCAAGATTTTTTGGGCAGTAGCTATGCCCGAAAGATGACCACCACATGCCCCTGCATGGCAGTCATTCAAAACACGTTCTACCTCATCGATAGTGAGACAACGTTGGAGAATAGTATCAACACCACGACGATATAGTGTATCGTTTAGCACAAGGTAGTGCTTTGCTTGGTGGCGGATACGACGACGGTCATCAGACGTGAGAGCTGGGCGGAAGCGTTGAGTTTGTAGGTAGACTAAGATGTCTCCATACCAAGGGTACGAAGAGTCGACCAAGTATACAGATTCATCAGGGAATGGATCATGAGCTACCTCTGCCGGGTCGATTCTGGGAAGGTTCGATAGTAATTCGGCGAAGACAAGGGATTTCTTTGCTTTGGCAGCCGTGAACACCAAATCAAATTGTTGGAGGATGACGATCCATTTGGAATATTTCCCTCCAATAATTTGTCTAGACAAGATATGTCGCATGGGATTCTCCAAAGCAATCACCGTAGTCTGTCGCAGCAATATATAATGTCGGAGTCGGGTGACGGCGAAAACTACCGCCAGAGAGAGTTTCTCCACATGTGAATAACGTAATTCAGGTCCGATTAGACCTTTTGATAAATAGTAAATCACATGTTCGCTGTCGTCATCGTGTACTTGAACCAAAACCATTCCAAGAGAGGATGGTGATGCTGCTAGATAGAGGAGAAAGTCGCGTGAGTAATCGGGGGCACTAAGGAGTGGGGCTGAAACAAGTGCATGTTTTAAAGCATCAAATGACCGTTGAGCTTGGTCATCCCACAAATATAGTGTTCCTTTCTTCAATAATCACATAAATCCTTTCGTCATCTTGGCATAGTTAACGATGAAATGACGCAAAAATTTGGCCTTCCCTTGCAAACGTTGGAGTTGAAGGAGGGATTGTCGTGCCGGCAATTCAACAGTTGCCTTAACCTTATCAGGATCAACCCTAATCCCGTGCTTGGAGAAAATGAAACCTAACAGACGTCCGGACTTGACCATAAATACGCACTTATGAGGATTTAGACGTATATTGTAGAATCTACACCTAGCAAAAATTTCTTTCAAATGAGCGAGGTGATTAGGTCGTTTCTTGGAATGGGCTGGAAGGTCATCCAAGTAAGCCTGTATAATATGTCGAATGTCATGAAAAGCATAGTCCATAGCCCACTGAAAAGTTGCTCCAGCATTCTTCAGACCGAATGGGAGTTTACGATACACAAATGTGCCCCAAGGATAGATGAAGGCAGTTTTATGCTGGTCATCTTTTTTAATTGCAATATGGTTATAGCCCGAGAATCCATCCATGAAGGAAAAAGATTCGCATCTGGCACAATCGTCGAGAATCTGATCTATGAACGGTGTAGGATAATTGTATTTGGGACAAGCGGTGTTCAGATCGTGATAGTCAACACAAACTCGAATGGTGACTTGTTTTTTATCGACAGGAACCGGATTGGAAACCCATTCCGTCAAAGGAACGAGATAGATGAAACCAACGTTTAAAATTTTTTCTACCTCAATTTTGATGGTGGCTGCTTTGCATAGGTGGACAGGTCTGAGTCACTGCTGGATTGGTTGGCATTGTCACAAATATTGATTTCATGCTCGACTATAGATGGATCTATGACGGCCATTTCATCATAAGACCAAGTAAACACATCATGGAATTCCTTGAAAAGGGATGTGAAGCATGCAATTTCCTCAGGATTGCAATCGGCTCCAATCTGAATATTTTCCACGATACCCGTTTTGACCGAGATATCAATGAGCATTGTCTTAGAAATATTACCCATGTTCCCTTCTGACTCGATAGTTTGGACAGTCGTGTAAGCGGAGGGAACCATCTCAGGTGGGTCAAAAGATAGGATTTCAGTTTTTATCGCCTCCGAGTCAATCATCGAAGCGCGATGGTGAAACTCTCCCCAAGGTTGTTCTTCTAGAGACATGATCTCTCGAATAGCTTCGTCTGTAGGCAAGACTTCATTGAGGAGATCCTTAGAGAGAACAGTGATGGGAGTGAGGTTTGTACCTTCGGTCGAAACCATAGCAGTGGAGGGTTCAGATGCGGTTTGGATGGCTTGATAAGCCAACTCGGTTGGCGAAAGCGGCATCTGATCTCCATAGGAATCAATGTCTGAAGGTGCCGGGATGATCCATGGGTCGATAGAGCCATCCAAATTGGTGGATATCATTGCAACCGTGTTTGGGATCAATGGCGGCGGGAGAGGAAAACAACCCAGTAGGGAAGATGCCTTCAGAAGACCGGTACCGATACTGATGTAAGAGTCAGGAAAGCCTCCTATTAGGGGTACAGTGCTACTTGGTAACGTGGCATAATCAGGGGTGCAGAAGGATAGCTGATCCACTGTGACTATTTTCCCATCCAATGGAAATAGAATGAGTCGGAAGACCGAAGACACAATGGCGGTCATGGCATAAGACCAACTGCGACCAAGCAATAGATTATAGTCTAGATGGCGTTCTACGACTTCAACATCCACGTTTACCATTTTCCCACTCAGAGTGATGGGAAAGCTAGCAAGGTATCCTTTTGGGAGGAACGTGTGGCCATCGAAAGCTTTGAGGGAATTCAATGGCGGGGTGAGGGTAGGAGAACCTAAATTGAGCCAGCAAGCTTGTGACATAACGCAGGTCGAAGCACCTTCGTCTATGACAGTGCGATGGATTGGTCTCCCTTTCGACACAACCTGCACCTGGAATGCGAGTTGGTGTGAGAGGCGAGGTTTAGATTTTTCCATATCAAAGATAGCTAGCATGGAATCCTGGGGGTCTATTCCACCAATGGCCGAAAGCAAGGCTTTCCTTTGTGCTGGACAGGTTTGTAATACTTCGAGAGTAGACATAGTTGACGGCGCCAGCACCAAATCTTCTACAATGTTGTAGTTTTTGGTTGCACGTGCAGAGGTGTTATGAGTCGTGCGTCGAAGTGTCCCTTTGGGGGGATGAATCATGGGGTCAGCAGTAGGTCGTTCGATTGGGCGGTGGTGGATTTGAACTAGTACCAGGTTCTTGAGCATCTATGGTAGGATTTCCATAAATCTTGGCTCGTGTTTGAAGTTCAACACTCTCAATGCCATAAATGGCAGATGGTCCTTCACCGGAAGGATGTGAACCATCATTTCCCCGTTGTTGGGGTTGTGGCGAGTTGTCAACCATGTGTTGATGTTGCTGCTATTAATTAGGAAAAATATTATGAAGAACGGCAGATGTTCACCCAGAATCCTTGTTTGCAATAAAATCGGTGCATTCCTGCAGTCGAGGACATTTGTATGTCAAGTGGTCCTCTGCACAGATCTTGCAAGAAAATTTCATGGGTTTATCCTTCCCTTTGTCATTTTTGGCAGCGTTTTTTTGATTAGGGTTATTCTGATTGTCCGACTACTCTTCCGAAGAAGATGCCTTTTTCTTGTTATTTTTATTTTTTCCACTAGGTTTTTGTGAATTTTGCACAGAATTTACCTCAACGGTAGGAAGAGTAGTCATTTGGTGAGGGGCGGTGGTAGCCGAGGATGGCTGGGAGGCTTGCCCCCAAGACTTTTTTGTGGCTACACCAGAGATTGTGCCAACGAGACCGTCAGCATGAGCTCCAGTTTTCTGAGTAGCTAGAGGATTTGGGTTACCAGGGGCATTGGGGAGAAAATCATATAGCGTGCCAGATTGTGAATAGATTAAATCCAAATTTTGGGCATGACGAATGCATTGATCTTCTATAACCACACCAGAAAGGCCAATGTCTTTAGATATGTGGGGTAAAAGAGACTTACAAAACCAATTAGCTAAGAGATGATCTGGGATTGGCGCTTTGACTAGCCTCCTCCTACGTCTCCATTCATGGATGTGATCGGAGATGTGGGTGGCGGTGTCTTGGCACAGCGAGGTTAACAGTTCTGTTCCGGTTTCAAATTTGTTTGGTAGTTGGAAGTTCTTTAGAAACTCCGTCGCTAAAGCGCCAAAAGTATTTATGGCGGCGTGTGGCAATTCAATAGACCACTTGGCGGCATTTCCTGTAAGGGTGTAGGGAAACAGTCGAAGCCGAACACTATCATCCACCATGGAATTAGATATAGACCATAGATGAAAGGTAGTGATGTGTGCGGCTAGGTCATCCCCTTGTTTCCCATCGAACTTTGGGATGTCAGAAGGAATCTTGTGCGGTACTGGAGGCCAGAGCGGGTTTTGATTGATGGGATCATTAGTCAGTTTATGGATGTCATGGATGTCCAGAGCTACCAAAAATGGCAATTGTGGATTTGCCCCCGAATCTAACCAAGGAAGTATGGGCTGACTATTTAGACCATAGGGTCTGCCCATCAATGTGTTACTAGGAGGATAAGTAGGACTTTGATAAAAAATTCCTATAGGTGGAGGGGTAGGGACATATGGTTGTTTTCCATAGGGCATATTGTATTGCAGGGCGAACGGTTGGTTGCCCCAGTATAAAAGTGCCCTCCCATTCCAGATGGAGGTTGGGGTGGGTTAGTCCATATGGATGCAATAGAGTTTTCCGGAGGCATGATACTACTTGCATAGTTCGGCAACGGCATAGACCCTACACCTATATTTGAACCACTTAATGGAATAGTATTAACAATAGGTTGTCCCGTTTGTCCTAAGGATTGTAGGGGAAGTGAAATGTTCCCTGCTACCTGCGTGCTGGTGACACTGCCCCCTAGTATAGTGGCCAAGGGGTTTGAACTCAGCAAAGGGTTCCAACTGAAAGGGTTGCTAAAAGGAACCGAAGTATTCACACTTGTGGGAGGAGCGACCGTGGGTCCCAACGTGGTCATGGTAGGAGTAGATCCCAAAGGACTCGGCGAGCTACTGACAGTTGTGATGACCGTAGGGTTGGGATTAGGTATATGTTGACTACTGGGGTTACCAAGTGACGGCATAGAACTGACAACCGGTAGGGAGGATGGTGGCGAACCTGGGATGGTTGCCATTGGCATCGACCCTGTGGATTTCGGTTGTGAAATGGATGTTTGTGCGGCCAAAGACATGTCTTGGTGTGGTGGAATCTGAACTATCATGGACCCCAACGGATCAGTGAGTGGAGGATTGTAATGAGGTACAACCCCTTCCGTGAAAGGATCCTCTAGAAATTCCATATGATATGAGGCTATGTGAAAATCAGTGTTTGTCAATGGAGACTGCTCTTTCGTAGAAGGCGTGGGTTCACCAAGGTTCAGTTGTTCCTCAAGAGGCAGAGGAGGTAGACCTTGCTATCGTCGAGACAGACGGCATGGGTCGGATGACGCCACGGTGACCTATTTATTTTTAACAAATTTTAATAAATTGTGATGTATTATAAAGTCTCAATGACAGTAACCACACACCTAAAAAAGAAAGAAAAAATGACTCTCTAAAATCAATCAGCAAGCAGCCAGAATAGGGTGCCCTGTCTAAGTACTACCATTTGCTGGTGATGAAATCTAGTATCACAATAGTATACAGAGAGGGTTGGTCGAAAGTACAGTTACGGTCACTCTAGAGCTTCGCCCGAACCTCAGACGATAGGTGTAAGCACTCTCGTGAAGACGAGTACCCTCCTAAAGACCGAAGACAGAGTGGGTCCGTCTGTTTCAGGTACCAGGACAGCCCGTCCCAGTCACCTTGTGTAAGTCCCTAAAAATTATGGCCACTAAAGATACCTCAAATCACAGACATCATCAGGGGGGTCCACGGTCAAGGACAGTGTGCTATATGGGTAGAATACCTAGATCCCCAATCTTGTTTCAACATCCCCAAAGGGAACCCCAATATATAACACACCCACCGGATGCAGTCGAAGGTGGGCTACCTTCTTGTGCACCCAAGTGTTGTCTCGCACTGAGCTCCGGTAAAGGAACGGTCCCGATAATATGAGTGCAGTAGGATTTTGCTCGTTAATGACTCTAGTTTCAAGTTTTGAGATCTTGGGTGATTTCCTCACTTTTCCTAACCCAAGATCCTAGCCTGAACTATTGTTTGTGTGAGCTAAAAAAAGAGTAATGTGATTGATTTTATTTATCGCTTGATTCTTAGTGTACTTGATTATTAGTCTTGCGGAGGGGGAGTGGACGTATGAAATGTAATGAGACTCTGACTCAAGAAACCATGCAAAAATATGCTCTAAATATTCAATTCGATGAAGAGTATTTCTACAAGGAGAGGTTTCTTTTCAACATCCATGCACTAACATTCAAATAGCACAGTTCAACTTTAAAGATTCAGACTTCTATCTACCTCTTCTTAACAGTCTATGAACTGAAATTTTCAGAATTAACTCAGCTAGATGCAGAAAAACTAAAAAAATAAAAATAAAAATTTCTTCTCTAAAAAGTAAATGCTTTTAACACTAACTTTTCAAACAAGAGCAAACAAACAGAAATGCTAGCTTAGTAAACAAGCACAGGGATTCAGTCAAGGAGATATACTGATGGCCAAAAAACTCTACAACCAAAACATAATCACAGTAGTGAACAACAAATTTTGGTTGAGTAACGCACTGTATCTGAGTAAAGACAGTGTTAATCCAAATACTAACGCATTGTATTTAAGCATATTCAGCATTATAACCTACTAAAAAACACACAAAGGTAGCATTAACCAGGGTAAAGTTCTTCAGATGGTCAAACAGAAACAGGATTGAACTTTGGCAGGGATTTGAAATGTCCTACTTTTGGGCATAAATACTGGTCAAAAGGGTCTGTGAACAGAGGAAAGAAGAAAGGAGGAAAGAAATAGTCCGGAAACTATGGGGAAACTCCCTAGTGGAGTCGCAAATTCTGCTATAGGGTAAAATGTTTGGGTTGTTGGTTATCAAATATCGCTCTCAGGGCTTTCCAGTGCCCAAGGCAGACAATAAGATTAGTTGTATAGTTCACAAAGATGGCACATACATGTTCATATTAACTTAAAACAACTTGATAGAATAAGATGGAAGATTACCTCTTTAATGATCTTGGAGTCCCTTGGAGAGCACTAGGCAGGGAAGCAGGAGTTCTCCTTCACCAGCTCCAAATATTGGCCCTGCAATCAATTAAAGCACCCGTGTAATCTCTACCATAACATATATTTCCTATCAATTAAGCCAATATATAATGAACACTTAAACTATGCACATCTAAGCCATTCATCTCATGTTATATAAGTGATTAAGTAATAATGACAATATCAACGCATAGAATGGACAAAACAGATATAGTTCTATTGATTTATAAAAAGGAGGATTACAACCGTCGGTTGTACCAAGCCCTCCTTAGCCTTCCAATCTCTCTATCTCTCAAAGTGGTGATGTCTTGACCAACAAGTTCTCAATGAACCTCTTTGACCTTTGACCTTCACACTACAACAATGATCTCTACTTCACAAGTATTCAAAAACTTTGACAATCCTTCGACCTTGAACCAAGAGCCTTCAACTCCATTTTATAGGAGATGGAGAGAGCAATCATTGCCCTTCTCTTTCCACCAGTTCTGAATAGAAAAAACCAATATTTTTCCTCAACCTCCATGCTTTTTCCTTCTTTGAGAGTTCATTTGTTTATGGCAAGGCCCAATAAGAGATTAGTGCTTTGCAGTTTCCTTTTTGTACTGACTCTCTTGTGAGAAAAAGCTGTAGATTCAAATCATTCTCCGCGGGTTTTTCTTGTTTCAAACTTAAAACACGGGTAATTATGCCCTCTAGTGGAAACAGAGCATTTCCCTAGCCACTAACGCAGCCTATTCACTGATCAGGTGCGTTATAATGCTCTTGTGTTGTTATAGTGAGGCGTTACCTTGGTAGAAATAGGTTTAGTTTAGGTCTTTGTATTCCTTCCATATTTATCTTCTCCTCTGAGCTGATGAGGAGGTATTTTTGACTTTTATGTGAGTATATTTCCTAGAAAGGTTCTCATGCTCCATAACCAAGAAATAAAGCAGGTTGAATTGCAGTGGAAGCACTTTGGGTTCAATGAAGCTACATGGGAGATGGCGAATCAGATGCAAGATATGTATCCTTCTCTATACGTTGGTTGAGAAAATGTCCTTGATATATGTTTTGGTATATGTTTTAATGTAATGTTTTTGTACATGTGTATATGGATGTAAATATAGTCATAAGTTGTTTTATAAAGCTCCAATAAGTGGTATGGGTGTCATGTCATGATGGTTTTCATGTTATTATGTTTTCATGTTGGTTTGCGTCTCAACAAGTTGATCAGTGTAAATACTGCAATGAGCTAAGTTATAAAGCTCCATGGGCAGTATGTTTTTCTTTCAGTAGTCTTTTTGGTTGTAGGTGTCATTTAACACCAAGGAATGTGTTCCCCCAAGGAAGAGGGTTCTGTAACAACCCTAGTGAAAAAATCCATGTAATGAAAGTTAATAAAGGAAAAATAATAACCACGGTTATGGGACACTTATTCCAAGTTAAATGTTGGGAAAAAAATCCTAGTGTGGGTGTTCATTTCGGTTACTATGGCTAAGGAAATTGGAAAAGGCAATGGAAAAGGCTTTGGAAAGGAAAAATGACATTTTGGAAATTTATTTATGAAAATAATGGAAATTAGGAGAAAAGGAAGGTGAAAGATCACAGGTTGCATGTGAGGAGGAAAATGAAGGAAAATAAGGGAAAATGCAGAAAATAAAGGCCACATTAATAAAAAGGTTTCTGAGGATCAGTTCATGGATGTTTGTCAGTTCAGTTTTGGAGCTCTCTCTCTATTCTCTCTCACACACACTCTTGGACACTTAGAGTTTTCTTGGAGAAATTCAGCTTTGGATCAATAAAGGAAAAGAAGGCAAAGAGGAAGTAAATATCAAGCAAGGAAGAGCAGGATGAACCAGCTACAACAGGTTTACTTGTAGGTATCAATTTTCATGTGTGATTTCCTTGCTATATTTGGAATGCATGGTTATGCATGTGTGTTCTTGGTTCTCTTGTTGTCATTGGCATGGGTTTTTCTAGGTGTGACAGTGTTCTTCAACCTTTCCTTTCCATTTCCGGATAGCCATGGTGTGATGGGGTTCTCATGTTTTGGTTGAGCTGGATTGTTGGATGGATTCAAACTAAGTGAGGTGGAACTATGAATGAAAGAACACGTGGCCTATAAGTGATCCCTAAACTGGACTATGGATTGCGATAAATCCATTGGCCTAGTAACCCCTGAACCGAATTGTGGGTTGTGGTAAAGCCATTTATTGTGTGTGTTGGTGGGCCTAGGAATCCTTGACCATTGAATGGAGGGATATATGGTAAAGCCTAGAGGTGGTTTCCCTTGAGCAGGCATAGGAATCCTTGTCAATGAATGGAAGGATATATGATACAGCCTAGAAGGTGGTGTCTCGATCATGGCCTGGTGATCACTGGATTGGAATGTGGATTGTGGTAAAGCCTAGAGACTAGGAGATAGGAAAATTACTCATGGTGTAGGTGGAGCAATCTAGTGGCATCCATTTTTGTTTGTGGCCTAGTGATCTAGTGAGGATTGCGGTAAAGCTTGGTTCTATTGATGAGGGTGAGGTGGTTTAGACTCAAGAAGCCCTGGTTGATTCTTCTGGTTTTGAGTCCCACATTCATGCTTGGAATATGGCACGGGGGTGACTAGATGAAGAGAGATTTGGCTCAACCAATATATGGTCGGGTGGAACGTGGTATTCCCATACCCGGTTGACTTTTGCATCCATTAATAAGAGTTCCTTTCCTTGGTATTTTATGTGTAAATGTATTGGTTCATATGTGGCATTTATGGTTATTATATCCTCATTATTATTATTTTTTATATGCTAGTTATGAATATGTTTTATGACAACGAAAATGTATGGTTTTCATCATATTTTTATTTGTAAATGAATAAGCAATGAATATATGACATGATAGATGATAATGCAGCTAATGTGATAAGTCATCAATTCTTCTTAGCGATTCTACGATAAGTATAAGACCCATATGCTTAAATATGTTATTATGACCTGTAGAATGCATATTTCTGACATGTTTAACGAAATGTTTGTCATGGCTAGTAGGGGTCCAGTCAAGCCTTTGTTCAAGAATTTGCATGGGTATCATTGTCTCTATGTTACTTTTCATTTCTATAAATTTCATGAAGTTCTAGGTAGTGACTGTGTCATGGCCCTAGAATTTAGCCTTAAATCTCATATTTTTTGGCATAGTAATGGCATAAAAAGGCTACAACCGCACTTAGGAAGGCTCATGGGAGTGATTGGGGCTCTCAGTCGCATGGAGGCCTTGGCAACGGAGCGACTGGGGGTTTCATTCCTTGAAATGTTAAGTTCCCTTGGGGGTTGGTCACTTGGAAGGGTGGGTTAGCTCCTGGAGGTTCTGTAGGATGTGTAGAAGGTCAAATTGGTTGTGTTGTGGCAGTTCCACTTCATTAACTCTACATGGGGAGTTGAATCAGATCATAGTAGCCTCTCATCACATGTTTACCCCAACAGACCAATTAACTTGGGTAAATGTGGGAGGAGGGTGTTATATTTAGAGACAACTTGAATTCTTAGACAATTTGTTGTCCAAATTACAAATAACAAATACTAGCGGTCTCTTAAAGGGCCATTTCATACTATTGTCAGCTAATTTCGATCATAATTTTGTGGCAAAATAAATTGAAATAATTTGAAATTGTTTGAAGTAGATTGTGACCTATCTAAAAAATTTGCCTCAATTGGGCTTCTTTCGAGTTAATGTAGTTTCTCATCTTAGAATCATTTTACATAGGCCAAAACTACATAACAAGAAAGGTTTAGGTTCAATTATGTATTTCATGGCAAGATAAATTGAAGTGATTTGAAATTGTTTAAAGCAAATTATGACTCGAATTCTTTTGAATTAATTGAATTTCTCATTTTAAAGCCATTTTGCAGAGATTAAAATTATAGATTACAAAATATTTAGCTAAAAAAAATTGAGGCAAAGTTACATAAATTTCCTACAATTCAGAGCTACTAAAGAATCACCAGTTTCTAATGAACATAATGGGAATCAATAACATATCATCGCTATTCTTCTAATCCATCCAAAAATTTCCTTAATAAAGGTTATGTACTTGAACTCAAACACGATGTTAAATTTGTGCATACTCTGTTTCTATCTCAGCTAGATTATGCATTCTCAAAAGTTTAATATCCAAGGTGGTACAAAAGAAAGTACTAATAATCTTTAGTTATTTGTCTAAAATTGAAACCAAAGATGTTTGTCTAAAATTCAAACACAATGTTTTAAATTTGGGCTATTCATCCTCAAAATACATTTTATCTAGTTTGAAACGATTTGAATATGTTTGTCTAAAATTCAAACACAATGTTTAAACTTTGGGATATTCGTCCTCAAAATATTTGTAGTCTAGTTTGAAACGAGATGATTCATATTAATGAAATGGTGGTCTCCGAAGAAGTATTTTCAATTGTAGCTTAATTCAATTTTCTACTGCATTATTTATCACATCATGGGTCTCCCTTATTAGGCTAGGGTCCCATGGTGTGGATTCCATATGTAATTGAGATATTTTGCTAAAAAAATAAACTCACCAAAAAAAATATTTTATCCACTTTCATTGTGACTTTTGAAGGAGCCTGAGAGGATTAATTACAAGAATGGTGAGGTGAAGTGATAGACTACATATAATAGGAATAACGAGGGTGTTAAGCGTGAGAGATAAAATGCGTCAAGACAGAGACAATACAGGAGGAAGGAAACATGGGAGACAAAGAAATAATGAAATTTTTAAACTGCATGAGAGTGGGGTGAAAAGGTGGTGGTGCACCATTAATACATGTAGGGATCGTTGAGTGCAACACCATAATGCAACCACAAATGAATGGGAAAGGAGTGCCCGAGACAGAGAAAACATTGGGACCAGGTGTGATTGTCGATGATCCATAAATTGTCGTGGATATTCCACTCTACAATTCATCAGAAATATTTGATGAAATTATACTTAAAATCCAAAATCTACACTGTGAGAGTCAATATCTTAGATTTTTGGATTTCTTAATTATTGTATTACGCTTATGCATGAAATATCTAACACCTTGTTCCCACATCTACCCAAGTAATAGGCCAACTAGGGTAAACATGTGATGATAGGCTACTAATACAATATTCAACCTCCTAGGTGATCTTAAGGAAGTAGAAATGACAGAAACATGACAAATAGACCTTGTACATCATCCATGACTCCCCCAGGAGCTAACCTCTAGGCCTCTTTCCCCTAGTTCACACTGACATTTTGGCCTCTCTGAGCCATAGCTATAGGCGTAATAGTGCATTTTAGGGGTTGGGAGGCTGTAGTCGCAGGCATAACATTGCATGCCAGGGAATAGGGCCTTTAATGCTCAATTTTGTGCCTGTGGCTCTGGGATTTGAGCCACCTTTTCAAGCCCAGAGCCTTGGTCACTGCCCAGAACTTCATGAAAACTTAAGGGATGTTAAATAAAATTAGGACAATGATACAAAAGCAATCACATCAATAATAAATCATCTTGACCCCTCCTAGCCATGACATGCCTTTTTTCAAACATGTCACAAACATTGAATCTACATGTGTGAACAACAAATTTAAGCATAGGGATCTCATACTTATTTAGAATCACTAAGAAGCATTGCTCCCTTACATCATTAGTTCCAATACAATCTATTTGACCATAGACACATTATGCATTCATTTACAAGTAAAAACATAGATAGATCCATACATCACCATTGATCAAATACATGCTTATAACCAACATAATAAAAACATAAATATAATCGATACAACAGAAATATTATCCACATAATAACCAGTACATTTGCATACCAAATACAAAATAAATGAGATCTTCATTACTAAATTTAAAAACCAACCGGAGATAGGACTTTCACATTCTACCCAACCATAGATTTGTTGATCCAAGTCTCACTTCAGCTAATCACCCTCGTGCCATATTCCAAGCATGAATGTGAGATAACATCAAACACATCAATCACAATCAATCTAGGGCTTTCAGAGGCCGAACCACCTCAACCCTGAACCAATGACTCCACCTCACGATCGGACATCACAACCATTACGGATTGGTCTCTATCTAAGTTGTTCTAGGGATCCAGAGTGTTTGTTCCAACGAGGGATTCCAGGACTAATAACTCAACCCCAAATTTTATAAGGATTTTAGAGTGTTTTTCCAACCAAGATTTCCAGGACTAGTAACTCAACCCCAGATTTTTTCGGGCTCCAGAGTGTTTGTCCAAACAAGGCTCCAAGTCTAGTAACTCAACCCACCTAGGGCTCCAGAACATTTTTCCAACCAAGGATCCAAGACTAGTAACTCAACCCAACAACTGTCCATCAGGCTCCAGAGCATTTGTCCAACCAAGGCTTCCAGGACTAGTAACTCAACCCATAGTTGTCCACCGAGCTCTATAGAGTTTGTCCAACCAAGGCTCCAGGAACTAATAACTCAACCCACAACTAAAGGAATCATGAAAACCAACTAGAAAACAATCAATGCAAATGAACCCACAACACCATGGTTATCCAGGAAATGGAAAGACTAGGCAAATCCAAATGCATACAACATGCATGCCAAAACTAGTGAGGAAAACATACATGAAACTCAGTACCTGCAATTAAAACCCATTGTAGTTGTTGATCCTGATGTCTGCTTGCACTTTCCTTCTCTTCCATTTCCTTCTTTCTCTAAATCACCAAGTATCCACACTCTCAAAGAGTGTTCCAAGAAAACTCTGTGTATTCAAGAGTATGAGAGAGAGAGAGAGAGAATAATGAGAGAGCTCCAAAAATGCATTGAGCAAAGGTTACCAACTAATCCTCAAAAGCCTTTTTATTAATGAGGCCTCTATTTTATTAATTTTCCATTATTTTCCTTCATTTTCCTTCTCACATGCAACTTGTGACCTTTCACCTCATTTTTCTCCTATTTTCCATTATTTTCATGAATAAATTGCCAATAAATGCCACTTTTCCTTTCTAAATCATTTTCCTTTGCCAATTTCCTTTATACATGATAAACTGAATGAACATCCGCTAGGATGCTTTTCCCAACATTCAACTTGGAATACATGTCCCATCAATCGTGGTTATTATTTTTAACTTTATTACATGGAATTTTCACCAGGGCTGTTACAGAACCCTCCCCCTTGGGGGAACACCGTCCTTGGTGTTCAATGACACCTATAACCAACAAGACTGGTGAAAGAAAAGCATACTACCCATGCAACTTTATAACACAACTTGTTGTAGTATTTACAATGAATAAATTTCTCAAAAGAAAAAACCATCATGAAAAGCATACCATTTACTGGAGCTTTATAACACAACTCATTACAGTATTTATAATAATATACACATATAAAAATATGCACATTTTCTGAACCAGAAAATAGAAGAATATGATGTATGTATCAGCAACAAGGGAGTCCAGAGGCTCACGCCTCCACCCTCAAAGTAGTACCAGGATTCACTTCCCTCCCAGGAAGTCTAGAATCCACTATCATAGTCAAACTTTGCATCTAATGTCTAGCACTAAAATCCTGTGCCACTTGTCCACTCAATGCATAGTTACCGGCTCATTATTCCAGGGCACACTCCCAATGTGCATCTGATTCCATATGGAAATTCTAATGACCAAGCGATTCCATCCCGGGTGATCCAAACTTATGGAGAAATTCAATAAAATATAGAAATAAACATAAACGTATAGATTTAGCAAGATTAAACTTCATTTCAATCATATCAAATAACTGAAATATGCTTACAAACAGAATGGAAAATAAACTAGCTGGGGTGATGGTAGCTTATCTTTGAGAAGATATGTGGTGGCTACATGCCTCTGAACTGCCTTACAATGAGGCTCAAGGGTATTTTTATTATTGAACAACATGGGAAGACCCTAAACAACCAAAACCATAACCCCAGAGATGGAATGCCAAGAGTTTGTGGGCCACGTTAAGGTTAGTTGGGCAGCCAACTTCTCGGTGTCATAACTTGGTCATATTATCTTTGTTTGGCGTGTATGATATATCATCGGAAAGATATATCTAAGTACTAAAATATTTTCTGCATGCCCTTTCCCACAGTTATGGCAATGTTGCAGACCTAAAAAACGTCATTTTGGGGGTCAAAACTGCTCCAGAAGTTTAGGACCCGAAAAACTGCTAACAATAGTAAATGTTGCTATAGTAAATGTTGTTATAATGTTTCTATGAAACTGACTAGATGTCTAGGTGGAATATGTGGGTGGCCACCAATATCCACCTGGTTGATTCCTCCCCCCTTAGGAAGTAATGGTCCCCATTGCGTGCAAAGCCTCCATGAGGTGAGGAAATTTTTGTTGAACCTACACTACAAGAAAAAAGGAAATTGGTGAGGGGCGAAAATGGTCACCATAAGCTCATTGGTGAGGGTCAAAAGAGCCTTCGTCACCAAAAATTGAACGTCACCAAAGGTGGTGTCGCCGAAATTATAGGTGTTGTGGTGACATTCAAGGTCTATCACCAATAATGATTTATAGTGACGGATAGTGACCATCACCATTTCATATGAGCAATGGTGACGGACAATAGCCTCCGTCACCAAAAAATTGAACGTCACCAAAGGTGGCGTCACCGAAAGTATGTGTTTTGGTGACATTCAAAGTTTTTCACGAATATTGATTATAATGACGAATAGTGACCGTAACCATTTCATATGAACAACCACGATTTTTTGTGATGGCCTTTCATGGCCGTCACTATTGGTGCATATATATGGCGATGTTCATTGACCGTCACCATAAACGCCTTGGTGACATCAAGGTCCTTCATGAATAATTACTATAATGACAAACAGTGACCCTCACCATTTCATATGAACAAAAAAGATTTATGGTGATGGACCTTTAATGGTCGTCACCATTGATGTGTATATATGGTGGCGTTCATTGACCGTCACCATTTCATATTTTAGTGAGGGTCAAAAAATGTCACCATAATCTCATTGGTGATGGTCAAAAGAGCATCTGTCACCAAAAATTGATCGTCTTCATTCCCTATGAATATCAGGGCACGATGGAATCGAACCACCAACCTCCTGCTTGTAAAGCAAGTGCTCTTCCATTGAGCTAGCACTCTTTAAATAATTAGACTTTAAACTAGCAATTGGCCCTAAAGGTGAAAAGATAAACTAAAGGAATAGAAAAACTAGGAATACCAAAAGTTGCTAGAAATAATATGTTCAATATACATAATAAAAAGGCAATAAGAATAACTTTTGATATAATCTAACAAAGCATGTACTACGTAGGAGAATAACTAGAAAGCACAACTAGAAATTTGAATCACAACATAACAATATAAAAGAACATGCAACAGGAAAGGAACAACTCCACAGTTTGAGAAATATGAACAATCCATGGGCATATTCTTATATATTCATATAGATAACGAAATAGAAATCTAGATTTATGAAATTAAAGTATCACAAAAGAATGTCTTGAACAAATATCAATATGTAAAATAGTATTTTTTGCATTTGGATTTACCTTGCAGAACCTCAGGAAAAAGTTTCCACAGAAACAGCCAATAAACATAACATGGACCTCAAGAGCAATTGTGCAGGGGATAAAATATGAAGGTAAAGCACTAGAGAAGTATTCAAAGAAAATTATGAAAAGTGTATCTAGAAATAATTGAGAACCCTCTGAAGTAAACCACACAAGTATCATCATGACTACTACACTTGCAAAAAAAGATCATAATAAATTATGAACTATTCCACCAAAAAACAGTGAATTTTTCCACTAAAATACAATTTCAAATTAATCACTAGCATGACGTTAACTTCTCTGCAAAATTAGGGAAGTTTCAAGACAATGTATAATAGCCTGCATAGCAATCGTGTTGATAAAACCTTCTAAGGAATAAGACCACAATACCCAACAAGAGTGCCATCATACTTAATACTATCAAAGAGTGGTCAATAGAAAAAGTGAATTGACGGACCTTCATAACTTGCATTGGTTCCTTATCCTTCATCCAACCCTAAAATTTTAGACCAAGGTTAACATTTTGAAGGAAAATTAAGAAAAGTCACATGATCTTGCGAAATAATATTTTTATCACTACCACTAACTATAATGCAACAGTTTTTCACAAACAAAGCATCCTTTTCTAAAGTGAAGTAGTCAATGATGATTAAGACTAATTGTGGGCTTAGAATTGTTTTTCCATTTTATTTTTTGAATTGTTAGAATTACCATACTTAGTAGCAGAGGCATTCCCACCATGGATTGGGAAGTCCACAACAACCACTTATGTAACTAGGATTGTTGACTATAATCATTTTAACCTTCTCCTTCCTTTTTCTAAGCCACTGAAATATGTGTTGAGAACTCTTTGCTTAAGACATCCCTCATTAGAATGGGCAAACCATTAGTGATAATAACAATATTCTCGTAACATTTCCACTATCATTACAATTGCTTTTGGGCTAAAATTTAGACTTATGGGTATCTTGGTCATGCCTTGTAAACAAATGAAGATGACAAGCGGAAGGAGCAGAAGAAGAGGGATTAGAAAACATCCACTGAGAGGAGCTTGAATTGTTGTCAACGATGCTCCATATTTAGGGATCACTTCTATAAATTGCATTCAATATTCAAGGCAAGCCAGAAAGCCTTGCTCCAATGAACTGAGTGCATGCAAATTTCATCTTGTATTGAATATGAAACAAGAGACACTTGATAAAATTGAAACATTAATCCCCGACGATGAATTTTTCAATATACTAATGAACAATCAATACTAGCAATTGTCAAAGAGGTAACCACCACTAAGTAGCTCCTTCCTAAGAGGTTAGAATCATTGTCTAATAGCTAGTTTGTATAATTCATCGAAATCACCCAATAGGCACCACATTACACAGCATGTTGAGTTGTGGGAGAAAGAATCTTAAATTAGAATGCACCCTTTTGCGAGAGTAACGACATTTTGGAGAAACAAAAATGCCTATGATAAGTGATATACTTGTTGGAGGTATAGAAATGCTACCAGCAAATCAAGAGGTTGGTCCAGACCCCAAGAGATATCTAGGGAACAACCCCAAACCCAAGTAGCTCTGAGGTTATGGAAGAAACATTGGGAAGGAATGTGAAGGGAAAAGTCTTGCAATCAGACTAAACTCACAGGATAACTACGAACCAAGAGTGGAAAAGTTCTAGACAGTTCCTTAGTCTAAAGAGGCTATAAGCTCATGCAACACTAGAAGGTTATTTTATTGGGCAAAGAGAATGCTATGTGCATCTTGCAGATGCAAACTGCTCTTGCACATGATGGGAAAAGGGCTTGCAAAAAGATGCCCTGTGTGCAGCATCAATGCACAAAAAATAATCTTTTTCCCAATGCACTAACCTTCTAGTTGTGGCCAAATAGAACTTGGGTCACTGTGGCAAGGCTTTCAGTAGCAGACACATACCAAATCTTCCACAATTTGCACTATTGTACTAGAACTAGATCTTGGACCTATGCTAAGATGTGAGGTGTTTCCATTGCAAGACATCAAGCACTGTGTTTAACATTTAGAGATGACAAACTTGAGAAACACATTGACCAGGGAGAAACAATCAGAAGAAACGAAATAATAATAATAATAATAACTCTAGAAGATTATAAATATGAAACCCTGATATCACTGCATTGGAGGTGCAGGCCTTCACTTTTTTATTTTTCATTATAATTTGCACAAAATCCCTCCAATCCTAGCCTGTCACATTTTTTCATTTAGCAATAGTTAAAGCCTTTTTCATTTGGTCACGTATGAATCCCAATGGATAGCTGGTATTATATACATAACAGTTAGGAAGCCAAAATAAGTAAATGCAATGTTTCAACCGTAACTTCTTATCTGGAAATGTTAGTTACAGTAATAGCAATGGTATGCCAATTGCATAAGTCATATGTATCTCATGTGGAATGGTTTATTTTAATCCTCGTGTGAGCCAAAATCTCAATAAATAGAAACATAAATAAATAATATGTAGCGGTATTGTTGTAGAAACTATTTTATAAATGGGAAAGGTAGTGAATTATGGAATAGCATATCATGTGTATTACCTATTTAGTTGCTTACCGTGCAATATCTACTATCATTTTCAGTTTCTTTACTATTTGGGTACACTGTTCATTTTATCTAGAATTACAATGAGATAGTTGTCTGATAGCTGGTCATATTACAGTAGGAGCGTCATCAATATAGGAAATCTAGTTTTTTATTGAAAATGAGAGCAGGGCATAAGGAAAATCATTGCCACAAGTTAAAACTATGATTGACAACTTCTTATTGGAATGTATATTATTTGGAGTTAAATACAAACTATGATTATTTGTGGTAATGATATGGATGTTGGAGAATATACATTCAATAAAGTATTGTCACTGTAACACGTCTACAATGTAGTTGTAGATCCTTTTTCACCTTGGTTTCTATTTTCTACAATGGCTTGTAATGGTAGCATGATGTGTGCATTAGATATTTTCTTCCAATGTTCTAGTGATCCTGGTATTTTCAAGAGGGTCATAACGTGTTAGGAGAGAACTTCTTTTTTCATAAGAGGCATTCCTAGAAAAAATTGGTCAAGAGGCCAATCTGAAAGACAAAATTATAATATATATTGTGACTTCTCCAAAGCTTGAAACTTATTCATTGGTTGATACTTCACTAGTAAGTCAATAATGCAGTAGCCTTCAGAAACCAAAACACAGTGGTGACTTGCAGGTCATGTTTGTAGCTATAGATCCTTTTTCACCTTGGTTTCTATTTCTGCAATGGCTTGTAGTGGTAGCATAGTGGTAGCATGATGTGTGCATTAGATATTTGCTTCCAATGTTCTAGTGAACCTGGTATTTTCAAGAGGGTCACAACCTGTTAAGAAAGAACTTATTTTTTCATAAGAGGAATTCTTAGAAAAAATTGGTCAAGAGGCCAATCTGCAAGACAAAATTATAATATATATTGTGACTTCTCCAAAGCTTGAAACTCATTCACTAGTTGATACTTCACTATTAATTCAATAATGCAGCAGCCTTAAGAAACCAAAACACAGTCACCTTCAGAAACCAAAACATAGTGGTGACTTGCAGGTCATGTTTGCATTATGCTAGTACAAGCTTAGTCTATTCAGAGGCCTACCATATGCAACAAAAGAGATTTGCAGAGAAGCTTGCCATGTGCACTATTGGAATTGTAGGACAAATGAAATAGTTAGTTTATATATCTTCAACGATTTTGAATTAGGAAAGAAGCCCTTAAAATGTACATCCATCATAAGACTAGGCCGAGTTCAATCTAGTCAAGTGTGTTGCTGCTTGCACACACTTGTTATTTATTTTTCCCGTCTTAGGCCTTAGCAAACTGACATAGTAAATGTATAAGAGTTCCCAAAATAAGTGTCTAAGTGAGATGGAAGACATGTGAGAAAAGTCAAGCTGGCCTATCCATGTTCACCCATTATTGGGCTTCTTTAGGATTAATAGTTGAGGAAAGTTTTTCAGCACCGTGGGACTAAGAAAGTATGCCAACTTGTAAGATTAAATAACATTGCAACACCATGAGAGTCATCTAGAATTGTTGAACTGATGCTGACCAATTTAGCATATTAGTAGGAGACAACTTAGCAACTTCTTAGTATCATGTTGCATGAAGAATTGACTCGAACCTAGGTTTTTTAGGCAACTGATATACTGCCCAAATCATGTCCTTTAGGAGACAAAGTTTGCACAATGAGTGTGTGAGAGAGCGAATGGGCATCATGTTCACATGGATTGATACATTAGTCCAATTTATATTTTCTTATATTTTCCTAAAGGCTAATATCAGTAAATGCGAACATGAGAGTGGGTGCCCTCACATTTGAAGAGACAAATCTAGAGGGATTGTGTTAAAGACCATTTAAGTTAATCATTCTACCCTCATGCTTAATGGAAATAAACATTTCATATGATTCATGTCATATGTGCCCAAGGTTTGAAAACACTAAATTTTAAACTCCCAACATGTCCTTTATGAGAGTGGGTGCCCTCACATTTGAAGAGACAAATCTAGAGGGATTGTGTTAAAGACCATTTAAGTTAATCATTCTACCCTCATGCTTAATGGAAATAAAAATTTCATATGATTCATGTCATATGTTCCCAAGGTTTGAAAACACTAAAGTTTAAACTCCTAGGATCTCATCATTCCCTCTAGTTGAAGGAAGAAGAAATTTGAAAAGAAACATTGATCTCCTATAGTGACTCGTACCTTTCTTATTTCACCTTTTCACTTGAGAATTTGATGGCTTAGGATTTGAACCTCAAATTAAGTGGTAGGTTCAACATATAATTGAGGTTGTTTAATCTTTTAGGAAACTATGCAACAATGATTAATTTCTATGTCCAAGATTATAATGATCCATTTTAGATGAATCTCTTAGGTTTCACTATCTTAATATTTTTGAATATTGATCTTATTATAAATTGTAAGTTAGGTAATTGTTATTGAAAAATCTAGCACCCCTATGGCATCATAGGTATGGGCACCTCAACTTGACCTATCTCTCTCAGTTGGCATCAGAGAAACTAGTAGATGGACTTTTGAACATTCTGTAGAATATCCACAGAGTTTGCAGAGCTTGTCAGGCAGGGAAGCTACATTGAATACCATTTTATGAAGGACGAGCTTGGAGAGCAGAGAGGGTCCCTCAGTTGGTACTTTCAGACATATGTGGACCAATGAACATGACGTCAACCACTCGTGCTAGGTACTTCCTTCTGTTTGTTGATTATTTCAGTAGAAAAATGTGGGTATATTTTCTATAATTAAAATATGATGTGTTTAATTAATTTCAAAAGTTCAAAGCATTAATAAAGAAACAGTTAGGTTTTCATATTTCCTATCTTAGATATGATACTGGTAGGGCATTCTACTTAAAATATTTCAATAAATTTTGTGCTAAACATGGGATCTAAAGACAATATACTACACCTTACACTCCACAACAAAATGTATTGGTTGAGAGGCAAAACTGTACTATCAAAAATATGGCTAGGTGTAAGTTGCAGAGGAATTCTATCCAAATAGGTTTTACTGCTATGTATTCGTATCTGGTGTGTACTGCTATTCAAGATTCCAAATTCCTTATACAATTGGCATACTATTGCAGAGGAATACCATACCAAATCTGGAATAAATTCGGATCTGGTGTGTACTGCTTCAGCTTTGCAAAAGCATCCTCTCGCACTGTTTTTTCGATTTTGCGAACTGCCGAACAGATGGAATCCAAACCCCACATGATATTCCTCCCTATTTCTCCAAGGTAGATCTTGTTTCCTTGTAGAGAAGGCTGCGCAGTTTTCTCTCTAGCTCTACATATTTCTCTGGAACCCATGAAAATGTGAAGACAATGTCAATAGAGAGAGGAAGAAAAGGAGTTAGTTCTGGCACAAATGATTGACCTAAAGAAAATTCAGTATGGAAAATTCAATGATTCAGATAATTTGGAAGAGGACTAATAACCGACATTTAATTGGAACTTTTGGTTTGTGATTCTTTCTGTAAGAATTAAAATGTTCATGTAATTTTTTTCGATGATAGTGGACAATTCAGAAAACTTGACATCATAAGGAATGCATTTATAAAAGGTTAGTCGATGAGGAGGCATTCCATTGCCCTAAATGCGATGTGTATCTTGACTATGTGCTCATGGAGAAATTCAGTTGACATAGAAATAACAGGCTACAACCATATCTAATGGATAGATTGGAGGGCATTGAATATAGGGGATAAAACAAAATAATAGTAGTGCCAAATCAGTGTGATAATAGACTTCATAAGTAGTGTGATAAGCAGTGCCAAATGAATGCAATAATAGACTTCATCAGCAGTGCCAAACCAGCACGATAATAGATTTCATAAGCAGTGCCAAACCAGTATGATAATAGACTTCATAAGCCGTGCCAAACCAGTGCGGTAGTGTGATTACTTGTTCAAAATTTACAGTGGAACTATTTCCTTTTCTATTTCAAATGACTGAAGAAAAGAGAATCAAGAAATGAGCGAGAAATAAATATAAGAAAATACATTGCATATACAAATGAAATATATACAAAGTCTTCAAGGATTGACGCTATGAAGAAATTCAAAGAAGAACAAAAGCGGCAAAGGAAAAATTGTGATCCAAATAGAACAATCTATATTGATTGTAGGGGGAATGAAGGAAAGGACGACCTAAAGAGATATCAATGGGTATTAGATTGAATATTTAACTTGGATCAAAACCCATGTGCTAGAGTATATTGGCATTAGTATGAATTGCATCTTCAAACAAAGACACAGAGGTATGACAAATGCCAGACAACCGAGATACCAGATGACAGATGACAAGGTCATAGAGGATGATGATAAATAAATGTTACATAAAGATGAATTATATTGGACCAGAAGGCATAGTTTCAAAGTGGAAGGACAGAGAGACTAGTAGGCCTAAGACCAGACCCGTTGACTGTGGTTAGATTGGTTCGATGGTGTATATTCGATGTAGATGTTCGATTTGATGTTCAATTCAATATCAGGGGACGAATCCACCACAAGGAGGGGACAAATCCGCCACAGGGAGGGGAAAAATCTCGGCCATTTCTTATCTATCTAATATAGATGCCCATTAACATCCCAGTTCTGGGTTCAGGCCAGAGCCTATTCGAGATCGAGATGCATAACATGTTTCATATCCACCAGTCTTAGCATTCCTTAGACATTGCAAGCAAAGAATTTCTTGTAGAAAGAGTCCAAGAGATTTCATGGTAGCGAAACCTTATCTTAGCAAACTCTCTTCATTACAACATAAGGATGAAGCCCCAGGCAAGGTGCAGGTGATTTTTTCTTAACCGGGGGCTAAGCTGTTCCCTACGAGGGATCAGCCATGGATAAGAGAGGTGCCGCCGGTAAATAACTCAGGAATCTCATTCCACCACTAGCCTATTGATTAGGTGGATCTCATTTGAATTGGAAATGGAGGCCTTAGGTTTGATTCATGGTATTCCTGCCAAGCTGCATCAAAATAAGGAACATACATTGGAACTTTCATGATCTGGTTGAATACCATAAAAACAAGATGTGTGACTTAATAAAAAAACATGAATCCATAGTAACCCAGAACAAACCAAACTCGATCCATAAAATACAAAACCCATATATTAAACCCATGATAAACTATAATAACATGCAAGGAAACAAGATAGGTTGACATTTCTCTGAAAAAATGAAGAACAATAGCCTAACGGGCCTCTCACATAAGTGTTACATTTTTTCAATAGACAGCTAGGGTTTAAGAGTGAAAAGGAATTTGCGTCAGGAGACTAAACCTTGAAAAGAATTAGACAGTGGTATCTTAACCTCCTCAGCCTCTTCATTACCAGCACCCTCCTTGAACTTCTTGGGAGACCCTCAATCAAATATTTGGCCTCTGGTGAGTGAGCCGATGACCTTGATTATGGAAATTCTAGTGCTTGTCTAGAAGTATTATGAAGTTGCGAAGAGAGATGGAGGCTTTAGGTATGGGCCATCGCACGATGGTGGGGAATATTGTTCAAATTCATTTTGTGGAAACAAATCATCACCATTGAAGCACCCCTCCTCCTTCCCTGTACAACCGTAATGACAGGCGGGGAAATTGAAAAAAATGGATATTTGAAATTTTTTGATATTTTGATATGAAATGAGTGTGTTTTTTTGGTTGCAAAGAAGACATATATGAAGCATAGAATCCAACTTAGGGGTGAGTGGGAAGGCATGGTGGAGGATCATTTTTTACAAAGTTTTAGCATCAACAAAATTTGAAAATTTTTGAATTTATTGAAGTAAATATGTAGAAGGTTGAATATGTTGATTCATAGAAGGTTGAGTATATAAGGTTAAAGAGTCATCTCATATGTTTTTTGCACCTAGTTTTCTAGATAATTTGTATATCTCTCTAAAGAAATATATTTTTTTTGTAGTCTATTTGTTTGTTGAGTGGCTTATAGTTTGTAAATTCTCTATTATAATTTCGAGTTTTTGGAGGTCACTCTAGTTTCCTATATATGAAAGGTCTATAACATACCTAAATAGATTCAATATTAGGGAGAATTTTTAATGGGGATTGCAATTGTTATTATTTGTTGGTGTTCAATCTACATTAAATTTATGCATGTTATTAGTATAATGGACTACTATTCTACCTATGTGTTTGTATTTGTACTATATTTGGGTTTATCTATGTTAGTTTTTATTCATAATGATGTTAGTTATAGTAGTTTAAATGGATGCTAATAATATCATAACGAATGTGATCCCCACTAAAATATTTAACATTTTTCACTTTACTTATTGGGAATTATTATATGTATCTCAAGTGAGACCTTCTTGCCCCTATAAGATGGAATATATTGGGACATTAGACAACAATAGGCCATATTTAGAAACATTCCATTAACCTTGAGTCTATGATAAAGCCAACTCTCAATAATGGGAAATAATTGTCTAAAATCTTTGAAATATGGTAGGTGAATTAAATTAGGGTTTAATGATCGAGGGTGTTGGGTTTAACCTACAAAATGTCTTCAAGCGACTTGAATGTTTTTAACCATGGCCCTAAATTTCCCCTGAGCTTATTTAGGATGAAAATTATTCTTGGAAATGGGTTGGGAAAGGTAGAAGGTGACATTAGGAAGAGGTGCTTGAGGAAAAAGGTCATTTTATTGGCTCTTGGGAAAAATGGAAAAGAAATACTAATTTTAGGACTTTTTTTTGCTATGTTAATGTATAATTTCCACCTAACGAGAGATTAATTTGTCACTAAGCCATTATGGTAATTGGAGTAGTTAAATACTACTAAAGTATTGTCTAAGTGGATAGAGGATGATATGGTATACTTAGCCATATTGGGGTATTAAGCTCCCATTACTAAGCTTGACGTTTTATTTGGGATGAAGGTGGTGTTGTAAGCCAAAAAACTTACAATTACTAAATTACTAACCTAAGTTTGATATTAGAACAATTGATGACATTGTTGGGTAGAGTATAGTTCTTGAATGAATATTCAATGAGTTTAAATTATGTGTTCTAATTGAGATAAATCCTTGCTTGGGCTTGGAGGAAAAGTAAAATGTGCTGAATAATGATTAATTATCCACCGAGACTATCCTGATCACATACAATTCAAATTTATATGCAACACATAATCTCTTCCACTCAGATCATCAAACATGCGAAAATAAAATCAAGCGATAACACATCAAATCATCATACACATTAACACAGTATGTATGGGGAAAGCTTATAGCTGAAAACCCCGCAGCTATTGTGTATATTATAATGGAGAAATCATGTAACAAACTCATTACAATACTCCTCACAAGTACTCAGTACTTTCTCATAAAGTTACCCACAATCTAGCTCAGTTTTGAACAGGTTACTGGTTCAAAACTCACCACTAATTGCCTTTCCTCTATTGCGCAATCATGGCCTGTCTAAATAGAGATCCAAGGTTCGAATCTCCTTGGCTTGACAGCGCAATCATCATGGGAAATTCCTCAAAGTGTGGTGCAAATCTCATGCACAACTAATGTCGCCACTGATAGCTAACTCCACCCTTTCATCTACCTCTTTCACTGGTCTCCACTGAACTGTCCATGCACTGTAGTGAACTGATGTGTTCTTGAGTTGAATAATGAGTTACTAATTAATGAATTAAATAATATTTAATTCACTCCACTCATAACTAATTGATTAGCTAGTTAAAATAATCTCAACTAGTTCAACTAAAATAAACAGAACACAACTCCACTAGCTGTCTCATTAACTCCTCCAAACTTCTGCCACTGAATTCCAACTGAAGTCAACCATGCATGATGCCATCAAACCCTTGGGAATCACGTGATTCCTCTGTCAGATGCATGAGCCACTTCTGTAGCTCGAACTGAAGTGCTCCAAGAGAGTAAACTATTGTTTAGAGTCCAAATATTATTAAGGGTAAATAATATTTGACTTCCCTATTTTTAGGATAGGCAGTCTAAAAATAGACTTCGACCTATCGACCTATAGGTCACAAAAATAGAGTCCCATATATTTTTACCAACATGACCAATGCTCCAAGAATCTCATACTGGAATCCCCAGACCATGCTCCATATGTCTAAAAATAGACATAGTCTAAAAAATAGACTTTGCGCCAGAATTTGCCTGCGGGCCCACTTAGTGAAGGCGACTTCATTTCACTAAGCTCCATCATCTTGCTGCATTTTCAACACTCCCTCTCGGCAAGATATGGATTATCTGCAACCCCTATCCTGCCTCTGTGGAATTCGAACTTGCTCCTGGTGAGCGCCTTCGTCAGGATGTCGGCATCCTGATCCTCCGTGGGAACATATGAAAGCATCATGATTCTCCGCTGAACACAATCTCTGATATGATGATACCAATATGTGAAGCCATGCTGCCTCAACTGATCCTCCTGTCTGTACCATGAACCATATCCCGATGTGCCTCTGATATAGCACAATACATGCTTGCCTGCCTTCCAAAAGAGCTTGGTAGGCTTAACCATAGCTTGCGAAAGCTGGTTAACTGCATAGCATATATCGGGTCGTGTATTGACCGGATACATAAGCGACCCCACCAACTGTCGATAGACAGTGGCATCCACTACCTCTACTGAAGTAGCATCCTCCTTCCTCCAACCACCAGGAAGAGGAGTGTCAATAGGCTTGCAGCCTTGCATGTTGAACCTCTCCAGAATCTCCCGGGCATACTTGCCCTGAGAAACAAACAGTCCTCCGCTGCGTTGCCAAATCTCCAATCCCAGGAAATAATGAAGGATGCCCAAGTCCTTCATCTCAAACTCTCGTGCAAGATCCTCCTTGCATGAAAGTATCAACTTCTCATCGCCAGTCAAAATCAGATCATCTACATACAATACGATGATCAACAGCTTCCCCTCCACCACAATCTGGTACAGGTTTGGATCTGCCTCACTCTTGGAGAATCCAAGCCCGGTGAAGTAGTTGTCTATGCGAGTGTACCAAGCACGAGGTGCTTGCTTCAGCCCGTACAGTGCTCTCTTGAGTTGGCACACATGCGACTCACTGCTGAAGATCTCGAAACCTTCAGGCTGCTCTATGTACACCTCCTCCTCAATAACTCCATTGAGGAACGTAGTCTTCACATCCATCTGATGAATGTGCCACCCCATCTGCGCTGAGAGAGCAAGGATCGTCCGTATGGAAGAGTACCTTGCGATAGGTGCAAAAGTCTCCTCATAGTCAATCCCCTCGATCTGTGAGAAGCCACGGGCGACAAATCTCGCCTTGTACTTCTCCACACTCCCGTCAGCCGCCTGCTTCACTTTGTAGATCCATCGCGAACCTACAACTGATTTCCCAACCGGTCTTAGGACAATCTCCCATGCACTGTTCCTGATGATCGAATCATATTCTTCGATCATGGCATCAACCCATGCGGGTTCCTCCACAGCTTCCTCAAAAGAGGATGGCTCAGTCACAACACATTGACTCATAAGAGCCATGTATCCAGTGTACCGATCAGGTGACTGTCTCTGTCTGCGCTGTGCTGTAGGTGGTCCTACAACCTTCTCTGCATCACGAGCCAGTCGCTCAGCTTCTGTAGTGCGCATGCGCCCTCTGATGGTTGGCGCTGCCTGGGTGGTTTCTTCCACCTCCTGAACCTCCTCTTGTGGCTGATCCACATCAGGAAGCTCCTCCTTAGGAACTAACAGCTCCTCATCTGCATGCAAGTGTAGCTCCCTCTCAAGCGAACACTGCATGGCTTTCTCCTCCTGGAATTTTATATCCCGTCGCACAACGGTCTTGCGACTGTCTGGCACATACACCCGATAGTTGTGAGGTGTATCAGTGTACCCCACAAATATTCCAACTTCAGCAGTTGGATCCAGCTTCCTTCTTGCATCCTTCGTCACATGCATGTAGACAGGAGATCCGAAAATCCGCAAATGGGAAATATCGGGCCTCTTGCCAGAATAAGCCTCCTCTGGTGTACTCATGCCAAGAACCTTGTGAGGACAACGGTTCTGCACATACACTGCTGTATTGCATGCCTCAGCCCACAAGTGAAGGGGTAGGGCCTGATCATGCAACATCGCCCGTGCAGCACCCACGATCGTTCTGTTCTTCCGCTCAGCCACCCCGTTCTGCTGTGGGTTATGGGGTGCGATGAGCTCTCTCTGAATCCCTTCTGCGCTGCAGAACTCCTTGAATTCAGCCAAGATGAATTCACCACCATTGTCGCTCCTTAGAGCGATCACCTTCTTCCCCGACTCCTTCTCGACCAGTGCTTTAAACTCACAGAACTTCGCGAATGTATCGCTCTTCTTTTGCATGAAGAAGATCCATCACTTTCGAGAGAAATCATCAACAAAGATCACATAATACCTGTGCTTTGCTGTCGAAGCAACTGAGAAAGGACCACACACGTCTGTGTGAACTCTCTCAAGGATTGTCGTGGCGCGACTATCCTTCTCGTGAAAGGTGGCTTTCACATACTTCCCTAAGGTACACCCCTTGCACTGATCTGACTGCGCAAGAGTGCCCTTAGGAAGCCCAGTAGAAATCTGCTGCAGAATCTTCAAATCTCCATGGTGAAGGTGGCCCAATCTCCTGTGCCACAGTTCGCCCTCATCATCCCGGCTCACCACTTCTCCCGCTTTGCATGCCATAGCTGCGCAGTCATCTACCTGCAACTGATAAAGGTTCTTGGTTCAAACCCCTATCTTCCGGGTCTCTCCAGTAGTCTTACTGCGTAGGAAGGCTTTTCCTTCGCTGAAGACCACATCATACCCCTTATCCTCCAACATCGCCATAGAGATCAAGTTCTTCTTCAATCCAGGTACATGCATGACATCCCCCATTACAAAGGGTTTACCAGACTCCCTCTGAAAGGATATGGTACCGATACCAGTCGCACTGTATCTACCATCATCGCCCATCTCGATGTGCACACCCAAATCTTTGTCCTCCAGATCTGAGAACAACTCCCGATCTCCCGTCATATGAAATGACGCACCGCTGTCCAAGAACCATACCGATCCTAGCACACTTGAAACCAAGCATGAAATCAGTGAAAATTCAAGCTCGAACTGTGAAGCCAAAGCTTCTCCATCTGCAGATCTTCCCGCTTGCTTGTTCTTCTTCTTCTTTGGACAATTGTTAGCATAATGTCCATGATCATGGCAGTGAAAACACTTCACTTTCGCCATATCCTGCTTCTTTCCCTTAGCTCCAGAATGAGAGGTTTTCTTACCCTTCCCCTTCTTAGCTTTGGACACCAAAGCGCAGTTTTCTTCATCAGCTCCCTTTGATGAAGATCCATCTCGAGTAGTCCTCCTTATCTCCTCCTGCATGAGATCCGCCCAAAGGCGCTCCCATCTCGGCAGCTTCTCCCGACCATTGACACTATCTTGATATGAGTGCCAAGCCTTCGGAAGACCAAGGAGAGCCAGGTCGACCATGTCCTCTTCATCGACAGTAACTCCCACACTTCCCAGCTCATCTCTGCATTGAGTGAACTTCGTGAGATATTTGGCGATACTGTCGCCCTTATCCATCTTGATGTTCTTGAGCTTATCTTCGAGTGCCAGCTTCCTTTGGTCACTCTTACTCTGGAATAGATCCGTCAAAGCTTTCCACATTAAATATGGAGTAGCCTTTCCATGCAGGCTGGATACAATATGATCCTTGACGCCCTCCAACAGGATCCTTCGACACTTCGCCATCTTCTTTTTCCATGCATCAACTTCAGCAGGATCAGTGGGCTTTTGGACATCCGTATCTACGAACTCCTTCAGACCATTATCTTCTAATACTGCCTCCATGCGATCCTTCCATGCAACATAATTCGAACTGCCTTCAAGAGCATATTCGAGTCGCAAACCGTTGAAAGACATTTTCAACAACGGCACCAAGAAAACAAAACTGCTGCAAAATTCGAATTCCACCTCAAAGCTCAACCGCTCTAGATATGTGAGAACAAATTATTTCTAGCACAGAGATTGACTGCAAGGGGCGTTTAGCAGACCTTTCACTTTCCGAAGAAAGATGAATCCGGAGGCTACCTGGCCCGCATGCAGACTCTGTCTACCGAAATAAGTTTGTAATCACTGTGATGATCAATCTCTGCTTCAATAGCTCTGATACCATGTAGAAATTTGCTAAATAATGATTAATTATCCACCGAGACTATCCTGATCACATACAATTCGAATTTATATGCAACACATAATCTCTTCCACTCAGATCATCAAACATGTGGAAATAAAATCAAGCGATAACACATCAAATCATCATACACATTAACATAGTATGTATGGGGAAAGCTTATAGCTGAAAACCCCGCAGCTATTGTGTATATTATAATGGAGAAATCATGTAACAAACTCAGTACAATACTCCTCACAAGTACTCGGTACTTTCTCATGAAGTTACACACAAACTAGCTCAGTTTTGAACAGGTTACTGGTTCAAAACTCACCGCCAATTGCCTTGCCTCTATTGCGCAATCCAGGCATGTCTATATAGAGATCCAAGGTTCGAATCTCCTTGGCTTGACAGCACAATCATCATGGGCAAATTCTCCAAGTGTGGTGCACCATTATCAACCGATGTCGCCACGATAGCTAACTCCACCCTTTCCATCTACCTCTTTCACCTGTCTCCACTAACCGATCATGAATCGTAGTGAACTGATGTGTTCTTGAGTTGAATAATGAGTTACTAATTAATGAATTAAATAATATTTAATTCACTCACCGATAACTAATTGATTAGCTAGTTAAAATCAATCTCAACTAAATTAACTAAAATAAAACGTAACACACCCCTACCAGTCGTCTCATTAACTCCACCAAACTTCGCCACCGAAGTCCAACGAAGTCAACCATGCATGATGCCATCAAACCTTGGAATCATTTGATTCTCTGTCAGATGCATGAGCCACTTCTCAGACTAACCGGCGGCTCTAAGAGAGGTAAATCAAGGAGGAGTTCAAATATTATTATGGGTAAATAATATTTGACTTCCTATTTTTAGGATAGGCGCTCTAAAAATAGACTTCGACCTCTTCTAATCTATGTAGGGTCACAAAAATAGAGTCCCATCTATTTTTACTCTCAACATGACCAATGCTCCAAGAATCTCAAACTCGAATCCCCGAACTATGCTCCATATGTCTAAAAATAGACATAGTCTAAAAATAGACTTTATGCTGCATTCGGTCAGCTGCCCACTTAGTGAAGGCGACTTCATTTCACTAAGCCCATCATCTTGTCAGAGATTTTCAACAACAAAAAGCATATTTGAAGGTGTACCTAGTAGGGATGAAAACCTTTTGTGTGATTTTTCCCACAATATAAATGATTATACAACAAAAATATTAATATGCCCTAGTGTTACATTGATCATTTCTTTAGGAGACAAAGGTAGAAACGATCCATCCTAACAATGTATCGAAAGGTAATAATGAAAATTTTCTGTCTGCAGGTGATATGGTGAAATGTATGTTTCTAGGATTTTGTGTGGATTTGATTAGAAAATTGTGTGACAAGAAACAATCTAGAAAAATCAGTATCAACTATCTTTTTCTAGAGAATAACCATAAATCCATTTGACCTTCATTAATGTAAGCATAGAAAATATAGTTTTTCCTTCTTAGATGATTACCAAAACAATTAATTTCATACATAAGCTCAACATAATTTTTCATCAGTAATCCCTTCAGCACTTGGGTTTTGATCACCTCACAAATGCCTCTCGGCCAATATTCAAATGGGTTTTGACAAACAATCTATACCGCATCACCTCTCACACAAACTGAAAATTCCACCCATCTACCATGGATCCAACATCCTTGAAACCATACAAAGGAAAAGCCCCTACGAGGAGTCAAAGTAGCACTTCAACAAGTTTTTGTTCAAAGTTCCTCCCACTAAGGTGTTTGATCCAACATACTACTCATGTGGCAATGGTAGATAACTAGAGAAATGTCAATTGAATGCACTATAATTAGACCCATGACAAATTTCCAAGGTTATAATCCAACTTCTAGCTCATTATAGAGTCACACTCTTTGCACACACAAAAAAAATTCAATCACTATTTAAAGAATGTGGTTGTGACTCTTCATAACATTCCAACTAATGTCCAACTAATCTCCAATAAAAAAAACCGAAATAGCAAGAAACTCGGTGAAAAATCGTAAAAAATGCATAAAGAGGAAGCACTCATTTTAGGGAGACACAACAATCCCCCAAAAGGGGTTGTTGTTCAAAGTGTCTCCCACTAAAGTGGTGACCCAACATGCCACGTCTCATGTGTTACCTTTTCCAAAATTTCATATTAGTGCATATGTTAACTCCATCAAGTAAGAATGAAAAGGAGTTATAGGGTGGTTTTGAGGGCATGATAACTAAGGAGTTCTAGGGTGTGCCAAGAAATGAAAAGGACAAGCAATATATGTTAGAAATTTTCAATGCATGCTGAAGATTGTTAGAGAGTTCCAGAATCACAGATAAATCTAGGAAAGGTGAAATGGTGTGCCAGAGGTTGTGGCAGAGGTCAATGAATTGTGTGTCTCAAGACAAAGTGTTAGGAGAAGGTCATAATAGACTTGTAGGAGGGAAGCCAGGGCTGTTGTGGGGTTTTTCAAAGAACTTTTAGATAAAGGGGGACTTTGGGTTGGGCACAACATTTTTTTTCCAATGACTTGGTTGGTTTCCCAAGTCGCAAAAATGTAAGGCTATCTATAGGTAAGGAAACTAGGGGAGTGCTATGTAAAGGAGAATTCTAGGAGTTACCAAAGAGATATAAAATTCCAAGGCATGTTAGGCATGCTAGGACAAGAAAACTATTAAGGCATGCCAAGATGTACAGAAGTGAGTGTGTGGTGTGAAAGGAAATAGGGAGTGTTAGGTCCAAGTGCTAGGGAACACAAGGAGATCTAGTTTCAAATGCATGGAAATGCGCCACTGCTTCCGCATGTGCTAAGGAGGGAGTTACAAGGTATGTTATGTAGTTCCAAGGCATGCTAGAGTCTTAGAGAAGCATACCAAGATGTATCAAGCGCTAGGGTGTGCTAATGTGTGCTAAGGGAGGTTAGGAGTACTAGGGATACATGGGGTGATCACTGTGTTAAAATGCAAGAAATGAATGAATAAGAGTGTGTGATAAGGAGGCCAATTAGTACTAGGTGTGCTAAGGAGAGAGTGGAAAGAAAGTAGGTACTGCAAGTCTTGAGATTGTGGTGGGGATGCAACCAAGATGTGTCAGCTTTCAGGCATGCTAACATGTGCATAGGAAGTGCTAGGGAGTGTCGTGGAACACAAGGAGAATGAAATTAATGTTTAAATGAAAAAATAATAGTTTGTGACAGTATGTTAGTGAGTTCCAAAAAAAAAAAAAAAGGAGCAGGAGTGACAAGCTATGTTAGAGGTCGTGAAACATGCCATGTGTCGTTCTAAGGTGTGCCAATGCATGTTGGGGAGTATTATGGAGGCCAAGGAAAGTCAAGGAGCACTAGTATCAAATGCATGGAAATGAATAAGAGTGTGTGACATGGAGTGTTAGTGAGTTGTAGGTGTGCTAAGGAGGGAGTGGCAAGGTGTTCTAGTTTAAGAATGTTGTTTGTCAAGGACAAGTGCCAAGATGTGACAAGTGTCAGGGTGTGCCAATGTGTGACAAGGAGAGTTAGGGAGTTCCATAGAAACACAAGGGAGAACTACCAAAATGCATGGAAATTAATGGATAAGAGGTGGGATAAATGGAGGTCAACAGTTCCAAGTCTCTAAGGAGGCAAGATAATGTTATATGCTAGGTAGTTCCAAGGCATGCTAGAGTGTTAGAATTTGTGGAGTGCTAGGGGTGTGTTAGGAGTGAAACATGCCAATAAATGTAGTGGATGCTAACACATGCTACATGGTGCTAAGGGAGGTAACGTAAGGTGTAATGGTATGCCAGATAAAATATGCTGCTGGTTTTTTTATGGCCACGGGTTGGATGTGAGCATTGACTTGGTAACTTGTTAAGTGGGATGAGTTGACATTGAAATGAGTAGCCTAAGATGACTTATAGAAGTTATTAGGTGAACAAGGCATTGTATTTGTAGTAATCGTACTGTAGGGCATAGTGTCAAGAATGACTTGGTTGGGTTCCCAAGTCTATAAAAAGGTAAGGGTAGTTGTAAGGGCATGATAGCCACTAGAGAATTTGATGAAATTCCGACGACACCAATTCGTCGCTATTCCTCTAATAAGAGGCTAGTTGTCGCAGCTACAAGCTTGGCGACAAAACTAATGGTTTGTCATTCCGCCACCGTTCGGACAAGACGTAGGGTGTCGACTATCGACATCTCTTCCAGCTATTCGGTGTGTGCTGCCACTTTTCCTCGACGCTCACAACCGGCCACGGTCAGACGCTTGTAACCGTCGACTCCGATGAGCTGGTTCGACGCTTGGAATGTTTCTTCCACGCTTGTAAACCATCGCAGAATTCGACTCAATCGGGTCCGACGTTTGGACGCCGCTCTTCCGATGGTAAACCGTCAGAATCTCGACTCAAACGCAACCACGCTTGGACACGCTTCTTCCGGGAATACGCTTGTAAACCGCTGTACTCGAATTAAACGTGGTCCGACGCTTTGACGTCGCTCTTCCGATCGTCCGTAAGATGTCGCAATGCCGACGATATGTGGTCCGACGCTTGAACGTCAGCTTTTCCGACGTTTCATACCGTCTCCTCTTCCGACGTTTAGTTGTCGAGTTCCGACGTTTACAAGGCGCTCTGTGAGGACCGATCTGGAGGGTTCAATTTAAAAAAATTGAAATTTTAAAGACGAGAAACGTTGTTTTGAATATATTATATGAAGTAAAATGTATCTCCATGAAAGTGAAATAGTAGTATGTAGGAATAGTAAAGAAACAGATAGAGAATACGTCCCATTGTTCCAAATACAAATTAAAGTACCCAACCTCACAGAACAGAAAAACACTAATCATAATCATGAGGAGTGTGATATGTCCAAAATATAAAAATACCATCAGCCATATCAATAAACTACACATAGACTAAAGATCGCTAGTTTTGGAAGGCAAGAGTGATAAACATTAATCGCTTTTTTTTCACAAGAGAAAAAAATCGCCGTTTTGAATATATTATATGAAGTAAAATGCTCCATGAAATATTACATTTCACATCCAAGATTGGAACCCAAGACACGAGTTCTCGTAGTGCGGGGTCTGGCCCCAGACAAGATAGGAGTAACACCTACAGGTCACATACAGGGACTTGATATAAAACCCAGAACGGCCCACATGGAGATTATCGACAAATCCGAGAAAGCATCCAAATATGCCCGAGGCATCTATAAGAAAGTAGCAGCCAAGAGGGGATGAGTAAATGGAATGAGAGGTAACACATCTAATATTCCAAATACAACAAAATCTAAAACTGAATAGAGAAACACTAATCATGTGAGTGTGATATGTCCAAAATATAAAATACTCACCAGACATAAACCAACAACATAGACCAACATCGCTAGCTCTGAAGGCAGAGTGATAAACATTAATCATTTTAAGAGAAAAATACATAATATATTATATGAAGTAAAACAAGCCCATGAAATCATTACATTTTCACATCCGAAGATTGAACCCAAAGACCATCCGTAGTGAAGTCCCAATCTGCATGGTGATAGAAAAATACCCCATGTCATTAATGTGGACTTGATATAAAACCTGGGGTCCACATGGAGATTATCGATAACTGAGAAAGCATCCAACATACCCAGGAATCTATAAGAGTGTAGTAGTGATAGAATAGTAGCAACGTATAGAGTAATCACGTCCATTGTTCCAAATACAAATTAAAGTACCCAAATCCTCAACAGAAAACGCTAATCATGTGAGGAGTGTGATATTACTAAATATAAAAAGACCATCGCCATCAATAAACCAAAGAACATAGACCAAAGATCATTAGTTTTGAAGGCAGAGGATAAACATTAATCATTTTTTTTCACAAGAGAAAACGATGTTTTGAATATATTGTATGAAGTAAAACAACATGAAGTCATTACGTTTTTCATTTTAATATTGGAACCCAAATATCCACTTAGAAAAGTGAAGTCCTAACTCTGCATAATGATAGAAAAATACCCCATGTCACATATAGCTATTTATATAAAACCTATAACTACATGGAGATTATCAACAATTGATAGAGTATCCAAATATGCCCAAGGCATCTATAAGAAAGTGAAATAGCAGATAGAATAGTAAAGCAACAAGATAGAGCACGACTGAATACCCATTGTTCCAAATACAATTAAAGTACCTAAAATCCTGAACAAAGAAAACGCTTAATCATGTGAGGAGTGTGATATGTCCAAATATAAAAGACCATCGTGACCATATCAATAAATCAAGAATATAGGATCAAAGATCGCTAAGGTATATGTAATGATAAACATTAACTTATTTTTTTCAAGAGAAAAATGATATTTTGAATATATTATATGAAGTAAAACAATGTAGCGAAATCATTACATTTTCATCCGAAGATTGGAACCCAAATATCCATCCAAACAAAAGTGGAAGTCCCACCAGACAATGATAGAAAAATACCTATGTCACATACAGGGACATGATATAAACTAGCATTAACGTCCACATGGAGATTATCGATGAATTGAGAAAAGATTCAGTTGAAAGTGCCCGAAAATTATAGAAAGTGAAATAGTAGTGAAGGTAGAACAAGAAAGCAATCGCATAGAAAATCGACGCCCATTGTTCCAAATACAAATTAAAGTACCCAAAATCCTGAATAGATCAAGAAAAACGCTTAATCATGTGAGAATTCAAAGTAAAGTTAATCTATTAACACTAGAATAAAATTACAATCAAGTCAAAACATCACTCTGCCATACTCATGGAAAATGTGTCATCAAAAAATCCAAAAATTAAGAAGACTACCCCTATACCTGGGAAACTACTAACGTTTAATTTACGTGATCCAAAATATTACTTAAAGGTCCAAACATTTAGATAACAACTAAAAAGGTACCTAATCATAAATTTATAAGTGCAGCTAGAAAACAAATTAACTAAATTAATTCCTCCACTGTTCCTCCACGATTTGGCACCATCCTTCTGAAGGTCCAGGATCGCTAGGTGCTACCTCCACATGCATGCCACGCTAAGCCTCCCAAGGCCCGAATGTCACTCGCTTTTTTTCGAGTTTCCGGGACTACGGACGGTGTGCATTTTTCCGTTTGGGCCTCCTCGCGGAAGACCACAAGACTACAACAGATCATGCAAGTGCTGAGAGAGAAATCAGCAGGGAATGGTGCAGTAAGTGCGGCTGTGGGAGAAGTAGAACTAGCTATGGAAGCTGTGAGTGTAGGGGAATCCATACTTGAGTTGATATGTCGACCCGCCACTCCTAGTATTTGATATCGACCTGGGTAATAATCACCGGATCGGTCGAAGTCATCTCCGTTGAGGTGCCGGAGGGAGCGCTACGGATTGATCTCTAGTGTCTCTCATGCTAGTACAGTAATCTCAGCGCAAGGCACAAGAGAGACGGGTTGTTAATTCCAATTACCGAGGGAAGATAGACAGAGACAGGACCGAGAGAATGAAATATGCAAAGAGTCTAGGTGTATTCCAAGGCTACTTTCCTATAGTCACAGCACAAAAGGTAATCCAAAGAACCGGCTTTCTTCGAAAACCATGGTACAACGCCATTTTTATCGACTGTCACAATGCAATCAAAGGACGCCCGTCATAATTAATTCATCATTAATAATGAGAGCCGAAGGCCGGACAAATTGAGCGTGCGGAATCGCTCGAGGAGTGGAGGTCCGATCTTGAATGTTATTAAAAATTAATTAATGCAGATTTGATGTGAAAACTTTAATCAACAACGTTAAATGCTACGTTGATGATATGAACAATACCATATCCATGTCCGATCACCTTAAACGCACGAATGTAACTCGCTAAATGAGTAGGGCAAGTTTTTATTGAGGACAACGGCGAAATTGATTGGAGCTGATTTTGTTCACATCACAAGGGAACCTAATCTCGCAAAAATATGAAGGGATTGATAGAAATTCACGTCACAAAATTGGCCTAGACGTTTGTGCTATTTGAAACTAATTAAGGAATTATGGTTTGTCGTCATTTCAGTCCGGCGGGCTCAATTAAGAACAATTTACGCATCCCATCTTATAAAAATTTCAGGTTGGTTTTCTGATAATGTTACTATATTAAAAAATCCGCTTACTTGTAGAGACAAAATTGTTGTTTCTAACTTGACTCGAGGATTGGACATGAGTTAACAAAGAAAAGGATAGTGAACCAAACATGCACCCGTGGTCAGCTCCTACCAAAATCATAGAGCTGAATCACAGTGCTTTGCTGTTTATATCGCAGACCGCTTTTATGAGTAGGCTAAGATTTTGTCATGTAGCTTATTTTATAGGGAATTTACACGTGGGCGACTGACTGAAAATACCGTTTATCCATTTCATCGACGTTAAAGCCCGACGTTGGTGTCGAGCGAAATTGCCAAGAGTTGTTGATTTGGATAAGGGCCATCGACTAAGGTCGCATGTTGAACTCGTCCGGAGGTTAACTAAGGTGTGCCAAGGATGTTGTAATGAGCATTGGTAGTTTGAGTTTGCTGCTGAGTATATATAGGTGGGGCCGGAGTGTGTAATAAATACTATGTTTAATTAAACGTATCAAGGATAATTACATAAGTCTCGAGCGTGATTGTTGTGTATTGTAGAAATGAGAAAATAAAGTTCATTACAAGTTATTTATTTAAAAAGAAACGTGATATAAATATTGCTGAAAGTTAAATATTAAGTAGGGTAGATTGAGATAATATAAAATGGAATATAAATTAAAAGTCCAACTATCATGGATAAGTTTATCAAATTCTACGAATTTGGATAAATAAACTGTATTGTTAGCCAGGTCAATTAAGACTCGGCCGTATAAAAGAACGAGGCATACCAAGGGAAAATGCTGACAGAGCGATTTAGACACACCAAATTTCTCCTCGGGGGGTCCAATTTCAGCTTTTGCGTCACACGATGATCTCTCTTCTTCCGCATTTACTTGTATTGAAGATCACTATTCTAGAATAAGGAGTTATTTTCTCCAAAAATAACTTCATAACATTGACAATGCATCATAGAGATTTTTCTATGCTCTCATAAGCACATTTGTTGTAAATTTCAAATCATGTCTTGGTATGTTAAAATGTAGTCATCTACCATTTGAAGTTTTATACCAAAGTCTTTTTCAGTTGTTAACATCCTACTACATAAAAGATAATGGTTTAAAACAACCTAAATATTTGAAATTTTTACAAGAATTATCCGCACACTTTGAATAGAATTTTGAAGTCAAGTGCATGATGCTATATAGGATCAGCGTCATTAATAAATGCCACAAAAATTTCTAACATGCTACCCTGGCAAAGAAGGACAAATGATAAGGCTGCATCAACTATTTCCCATAATAAAAGTGCACTGCCATAAGACGCAAAGAATCACAAATGTTGTAGATCTAACAAGACCACGCTAACTAAAATGTATTCCACAAGGCCAATACCGTATGAAAAATGAAAAAGGAGCTAGCAACCAAAATACCTAGGCAACTAATTCAATTAGATACACCGTGACCATCGCAAAAAGGAAACCAAATTTACCTAAAAGGTAAAAGCTACACTTCCTTTGACAGTATTTTGAGTTCAAACAAGGGTCTTTATTGTCTTCAATAATGCCCCTAGTAATTAATGGGGTTTGCACTACGCAACAACCTAAACAAAAGGTTTCATTTCAAATTATTTTCCACAAATTTAAGATACAAACTAATACGCTTTGTATTTCCTAACAAGCTCATAAATTTTGACAAAAGAACTAAATTTTTTAATACTCCGAGGAAATTTTTTTCACTCAAAACTATCTTTGGAGCCCAATAAAATCTAACCCAAAACTAAAAAAAAACCAAACACCATAAGACCCTACAAAATTAATAGATTGTCCTAATAATGACATGTTGTCTTTACACCCTCACTTATTAAACCCTCAAGGTGAATTTAACTTCTAATCATTGCAGTAGGTTGACGATGCAACATAAATATTTTTTTGAGGTTGCTTGCATTATCCAGAAATTTATTTCAAATATTTAAAATTTAAGTTTTTTTGTAGACTAGCCACAAAATATATTTTTGTAATGTGATTTTATTTAAACACAACAACAAGATTAATGCAATTCACCAACTTAAATTAAACAAATTGGGAATTTATCTGATATTTTGTAATCTAAAAGGAGGACACGTGGAGACATTATTGATCGCATGAAATTGAAGGGAATCTCAAACCCGAAACCGGACTTAATTTTTTATAGGCACATTGGATTGAGAATTCGAAGTTAAAATTAGGCAGACAAGCCGCATCCCATTTTTTGGAACGCGAATTTGGTTTGAAATTCAATCTATTTAGACTTTGGTTCACAGTACTTTTAATGTTTTGATATTTTAATATATACATATGTTATATATATATCATATGCGAAATGAAAGGTGGGCTATAGAATTTAGTTTTTAATTTTAATTTTTTTAAAAGAGGGTTTATTATAATATGTTTTATATGTTTCTATGATATAAAAAAATAAAAAGGTCAAAAATCTTGGTAGTTTTTTTATAGACAGACGTAAATTTTATTACATACAAAGGTAAAAAGTGAAAAACTGAAAGTGTAACTTTTTATGTGTATGCAATAGCATATGGTAGTGGAAAAAACACAACAGAGTGTTTTAGAGACAGAAAGGATGTTTGTTGAATCAGACAAAGGAGTTGGCTTTTTATGCACCGTGATTTTAGAAAATATAATTTTTAGAATTTTCTGTAGGAAGTAGTGTAATAGTTTTTTTTTGAGTTATTGAAGGGAATAGAAGTTTGTTTCTCGGCATTAAACTCTGCCTCCGGGTAGCCTTATTTTTCTTCGTTAGAGAAGGGAGATTGTATGGGTGGTTCTTATGAATCAACCAACCATTCGTGAATATGCTCATCAATCCAAACCATAAGTGTTATGTGACAATATAATTCCCATGTGCACCGAATCGATTAAGCTATGCTAGAAACCCTAAACTCTCACCGAAAATAGGTGAAAATGTGGCACCACTCGAGATTGACATGCCAATTGGCATGGGTGGTATTAAATTGGCATGTCGTTAAACGAGGTGATTTTGAAGAAGAGGGAGAAAGATTTAAAGCCCAACGTGAGAACTGTCACCAACTTGAGATTGACAACTTTACATGATGTAACCTATGAACGTAGCTGGAGAAATCATAGTAAATGTTGTGCAACTTGCGTGCTGCAATAAAGTCGATTCATCCCGAGGGTAATGGGAGAAATCATAGTGAACAACAGAAACATGCAGCTTCTGCACTAACATGGAAAACAGAGCAAAACTAGATAATAACGTAACGTTTTATTGAAATTATGAATCGAAGAAAACTTAGTAAATGGGATATTTAACTGGCTAAGCGCATACAAAAATATCTTGACATGACCCTAGTTGACAAGTTGTATCGCTTCATGATGCAAGAGGATTGCATCATGACCGCCAAGTCAATCAAAACTACCATTATCTATACAATAAATACAAGTAATTGATGTGAAGAAAAAATTTCAAGATGCATTCTTATGATAATGTTAGAACATATGTTGAAAATGTCAAACATACCCGGTCAGTTCTTCGTTTACAGTCACTTATTGAGTCGAGGAACTTCGGGAACAAGCCTCTACCGGGAAGAGTAGCAACTAAGTCAACGTTGACTTTGTTGCTACTGGATCAAGGAGGTTTGCTCCAAGATTAACGCTTCCAAATAAATTATTCTACTAAATGTGAAGCCAACTAATGCGAAGGTGGAAGTTCTTATGGCCCTCCCCCCCGCCATCACTCTAATTCCCTAATACCCAATCTATATTTCATTTTTACTTTCATGAGCATAAAAAATATTCACAAACTAATAAAAAACAATTCAACAAAAAGTACGCAAGGAACATTAAAAAATTAGTTTGACATAAAAAAATAGTATGATAAATGAGTTTTTTATATAACGCAAAAAACGCTCCAAGTATGGTAACGCTTATTCTTATAATAATACAATATTTTACATTGTCAAATTTTTCTTTATCTTTCCTATTTTTAAAGCTCCTAATTATATCATCAATTTCAATCGTACCGCCTCCCCGCTTTCATGCCTTTCAACCCGCATCTCATTAATCTAGTTATGTATACCCACGTATGTCCGGCTCATCCAAGATGGGCATCGCCTACAAAACAGATAATATTAAATTTTAATTGTCGGGCTTAAATACTGTTTGAACGTTTGTAATATTATAAAAAATTAGAATATATTGTTTACTGGTGCAACTACAATGCCGTTAACTAGTTGCATTGTCACGATAAGTCCGTCTCATCCAAGAATTGTATCACTTCCAAAAAAATAATTATTAAAATTTTAATTATCAAGCTTAAATATCATTGAACTAGTTCGGTAATATTAATAAAAAATTGCAATGAGATTATTTCTATTCAGGGTCAAAGTATTGCCGTTGGGATCATAGTTCGTCTTCTCTCTCTGTAAAGATCCCACAAGGAAACATTCTCATTTAAAAAAATGCGATAAGGACAACTATCAAGGTATAATTAGAAATAATTATAAGTGGAATAATTAATTTATCACACATGGCCCCTCACTCGATAGCAAGATTGTCTTCACTACAATGATCAACAAGAGGATCATCTATGATCTGGCTCTAAATCAAGAAGCAATTTACTGAGGGTGTTCTCCATGTTTTCAAAGTTGTTAGGCACAGTCTGAGTGGACAAAAGTAAGATGGAAAGGTGAATGTTTTACCTTGTCAAAATAGATCTGGACTCTGCTTCGCGATGTTCAATTACAAAATTTTGATAGCCAAAACGTAGTTGTTATTTTTGTTCTTCCTCTCAGAAGTTATTGTCTTGTCACTACCTTACATATGCATTGTATTTTTATCCATCTGAGAGATTACAAAAACTTTGGAAGGCTTATTACAATTAATTATAAGATGTTTAGCTACTTAATTACAATTTGCAAATACTCAAGTAGCCAATTTCGGCCGAGTTTGTGATGGCCCTTTTTTCTAATCCTGGGGCTTTTGGTTGCCTCTGAGGTGTTAGGCAACCTAGCATCAAAAGATTGAAGTCGATATGACGTAGCACACTTTTATTTTATACATAAAGAAAATTAAAGCTATTGAATTTAAAGTTGTAATTTTACTCTGTGGTCCACCGCATTTTCCTTTCTTTGCCCTTTCTTTTCTGGCTGTGATATGTCATCACTTTCTAACCGCAAGAGGATAATTATATTCAGGGTTAAATTGGGTAATTGTGCCCTATAGGTGTCCTCAGAGATTAAATATTTGCCTACAATTGAAATAATCGTCATTAAATGTGTTGACCAGCAGGTTTCGGGGATAATCTAGAAGCTCTTTTTTCTGCTGGAATTTGAATTCCACCCCGTACGGTGGTTGGGCCAAAAATTACCAACGATGGCTCTCCAACTCGTAGAACTCATTGTTTCCTACGTAATAAAACCAAAAGAAAAGAAGATATTATCATTAATTTAAAACAAAAAATCATGATAAATATAAGTTTTAGATAAAGTACATGAAATAGTTAAAATATTAAAATTTACCTGGAGTTGTACATGCTTTATAGGACATTCCTCATTGTTCGCCACGAACAATGTGCCATTAATGGTCCCTGCTGGAAATACACGTGTAGCTCCGTGAAAACGCACAATGTAGCGGGCTTAGACAATTATTTATGAATACTGCCTGCTAGCTATTGGGGTGTCCGTCAAAGTGTGGTGTGTTTCTTGGCTGGGGCACCTGGGGCATAGGAGTAGAAGGTGTATGAGAGGGTTGTTGGGAGTCTCTTTATTCAGTCCCACGTAATGCACGAACACCGGGTTCAGAAAATGCCGAAAAACGCTACATACAAAAGAACTTTTTTAGTTTAGTCAATGTAAAAATTAAAATCAAACTATCACACTATCCATAACAAAAAAAAATATCCTTTTGACTTTTATTATTATCTATATCTTATTTTAGCGTTTAAGGTTGCCATCTCTTCATGGTGTTTGAGGCGCATCTATCAAAGCATTAAATTCTCACCTTGCATCCGTGCCTTGAACAACAACACCGGAGATAGGGATGAAGAAAGCCTCTTACTCAAAGAGGGAATCATCAGCGTACCATGGCTAGGTGTCTCATATTTAACAAAATTAATATTATTTCTAATGCAGGTAAATAACTAAAATAATTTAAAGATAGAGCAATGTCAAGACTTTACATGTTCTTCCTCACGGCCTCTTTCCGCGATCATCCCGTCTTCTAAAGGCTTCCCACGTCATCAATTACACATTGCAATAAAATTATAAAATGTAAAAACTTGGAAAACAATATCTAACTTGAAAACACAAAATGAAAACTGAAATAATTTCTAATAAGACATCGGGAAGACGTAGAGTTAGAGTTTCAAATATGCCTTGCATTGAATCTTGGCCTGAAACATGTCATTGCACATTAAGGCACCCAAACATTCAATCCACGAATGATATATTTGTATTCTATTCCCCGGGGAAAACACCATACCTATAATGCATTCACTTGCATGTATAAAGGGAAAGGAAAACATGTTTTCATACAACGGTGACAAAGGTACTGTGGGTAGATTTTCACTTTTATTTATGTTGTTCACCCACACCACTCTCGTGTTTTCACTAACTCTATTTTTGTCATTTTTGATTCAAATTAAGCTAAGGCCTTAAGTATTTTTTGACCTTTCTGTAGTTTTATAAGTGGCATGTATGGATTTTTCATTAATTTCCAGACTTTTTCTCTTCATGCGCATGTTTCCGGAATCAAATGCATGATTTAGTCCCATATGCCATTTGACAAGTTGCTGGATCAACTCCATAGGAAATATCATGTTTCCTATTCAACAAAATTTATCTCAGCTTAGGGGTAGTAGTTGTCTTTCCTTTGTATTAATGTAGGCACTTCTAGCTTGCATTTTTATTATATCTTTCAAATTTAGTGTCGTTTCAATTAGGCATGATTTTTTGCAACTTTGTTATGTGAGAATGAACAGTATAACATATAGCTGTATATGACTCCATGGCCGCAGGAAAAGGCACTAATCTACTTCTTCCTAAATATCTATAGTTCTCATTCACCTCATACGAAGATGGTCCCTTTGATTTTGAGCCAAATGTTGCAAAGAAAAAGTTCCCCCTCCATAATTTGATATTCAATGGAAATTTCTTAAATTGATGATGGGGCAAGATTATGGAACATTGGCACATACATATGTAATGGAATTCCAAGATCATGATATGTTTACATGTTTATGGCAATGTTCCACCACTCTCCTGGAGCGTAGGGGATCTGGTGGAGCACCTGAGCGGCCTATGCAAAAGCTCCTACCAATTTTCAGAAACGTGGGGACGGGTCATATAAAAATTATAAAATTTAATATTTAAAATGTAACTATATTTTTGCAAGGAATGTGTAGATAATCATCATACACTTTCATCATGAAAGATAAATCATAAATGATAAAATTACAAATCGATGAATGATGAATCATATAATTGAAACAAATTTAAAAGTTAAAAGTTAAAACATAGCATCATACAATCATGCATGTAAGTTTGTAAGTTTGTAACTATATAATCATTAATGTAAATACTAACAATGTACAATGAAAATAAAGTTTAAGATATCATATGACATATTATATCAAGATTCAAAATAGAGTTTAAAATCAAGTTTACAACTCAAGACCAAACATAAAACTTAAACAAAATAAGTTATGTCCGAAACATAAAATATAAAACATAACATATGAATATCAAATGATATCATCATATCGATAAATGAGCATAAATGCTCAAGTTAATGCCCCACTAGCTTCGGCAGATCCAACTTCGCACGAATATATATCAAGATCAACCATGTCACTATCCGAATCACTAATCACTTGATTCTCAAATATTCTAAGGGTACATCAACTTTTAACACGAAACCATAAATCCAAAAGGGGTGGTTAGGGACGGGAGGGGGCGTGGAGGGAAACATCCCTAGAAGTCCCCAAGACCCTAGTGAGCGAGGGGGCGGAGAGGGAATCTATACCTGTGGGAGGACTGTAACACTGCTGGTGAGGTAGGAATAAAAAAGAGCTCAAATAGGCTTGAAATTTTTCATAAAAAGGATCAGGCTTGACGAAGGTTCCATTTAAAAATGATATCTAGAATGCAGAATAAGTGTAGCATGCAAACATGCATTGAAAATCCATCCAGTTTGCATTGTATTACTTATGATGGATTCAAATTTGGTTTCAAAATGCCAGGTTATGGCATGATTTTGTCGAGAAAACCCTTTAGCTAAATTCTCATGTTGGTTTAATTTATATTTTAAGTTTGTTTTGCAATCTTTGGGTGATAGTAACTCATGAACTAGGTTACCAGTGTGTGTCAACTATATTTCAAGAATAGTTGTATTTTTTTTTATATTATTATTATTATCTATTATTAATGTAGTATTGGATACCTGTAATGTCAATTTTTGACATCTTGATAGCATGGATACTTTAAAATTTGTTTCTAGTAATGTTAACATAATAACTATCATTACGTGTCTTCACTTTTTTCACTCATAATAGGTCTCCTGTAGGATGTGACTCATCACACAACTTCATATATGCGTGTCCCAACAAGTTCAAATCAAGTTGAACCTACCTCAGTGGTTATTATGACAAGTTGCTTGATATATAACTTGATAGCATAGACCACGTTGTATTTCTAAAAAGAATCCTCTGCTGTGTCAAAAAAATCCCTGCCAATATGTTCTACTAGAAAGCCTTTGGGATACCCGAAATAATATATGTATCATTGATGACTTTTAAAGTATGACAAGATCCAGAGGGAAGGAAAGGAAATCAGTTTAAAGAGATCCAAATTCATATAGAACCTAGAATTTAGCATCGATGAGTTAGAGTCTAGGAAATTGAAATCCTTATAATTTTAATTAAAGATGAAGGACATCACATAGGTAATTATATTTTCATGTAGAATAATCTGGTGAATTCAAATTTAAACTACATAATATGAAAGGCATACTCATAAATTTTTCCACGTAAGTCCAAACAACCTATAAAAAGGGAAAACCTTCTTTTTCCATGGGAAATAATTCTACCTTTCCTTTTTCAAGGCAATCTAAATCACAAAAAATATGAACTATCACGCACACATTCTTGGATAATGTGAAAGTGGAAAAGACCACCCACAAGTGATGCACACATGTACATTTGAACACTAATAGATTTTTGTAGTTGAAATGCAATGCTTGTTTTCATTTAAATGTAGGGTTTTTAAAGCGAGGAGAAATAATGAGCTCGCCAAATTAATAAGCGTTTCTTTGGGAAGAATTTAAATCTTGTATTGGGTGATGAAGATAATAGGGTATTGAATCTTGATTCTTGACACACAGAAAACTATACGACCTAACACAGCTCTGATAGAATTGACCAAAAAAACCCAAATAGAGTCAACCCTAATATAGGAGGAAGGGCCTACAGACAGAACTTACCATTTGCAAGAGGCGAGGGGGCGAATCTTTATTCTGAAGGCGAGAAGCGAGCAACGAGCGAATGCGAGGGGAAAATGCGTTACAACGAGCTCGGAGGCAAATACGGGCGAATCTTTGTTGTAGAGCTCGGGGTGAATGCGAGAGGCGAATCTTGTTATGAGCTCGGGGAAAATCTTGAAGCTGATCTTTGATACGGGCGAGGGAGCGAATGCGAGGGTGAATGTTACGCAGAGTGGAGGCGAATGCGCGCGTGATATCGAACGATTAATGTAGCACACATGTACATTTGAACACTAATATATTTTTGTAGTTGAAATCTGTGCTTGTTTTCATTTAATGTAGGGTTTTTAAAGCGGGGAGAAATAATAGTTTGCCAAATTAATAAGCGTTTCTTTGGAAAAAATTTAAATCTTGTATTGGGTGATGAAGATAATAGAGGGTATTGAATCTTGACTCTTGACATCTACGGAGAACCCTCTGACTAACTTACAATCCAATGGAATTGACCAAAAAACCCAAAATAGAGTCAACCCTACTATAGGAGGAAGGGCCTACGGTAAGAACTTACCATTTTGCAAGAGGCGAGGCGAATCTTCCCATTCTGCCTGCTGTGAAGCCAGCAATGAGGGCGAGCTTGGGAAAATCTTTATTTTACCGTGAGAGAACAATGCGCGTGTGATATCAAGCATTAATGTAGCTATTAAACAATCTGAGAGAACAATAAAATCATTTTTATGTAAGCGCATATAAGTTTGGTACTTTTATGTAGCGCGAAAATACTTGTCGTTATAGCGACGACGGAATAGCGTAAAGCTATTCGGCCAGTACCTCAAACGTGCAATGGCGACACCTAGACGATATGTGTGATTCACGACGTTTAAGTCGTCCCAATAAACGACGCTTTGGGCCATGAAGATGTCATAATTGCGATATCTTCCTCTAATCGCAATTGCGACATGTTTTAAAGTGTCGGTATTGCGACGCACTTTTACATAGGCACGTCGGTATAGCGACGGTTTGTGAGTGGGATGGAAAAAATTTGGGAAAATTTCGGAGCATTTGGTGTAAAACGTCGGGAAACAGGGTGTCCGGAGATTTCGCCAAATGTAGTAGTATTAAAGGTTCCCGAGGAATGAAAAATTGTGCTAAAACATGGCGGACAATGTCGATGCATGTTGAGGAGCGTTAGGGAGTTACCAGGGGAACACGATGGAGAATTAGATCAAAATTCTTGGTAATGGACGAATAAAGTGTGTTCCAAAAGGAGTGTTGGTGAATTCCAAGTGTCCACGAGGATGAAGTGTTTTATGATAAGTTCATAATAAGACTTGCAAGAGGAAGCCTATGGTTGTGATAAGGTGTGGACAAAGTAATTTCGAGAAAGGGGGGACTTTGGGTTGGGCACAACTTTTTGCTAATGATTTGGTTGGGTTCCCAAGTTGCAAAAAAAAGTAAGGCTATTTATGAGGGTATGAAAACTGGGGAGTGCCAAGGCGTTCCGGGGAATGTAAGGTTCCCAGTAAGGCTAGTTGTAAGGGCATGAGTGCGAAACCATGCTTGGGAATGCTAATATGTGATAGATAGTGTGAGAGAATTTCAAACATGCTAAGATCTTCCCAGAATTATTGCCAAGATAATGAGGGTGTGACAATGTGTGTCGAGACGATTCGAGAAATAAAATGAAGAAACAAGATAAACTACAATTATATGAACACATAAGAGGGTTAATAATTCATAAATTTACCTTTCGGTGAGGGGCATGCTAGGCACACCAACACTATGTGTGAGAATAGGTGCAGTGCCATGTGTTAGTGCATTCTACATGCAGATCTTCCTCTGTGCTACTAATCTACTTTCCAATAATTGATCTCAAATAACTTTAATATTAAACCATCCCAAAGCATACGAGTCATTATATGCTTGCATGTAGAACATGCTAAAATTTCCAAGTGCCAACATATGCCAAGTACCAATGTGTGTCGGGGAGTGTTATACATGCTTTGAAGTGACAGGCATGTTGAAAAGTGCTAAGTAGAGAGTGTACGATACATCTTGAGGAGTGTTAGGAGGTACTAGGAAAACCTGAGGAGCACTAAGTCAAAATGCATGGGAAGTGAATGAATATGAGGGTGTGACAGGGAGTGGCAATGAGTGCTAGTTGTCATGCAAAGAGGGCGAAGGTATTCTAAGTATTCACACACCATATTGACCACTCATCGTACCATCCCCACAATAAAAAAACCTAAATGTCATTATTAAAATATCTTGTGTAGTTTCCTAATGTCATTCAAGTAGAATCTCGCAATTACTTATGTCGATAATGGTGCGATCATTTTATTCTGTAAAGGAACTCTTTCTAGACATGCACCCCATCAGGCACAATCATCAGTGAAATTTAATGGAAATGAATGAATAAGAGGGTGTGTTGAGGTGAGTATCGGCAGTGTCAAACATGCCAGGGGCGTGTGAGCATGCTAGGGAATGCTATGGCATTTCAAGAAGTTCCAAGGTGTGCTAACATGTGTCGGATAGTTCCCGAGCATGAAAATGCATGCCGAAATGCAAGGAACATGTCGTGTGTTAGGGCATGATGAGATGTGCAGTGTTAGGGTATGTGAACATGTGTTAAGGAGACTTGTCGAGCGAAAAAGGGAACACCAAGTTAAAAGTGAAAATAAATTAACACATATAAGGGTAAATAATTGAGGACCTTGCCTTTTGAGGGGGCATGCTAGGCATACCAACAACGGGTGATACATGCACCAAGGGCCAGGACACAGCATGTCTTAAGTTCTAAATCATCCTCTCTTACTTCTCTCTTAATTGTGAATAATTTATACGAAATAAATTTTATCTTAAACCATTCCAAGGAATTTCAAGGGAATCCAAACACATCTTAAGAATTTTCAAGTGCCACTAAGTGCGAGAGCCAATATGTGCTAAGGAGTTATAGGGCATGCTATGGGTTACGGGTTTGCTAAGGAGGAGTGACAGATATGCTAGATATTTACAAGGCATGAGAGAGTGCTAGGAAGCATAAGATGTTCCAAGTGCTGACATGTGTTGAGTGTTATGAGTTCTAGGAAACAAAAGGAGATCCATGTAAAAATTCATGGAAATGAATGAATAAGAAGTGTGTGACGGGGAGTGTCATGAGTTCCGGGTGACTGAGTGACGTAGTGTTAGGCGGTGCTAAGTCATGCTGTGTGCTAGAGTGGCATGTGGCCAAGATGTGCCAAGTGCCGAGGGTGCCAACACATGATATGAAGTGTTAGGGAGTCTAGGGACACACTTAGGATTTTTCGATCAGTTGTTCACAAATCCATTGTGAAAAACTCTTTGGTTTACTTGCTTTTTTATATTCGCTCAAGATGGCGAGTTTATGGATATGGAGGTTTCCCTTGTTCTCGATGATGCGATCTCTACAATACGAAGTGAACTAGGGCGGTTGGCTAGCCCACTTAGCTACTACTTTATTCCTTCAAAGTTTACACGTCCTTAAGCCCAATACACCTACCCTTCTACCAGAGTCTTTTTTCCTTCACGAATTACGGGACTTAGATCTCTTCTTTACGGTCACCTAACAAACCTCCAATTGTGCCCGGAGCGCCATCAATTTTTCCCAACCATGGTCGATTCGTTTATTGATGTGGTCCCCACAACATTTCCCTCGTCAGGGATCTTCAAATGCCACCTAATAGTGATTTAAGTCCTCAAATCACTAATCTTGTCAACCAATTTATTTGTTGTCCAATATATGAAAAAAATGCGAACTACTCATCTTATCATCCTTAACAATTTGTGAATGATTTGAACTAGGTCACAAATCATCCATTAACAGTCCATTGAATAAATTTGTATATCTTTGCTAAATCTCTATCCAAAACTCTATGGACAATGCCACAGAAACCAACTCCTCTTCATATTCATCCATTCCTCATATGGAATAGTTCTTCTACTCCATCTTATACTAAGTTCTTCTTTTGGATTTTCTATCTCATCACATATACAAACCATATTCCAAATTTGTGGTATATATTACGAGAGAGATAAACTTCTCTCTAAGGGTCCTGAAGCTCTCTTCTTCTATGCGAGATTTGTCACGGTATTAATGGCATGCCTTATGGATTGATCGTACTGAAAACCTCCCTAAATAGGGGAATATACTTCTATTATAATTTATTTAGAACATACCACTATCCACCCATAGCAGAAAAAGCGACAACTCTTTCCTCCATAAGGACTCACTACCTAGCTCTTATATGGATCCATAGATCACAGGAATTTCTCTAAGTGAATCTTGATCTCAACTTTAGATCTCTATAACCCTAAAACTATGTTCTACCTCGATCAATATTACACATGTGACTACTTATCGTTCTTTCCCTAAATTCTAGTGCATACCCTCCTCCATTTGTGTTGGTCTCACATCACGGACCTTGCACAGCCTACTAACCACCGAGGAAAGGTAGGGTCTTAACCTCTCTCCTAATATTTCAAAATTTGATGGAGGCCTTCAAGCAAGCATTTCCTGTAAATCACATGCCCAAATTCTCATGAGCCGCTTCTCTTAAGCTTGATCTACCATAAGATAACCAACAATATGCCATCCTAATTCCTATCTCGAACCCATTCAAGGTATGTGGAAATTCTTGTGAACCTCACATGATGATCTTACTCTTGGTGGATGATCATGGCCTCCCTTTATCAACGCTTACTCGGCCCTCTAACTCGACCTACTTTAGGACTACATCTCTCACGGCCTCCTTGATCAAATGAGATCCTTCTCACTTGATGTTCTTACCTTAATACTAAAGGCCTCCTTAAATAGATCTTCCTAGCTCAGGCCTCTTAAGAACACTGCGGAATCACAGAACTTTATCCAGGTTAGACACGAGGACATATTATTTTTTCTTTTTAATTTTATTTTATATTTTAAACCGCCTATCTTGGGTCCAAGCCCTCGCTTGGCTTATTTTAGCACAAATCCTTTTGTTGCCAAACTCACACAAAGCTATCTCACTATGGCTTGTGGAGTACCTCCGAAGCTACACTAATTCAACAACATAGTCTAGATTTTAGTAATCGTAACTTGGTCAAGTTCTTATAGTCAAGTGAGGACTCTCTTGGGCTCCCAAGTTGAAAATTAAGTAGAGGCTGAGTTTTGAGGGAATGATAGCCATGAAGGGTTAGGGCATGCCAAAGAATGAAAAAGAGTTGTATGCTAACACATGATGGAAAATTTCAATGCATGAGCGAGTATTAAGGAGTGTCGAGGGCATCACAATGAGGATAAATAGGTCAAAATGCATGGAAATTAACAATTAAGAGGGTGTGCCGTGAGTGTCGGTGAATTCAAGTCTACCGAGGGATGAGTCGCGTTATAACTAAGTTCATAATAGAATTTGCAAGAGGCAAACTACGATTGAGATAAGGGGCTTGACAAAGCCATTTTAGGTAAAGGGAGACTTTGTGTTCGGCACAATACTATTTTTCCTTTATATATTATTTCTATATGACATGTGGCACACTTTGGCCAAACAGGTCATGTTTTAAACTACTTTTAGACAATTGTATATTGTACATTGTTGTGTACTAGAGATGGGGCACTCGAATTGCGCCAAATTATATCTTGTGTGTCTTTTGGTTCTTGCAAACTCACGAGTTAATGATCTATTATTTATATGAAATGGACATACATGTGAAATATTGACTACGTAAGCTATGTTGCTGTGGTTTTTTTATGGCCATGGCTAGATGTGATCCTTGTCTTGGTAAGTTCTTATGTGGGTAAAGTTCATCTTGGACATGAGTGGCATAATATGAGGTATAGGAAGTTATTAGGTGAACAAGGCACAATCTACTGGGTAGGATGCAATTGATCAAGTTGTCACGAGTACAGAAGCTCAAACCAATGTCATGCAAATAAAGTAGCTAAGGGAATCGATTGGATTCCCAAGTCGTGAAAAAATGTAAGGCATGTGTCAAATATGATAATATGTGTCAAGTGCTAAGGCATGCCAAGATGTGCGAAAGAGGTGTGAGAATACGTGCTAGGGACTATCAAGGAAACAAAAAGGAGAAGCGGGTTAAACTACAAGGAAATGAACACATGCTATAGAGGTTAATACAGTCATCAGTTTACATTTTCCAAGAGGGGCATGCTATGCACACCAACACTATGTGGAAATAAGTGATCAAGTGTCTAAGTGTTCACTGCATTCTAAGTGAAAAATCATCCTCTAGTTACTTCTCTTCTACTTTCCAATGATTGATCTCAAAATATCTTTAATATTAAACCATGCTAGAAGCTTATCTTTGAGGCATATCTAATGCAGATGCTTGCATACATGATAATGAGTCATGGCCTCTTTAGGACTACATCTCTCTTCAGCCCCCTTGATCAAATGAGATCCTTCTCACTTGATGTTCTTTCCTTCATCCTAAGGCCTCCTTAAACGAGTTTTTTCCCCTAGACCTATTAGGAACCTTCCTAGAACTCATGTGTTTTATCCACTTAGACCTTAGGAAATATTAATTTCCCTTTTGGTACATTTTCTTTTAGATTTTAAACCCCTATTTTGAGTCCAAAAATCCCTTTTGCTTGGCTTATTTTCCCACAAATCCTTTTGTGACTAAAACTCACACAAACCCATATCACTAGTTTTGTGGAGTACCTCCCAGGCTACACAATTCTACAACATAATCTAGTTGTAGTAACTCGATAACTTGTTCAAGCTCTTGTTATCGAAGCGAGGGCTTGGTTGGTTTCCCAAGTTAGAAAATTAAGTAAGGGTAGTTGTGAGGGGCATGATAGCTAGGGAGGGCTAGGGGCATGATTTTAAAGGAATGAAAATTCATGCCTATCACATGTCAGACAATGTCAATGCATGTTGAACTAGAGTGTTAGGTAGTGTCGGGGCATATCAAGGGACAACTAGGTAAAAATTCATGGAAAGGAATGAATACCCAGAGTGTGTGTCGAGTGTCATCAAATTAAATTGTGTTAAGGATGAATTGTGTTAGGGAGAAGTTCATAATAGGATTTTGCGGAGGTAAGATTATGATTGTTATACGAGGCTCGACATAACAATTTTACACGAGATGGAAATCACTTTGTGCTAGGTACAACATTGTTTGCCTTTAGCTATTTTTTAAATGAGATGTGGCACACTTTGGCTACCATTCTCATGCTTTTAAACTATTCTAGATATTTGCATATTGTACCACGCACTATTTGTGTATAATTTTTGGGGGCGGAGTAAACTTGTGTCGGCTTATATCTTGTGTGTCAGGTGTGCATCTTGCGGTTCTTGCAAACTCTTAGTTAATTTTCTAGTTTATATGATCCTAAACATACATGTGAAATATTGCATATGTAGGTATGTTGCTTAGTTGTTTTATGGTCATGGCTAGATCATGTGATCCTTGTCTTGCAGTAACTGATTGTTAATGCACAGGGTTGAGCTTGGACATCGGTGGCATAAGATTATTTATATGTAGTTCTTAGGTGAACAAGGCACAATATACTTATATTATTAGGTGCAATTGGTGTCGATTTGTATCCTCTCCCATCGCATCGCATCACATCGCTTAGATTGTATCCTTTATAAACCTAATTAAGCTGCCAAAGGTTGCAAAGGTGCATGGCCATGCGATGCCACTTCATAACCATTCTACGGAGTTTCAGATGCAGGTGAATGAGATGTCATTATGTTTGTGTGTGTATAACGAGGTCAATTAGGGACTACGAGCTTTACTAACTCATTTTATGAATAAATAGGCCAAAATACTCGGCGATAAGCAAAAGGCTTTCACCTCTCATCGCACACGTCATCTTTAAATCCGACTGACTTACGTTTCATTCGACCCCCCTTTACCATCCTTAGTTTATCCTTGCGGGGGTCAGAAACGAATGGATTTTAAGAAATAGACCCCTTATGTGTCACTCTCTTATGAATTCTGCACTTTCTATTACCACTTACCACTTCTTAAACCACAGTCTATGGGTCCAAAAATCCCTTTTCTTTGCTTCTATTCCCACAAATCCTTTCCATGAAAAAACTCACACAAAGCAATATCACTAGGCTTGTGGAGTACCTCCCAAGCTACACAATTCAACAATCGTGATCTAGATTGTAGTCAACTATAACTTGGTCAGCTCTTGTAGTCAAGCGAGGGCTTGGATTTGGGTTCCCAAGTCAAAAATTAAGTAAGGGTAGTTGTGAGGGCATGATAGCTAGGGAGGGGTCATGGCATGCAAATGAATCATGATGCAGAGCATCAAGGCCAATTTTCATTTTTCAATATGTAATAAAAGGGGGTGTGACATTTTAATTGTCATTTTTATTAATTAATTTGTTATTTTTAAATAAAAGGAGATAAATTATAAAAGTGAGGATTTTGTAATTATTCTTTTAATTAAAAGGATATGAGAGAAATTAGTATTAGGTAGCAAAATTAGGAGTAGGAATTCTATGTACGGGACTTTGTTGAGTCCACACCTAAAAATTAGATTTAGTTGAGGATTAGGTGGAGAGATTTTTGGAATGAATTAAATTCATTATTTATGTATAAATATGAGTGGTTTTTGTGAGGAGAACACACTTGAATAGTTGAAGAGCTGAGGGGAGTGAGTGAGGAGTGGTTTAAAGGGAAAAGAGCCAAGAGGCCGCCCAATGTAATATCTGGCCACAAAATTTTAATGTAGTTATGTTGAGTTTGATTTGTATGGCTCTTTTTCGCCTTCATGTAGAATTAAGTTAGATTTTTTCCATGATTTTATTGTGAAAACTTTGAGTATTTTCAGAGTTCTTGAAGGAGTTGTGTTCTTATATGCATTATCTGCTTTCTAGCAGAATTCCTGCATCATTTTTGGTATCAGAGCGGGAGAGCTGCCTGGTTGAATTTGCAATTATGTATGTTGTATATGAGTTTTGATTTCAGGAACGAGCTTGTACGCTGGTTGCATAACCAGATGTGTGGTGGTTTCCGGATTGAAGAGCGCACATTAGTTGAGCACAGTCGAGCTGCAGGTGAAATTGTCAAGCAGCTTTTGAATCAATCTAAAGCATTGGTCGTTGATTTAATTGAAGAGAGGAAGTGGACTCTTTTTAATTCAGCACTTGATACATTGGAGCGGCGCAATAGAAGTTTAAATTGATAATCAAACATCCAACGGAGGTCCTATCCCTGTAAATCGCGATAAGAAATGGAGCGCTGTTGGTGGATGTATAACCTTCTGCTTGTTTACAACAGGTTAATATGTATATTATTGAGCACTGTTTAATATGAATCGATCTGCATCATTGAATAGGGGCATTTAAAGGAGTGCAAAAGCATGAATTGATACTGAAGCAATTAAGAGTGAGTCTTCAAGACTGAAGTGGAGTGAGCTTAAAACCAGATTGTAAACTGGATCGATCATCCTGGAGTCAAAGTTCAATTCAAATTAGTATTTTTATATCGGTCTATAAACAGTTACCACTGTAGATAGTGCCGAAGGAGTGATGGAAGTCTTGGGCTTCATGAAAATCAGTCGACATGTGCGACCACTAACCAATGACGGGACTATGATTTGCTGAAGAAAGTCAAGGAAACCAAACGTCTGAGAGGTGTCCCCGCGTTGATGGTCTGACATCGGTGTGACATCAAGATGAAGCGAGCCATCGTGTTAGGAGACACTCAACAATGCATAAAGGAGTTAATTCTGGTCAAATGGAATCAAACAAGAGTTTGCAGACATGAGAGAGGGCGCAGGTTGTTGTTCGATTCTGTCGTGTTAAGCTTGGGATCGATCTTTAATTCCTGAGCGATGAACCGAACAAACTAGAATTATAATTGCGGAGCGATATGTAAGTAATGGTTGTTTATATCGTATTTATATTATTAACGTGTGGTTGGCTTACACTGTAGACGTAGAATGGAGGAGATCAATTGGAAGTTTGATGGGCAGAATTATAAATTGTAAAATGAGTAAAAAGCGTGAAGCCACCAGTGGCATTGCTAGAATGGAGTCATGACGGAATTCACAACAAACAAAGGCTGGTTCTTGCATAAGAATGAATCGATGTCATCATAGAAACGTGTGGGTCTTCACACAGTTTGGCAGGTTTAAAAAAAAGCAAAGGCGCAGAATAGGCAATCGATTGAAGGTTCGATTGCATAAAATTCTCAGCGATGTCGAAATGCAGTAGCTGGAGATAAGGAAGGGGCCAGCGTTCTGTCGATTAGAATTTTTAGCTCATTTATTTATTTCTGTATAAGATCGATTTCTCAGTGTGTATTGTGTGCGTATCTGACACATTTCAGGTAGCGGCGCAAGGAGGTACTTGTGACAGCGTTTTTGGTTGCAAATCACAGTGTTGATTGTATGGCCCTGTAGCCATTTGAAGGAGCGCGGAGGAGAACAAACTCTGCGTACACCTGAAACATACTCAAGAGAGGAACGCTGTGGAATCTGGTTCATATGGTGGAAACTACAACTGCTTTCCTTATGAAAATCATGGTGGTGGATGAGCGGCGTTGAATGGCATTTAGTCAGTGTATTAACCAGTGTTGAACAGTGGCACGAACTGCCAGATGCAGCAGAGGTAACGCGTGGTTTAAGATGCGTGAATGATTGGCTGTTGTTTGATCATACACCGAGTAGAATTGTGTGCAATCGCTATGAATGTTAGAACACTGATCTATTACGTGATGGTTAACATGAATGGTGCTGTGGTAATCAATTAAAGTTTTCCATCGATTTTCCTTGTGATGGTCGACATAAAGTTGGACTTTGTATTGTGAAGATTAATGTAAAAAATCGATATAGCTATAGCCATCGATTTTACTGTGAGAGTCAAGTTCGATATGAGGTTTTGGTTGGTTGCTGTGGGAGTGGATTGTGTTTAACACATAATTGATAGTTGTTGTTATTGTTAATCGCGCAGTCATGGTTGCCAGAAGATCATACATGAGGCGTTGGAAAGTGATAGAGATGGTAAGTCAAATACGTGTGGAAATTGGCAAGGTAAATCAATTGATATGGTGAGGCCTAAAATCGAAATGCACTGGTGTAATTTTCCGTTGAACTTTCAAAATATATTTTTATTGGCATGTGGGTTTTATGAAGATTTGAATGCTTATGGTGTGGCACTGGTGTAATGCACGGAGGAGGTAAGTTTGTGGGCTGAAAGTTCGATATTGTGATAAGCCCTGAATTTTCAAATAAACTCATTTATATTAGAATGCATAAAGTTGATATGCAGTGGTAGTAACTTGCAGTTTGGATTTGAAGCATGATTTTATATCAACTTTTGAATGAGTCATGATTGTATAAAAGTTGTGGGATTTAATAAATTGAATTCGAACTTTTGGTGTTGAGTTTATGATTTTTGAATCATATGTTGATGCGCTTCTATATGAGGTTTTAAATTGGGATTATATTGAAGTTTGAATTCAATCACATGAAAGGGAGATGGTTGGATATATGGTTTTGAATCATATAATTGAGAAGTTTCTGCGAATGAATGATAGTATATGAAATGGCCCGGAATTGAAGTTTTATTTGGGCAAAATTTTTGAGATGCATTTTGTATATGCTAAGGTGTTGTTTGCAGCAATTTGTAGCAAGAGGTTGCCAGGGATTGATCCCAAGATAAAGAGAAGCCAAGCGCAGCAGGAAAGTTGCATTTTGATGAATGAAAAGTGCGAAGAATTGCGGGGAAGTGGCTTAAATGAAGTCCACACGTGAACAGATGCAATTCACAAAAGAGGGGAAGATAACTGTTGATAGTCATTTTCAGAGATCCGATGAAGAGTATGAGCGGGAGAAGGCTGAGATAACAATTCACCTGGAATTGTTAATGAAGTTGTTGCAGGAAAATATGAGAAACCAGACACATGGTTGGACCATGAAAAGGAAGGTGAAGTGGAAGAAGCTACACGCAAGAAGGGAAAAGCAGGTAAACATACAGTTGATGGAGGAGCTGAGGAAGCTCGAACAGATGTTGAGTTGTGAATAACTCAGAGAGGCTGAGTTGAAAATGGATGTTTCCATTTGTGGCCCAGAACATGACGAAATTCTGGGTGAAGAGATCAGTGAGGAGGATCTCATGAACTATTGGGATAGTTCAGAAGCATCTGAAGAAGTGATGGCAAGAGAAGCAGATGAGGCTATGAAGCCTTGCAATTTTTCTCACAGTTTATTTATGTTTGCAGGATGTGCGAAAGGCGGTGAACAGTCTGATAGAACTGTCACGAAGGAGAATGAAGTTCTTGAGGTAAACTCTGGTAGAGAATTCCTTTCAAAGAAGGAATGTGGTGATTGGTTACAACAGGAAGAAATCACAAATGACTTCTTCTTTGGGATAAGACAACAAGTCGAAGCTGTTATGGAACAGGAACAAAGTGGAAATGTTGAAGGAAAATTCCAAGGAGGTAAACAAGTGTATTTGTTTAATGGGATTACTGACAAAATTTTACAATGTAATGATATTGAAACCAGGAAATTTCAGGAAGATTGCCAGAGGAGAATGGAAGTAGTGACGAGACAGAAGGGAAAAATACAGAAGAACTGAATCAAATGAAGGATTCAGAACAGCAAAGGGAGATGTTGACTGAAGCAATCAGTGAGATCACAAGGTCTTATGTGTTTAAGACTAATGATTGGGGTGTGATTACAGGTACATCACAGAGTGTCGAACAAACTTTGAAGTTTGTTAAGGAAGAAGAGTTGAATCTGAAATTTGTTCAGAATGATGCTGAGATATCAAGATCTCAGACAGAGGAGTCTTATGGAAATATTCGGCAGAATATTGAAGCGGGGAAAGGACGACCATCTGATGATTGGTCAACAGCAAGTGAAGGTAGGAAAAAATGTGTAAAATTTCTGAGTTCTACTCCAGTTGAGATTGTTCAGTTATATCGGAAGTTGGATCTTCAGAGGAGAGAGTTGGAAAAACAGAGGATCTATTTGCAGGGAAAGTTATTGAAAGACACAGAACAGGGAAACATTTTTCAAACAGATGATGTGGAGGAGGGACTAACTGATAGTCTCACAGAGGAATTGAATCAGCATACTGATGTGCTGATAAATGAGGGAATTTCAGAGCAGCATACTGAAATGTTGCCTGCAGTAGAAGGGGCACTGAAGCTTTATGTTTTTTATTCTAACAATTGTTTTGTGAGTACAGGTTTTATTGCAGATACTGGAGAAAATCTATTAGACAGAGAAATTGAACTGATGAGGCGGATGATGATGAAAGTATCCCGGAAGAGGCCAGCAGCAGTAAAACAAAGAAAAAGCAGCAAAAGAAAGACAACAGAAGATTGTGAAAGCATAGTCAGTGGGGCGATGCAGCATAAAGTATGGAGACCTGGAGAAGAATGACAAATAGAAGCAACAACAAGTGGGAAGTTGCAGCACAAGATATGGGATCCAGGCATACACAGATCTGAACACATGATCAGGCGATCATGATTAATTTCAACCTTGGGAGTCTGATGCAGGAGCATCAAGGCCATTTTTCATTTTTAAATATGTAATAAAGGGGCTTGTGACATTTTTATTATTTTATTAATTAATTTGTTATTTTTAAATAAAATAGGAGATAAATTATAAAAGCAAGGATTTTGTAAATATTCTTTTATTAATTAAAAGGATATGAGAGAAATAGAATTAGGAGCAAAATTAGGGAGTAGGAATTCTATGTATGGGACTTAGTTAATCCACACCTAAAATATATTTAAAATAGATTTAGTTGAGGATTAGGTGGGGATATTTTTGGAGTGAATTAAATTCATTATTCATGTATAAATATGAGTAGTAGTTTTAACAGAAAATACTACTAGGATGGTGGAGAATAAATCAGTTGATGCGTGAAAAGTGTTTAAAAGGCAAAAGAATAAGAAGCCATGTGCAACCATAGGCACGAGTTTTAATGTAGTTATGTTGAAGTTGATTTTTTTTTTGGCTCTTTTGTTTTTGCCTTCATGTTTAATTGAGCTAGATGTTTTCCATGATTTTATTGGAGAAATCTTGAGTACTATCGAGTTTAGTGAGTAGAAGTGTTCTTATATGCGGGATCACATACAGCGAGAATTCACATCAAATGAAAAGGCATGCTAACACATGTCGGACAATGTCAATGCATGTTTAACTAGAGTGTTAGGGAGTTTTAGGGCATATCAAGGGATAACTAGGTCAAAATGAATTGAAAGGAACAAATAAGAGTGTGTGCAAGGGAGTGTTAGCGAATTAAAATGTGCTAAGGATGAAGTGTGTTAGGAGAAGTTTAGAATAGGATTTACAGGAGGCAAGCCTACGGTTGTTATAAGGGGCTCGAGATAGCAATTTTAGACAAAGGGAGATCACTTTGTGCTAGGCACAACATTGTTTTTCCTTTAGTTATTTTTTTATATGATATGTGGCACACTTTGGCTACATGCTCTTGTTTTAAACTATTCTGGATAATTTCATATTGTACATTGTTTTTTTATATCTTGTGTGCCTTGTGAATCTTGTGGTTCTTGAAAACTCTCAGTTAATGTTCTATTTCTTATATGGACTGAACATACATGTGAAATATTTCTTGTGTGAGCTATGTTGCTTAGTTGTTTTATGGCCATGGTTAGATCATGTGATCCTTGTCTTGGTAAATAGTTAAGTGGGACAAGTTGAGATTGGACATGAGTGGCATAAGATGAGTTATAGGAAGTTCTTAGGTGAATAAGGCACAATCTACTTGTAGTAGGTGCAATTGGTCAAGTTGTTTGGCTTGAAGCAGGCCAACGTTTTCACATGAACTACAGTAGCCAAGGACTTGATTGGGTTCCCAAGTTGTGAAAAAATGTAAAGGATAGTTGTGAGGACATGAGTGCCAAGGTGTGCTAGGGAATGCTAAGATGTGCCAGATAGTGCAAAGGCATGTCAAACATGATAATATGTGCCAAGTGATAAGGCATGCCAAGATGTGCAAGGGTGTGTCAATGCATGCCAAGGACTGACAAGGAAACAAAAGGGAGAAACAAGTTAAACTACAAGGAAATGAGCACATAACAGGGTTAATTAGTCATCAATTTACCTTTTCTAAGAGGGGCATGCTAGGCACACCAACATGACTAGGTTCCAATCGGTGCCAAGTGCAAAGTCTTAGTGCATTCTAAGTGCCAAGTATTCCTTTGTTGCTTCTCATCTACTTTCCAAAAATTGATCTAAAATAAATTTAATATTAAACTGTGCCAAATCATACCAAGGCATCTCAACGTGTTCCATACATGCTAAGGCTTTCCAAGCACCAACACGTGCCAAGCGCTAATATGTGTCAGGGACTGTTATGCATGCTAAGAAGTGGAATGACACATTGAAGACTGCTAAGGTGTGCTAGAGAGTGCTAATGCATGTTTAGGAGTGTTAAGGAGTAATAGGAAAAAACATTAAGGGAGCACTAGGTCAAAATTCATGGAAGTTAATGAATATGAGGAACGTGTGCTAGGGACTAGTGTTAATGAGTGCTATCTGTCATGCCAAGGAGGGAGTGACAAGGTATGCTAAGCATTGGTAAGGCATGCTAGGGAATATCAATTCATGTAAAGAAGTGCCAAAGTGTGCTAATTATATGTTCCAAATAGTTCCAATATATGCCAATACATGTTAGGTGCTAAGGATGTGCAGGGTGCTAGGGTATGGAAATATGTGTCAAGAAGTGTCAAGGCAACAAAAGGAAGAACCAAGCTAAAATGTAAGGAAGTGAACACATAAGAGGGTTAATAAGTCAGGACTTTATCTTTTTCAAAAGTGGCATGCCAGTCACACTAATAATAGGTCACAATACATGCCAAGTGCTAATGTAGGTCAATGCATTCAACCAAGGTGTTTCTAGGGCATGCTAGGGACTACATGCATGCTAACACATGCTAGGAGAGTTCCATGTTGTGATAGTGCATGCCACCATGTGCTTGGGCATCAGTGTCATGACAAGATGTTCTAGGTACAAATATGTTCCAAGACATGCGAGGTGCTAAGAAATGTTATTTAGCATACGGTGACGTTAAATACACGCTTTCAACCAACTTTGGGATTCTAGGATCTAGCCCTCCTGAATTTGGAGAGGGATCTCTCCAATAAGTGCAAAGATGGATTTGTATTTGAAGTTTTGGGGTAATAATATTAGGTTAGTTATGAAGGCCAAGGGTTTGTTTTGTTTTTTGGATGGTTGAGCATGAATACTATTTGAGGTGGAAAGTGGTAAGTGCAAAGAGTTTCAAAGGTGAGAAGTTGCAAGTGAATGGAAAAATTAGGCTTAAAAGATAGATATAATGCTGGTTTTTAGTCCATTGGGCTATGGAGTCATAATAAGGCTTTAATTGAAAAACAACATCAAGAGTGATCCAAGGGGCAAGTCATCTACATCACAAGATTATTGAGATTTATAATGATGGAATGGAAACAATAAAGTGTTGGAGAGGTGGAAACTGATAATAATTTCACAAAGGATTTATAGTCAATCCAAACAAGAAAATCCTCTTAAGTAACTATTTAAAACCAACTAAGGGCAAGGCTAACCATTGACCTCTTGGGTAGGCTTGTATTAAAGCAGCTTAATTGACAAACAATCTAGTAATCCACATAATTACCTTCAGAAAGTATGAAAACATATAAGAGAAGACAGAGTGTAAACTTAATATCAGATAAAGTACATTTAAACCTAGTTTGCTTTCAGTCAACACCAAGGGAAACTTTCAGAATCTGCTTTTGGAGGATAGAAGCTAGAAACAGGTAAAACCATCACTTTTCTAGTCTAACTTTAATAAGAAAATAAGGAAAATAACTTTCAAGAACAATGTTTAAAGCAAACAGTAGGACGAGGGAAATCCAACATTCCTAAATTATTAAACCATATTAAATCATTCTTAAACAAACAAATTGGAGGAAAACATTGAGATAAAGCTTTTCAGTCAGAGAAGGTTGCTGATATACACTAGGTCCTAACTCTATAAATGTTGTTCTTTATCAGAGAATAGTGTACAATATGACATACATAGAAGGAAAACAATAACAAAGAGAGGGGCACTTCACCAATGATATAGACCAGGATCCCAAGAAACATCTTGTTATTGATGTCAAACCAAATATTAGCCTTCAAGTCTAATGTTTCAACAGTTAATCCCATCTCACTATTCCAATTAACCAATCTATCACAAGCGTAGCCCAAGGGCCGCGCGGAACACTATTTACAATCAGAAGTTTAAGCTCAAATTATTTTCAAAGTTCCTCGCAACCAACAATTTCTCATCTTCTACGTAGGTATTTATAGAAAGAATGAGGAGGTGAGATCGATAAAAGATCTCTCGGGACAATTAATACAAATTCAAGACTTCTCGGCCTTTGTGGGGCTCGATGGAGAAGTTTATAGGTGTGTTCTTTGTATTAATTAATTTTCATTCATGAATTAAGCTTGGTAGGAGATTTTGTTGACTTTGAGGCTCGTGTTTCATGTTGGAGTAACTCACGTAGATATTTTTTTCATTAATTTCCTTGCGAAGTAACTCTCCTGGGATGCATTGAGGCGAATATCTTTGTTTGATCAATAACTTCGGCCTCTGTTTGAATGCTTTGAGGCACGGGTGGCACTTATGGTAGGCCGGGAGGAATCAATTCGCCTCAAATGTGGCGAGTGGAGGCCTTTTAGTCTGCTTTAAACACTTATGATTTTCTTTTGAATGTGTTTTAATTTGGGGGATTAGGCTTTTGATAATCAATCTTAGCCGTAATCCCCGCAAATCGGTCTTCAATATTCTATTCTTCACATGTCCGTCTTCAATATCGATACTCTTTTTAAATGTGATTTAATCACGGTGTCTTGTCGATGTGCGGAGACCACGTGGGGCTCGTATGGCATCATCGCCTCATGAAGCAATGACGAGACATGGAGCAGAGCCCTCGTGAACGGTTTCCCCTTTACGAATCAAGGGGCGCGGGAATCGTCTATTCCCGGCCTTCGGCCTTTCTCTTTAATGTAATGGAAAAACCATTAATCCCCGAAAAAAACACACAAAACATTAGAAAATCCCTGCATTTGTTGGAAAAAATGCTTCGAGGCGGGGAAGGGAGCGTAGCCATTGAATGAAAAGCATCCAACGGTGGAGATGCGTGTAGAAAAGGCAAAAGGAGAGCGGGGAGAAGAAATAAGGCGGAGTGATTTTGGGACAGTCCCGATCTGGACACGTGGATGGTCCAGATTCAATTGGAGGATTGCAATCGGGGCGGCGAGAAAATGCACCGATTGAAAGTTGTGATGCGATGTGGCGTAGATCGTCGATCTAAATATTAGATCAACTGATGAAGAATAAATCTGGGGGAAAGGCCGATCGGGGAGGAATCATAACACGGCGATCGAAACATGCGATGCGATGTAACGCGGCCCTGTTGATCGAGTATAGATCTAACGACGGAGAAAGAATCAGGAGAATGACGATCGGGGAAGAAATATAACGCAGCGATTAAGAAATGCGATGTGATTGAGAAGAGAGATGTGATTTAGCGTTGGTCATTTGATCGGCTCATGATCAATGGCGAGGATTTATTTTAGAGCGAGAGCGCGGAAAACCTTTATAATATATAAAACCCAAAGCTTTAAATAAAACAGAGGTTTTTTATGGATCGAGGGAGGGATATTTATATATGAAGTGGATAGGCACCCGGTCGCGGGGCCTTTGGACTTTATGAGATGTAACATGCCGGGGCGTATATAAAAAAAAGGGCCAATCGCAATCGAGCCATCGAGGGCTGGTCATTTCAATCAACCCATTGGAATATTGCGATGCGATTGGCTTTTGGGATCTTTTAACACTTGGTCCGGGTGAAAGTCATATGTGTAGAGAGGGCGAGGCGAGTTTATATATATATAAGACCCAATCGCATCGGAAAGTTTGATGCGGGTCTTTAAATCAACCCATTTGAAATTCCCCCGATGCGGTGCGCGATCGGGTCTTTTGATCTAACCATTTCATATTAACATGTGACTTTAGTTCTTTAGACCAAAACTTTGGGAAAAAATGGGTTTTTGTGTTTTACAAAGGAAAAAATGGATCGGGATGGTTTATTCGATGGTTTTAGAGCGCGAGAGGCTACAAAGATTATGTGAAAAAAATAATATGATCGGGTTTTTTTAAAAATACAAAGGTTTAATCGCAATCTGAACTTTCAAACATAGCAAAAAGACTTGCATGCATTGAAACTTTCACGATGCGATAAGTGCTCGAACCGGGGTTAGCGCTTGGTTCCGGGGTGTGGGCATGTGGGGAAGTGGTTTTGAAACTTAGCCCAAGGGGGCTTAAGCCTTTATGCAAAAACATGTATTTTTCACGAAATTTTTCAAGGTTTTCAATGGATTTGGGGGTTTCGGTAAGGTTAAAGAGTGAGTCTTTAACTTTGTAAAAGTGATTTTCATGAAGGGAAGAAGAGAAATCATGAAAACAAAGGAGTTTTATGGAGAAAAAGGGGGAGAAAATGAAGGTTATTTTTGAGTGGGGAGAAGGGGGAAAATGATGGTTTTTCGACGAATCTTTCTCTTGGAATCGGCGGAATTTTACGAGTATAAAATGGAAATAGTAAATGAAGATTTTGAGAGAGAGGCATGAGGCCTTCAAGAGTCTTCAAGAGCCAACAATTTTTAGCAATGAAATTTGTTCCTTGAAGGCTCAAAAAAGTCTTAGCCACCTTTTTCTATAACAAATATTATAGGTGGCTAACGATGGTTCCACTCTGAGGGATGATGCCTTCTTGAAGGCATCAAGAACTTGGGACTTTGAATTCTCCCGGGAGGTTGACTCGTGCCACATCCATTATTTTCTTTGGGAGGCTGACTGCGTGCTCAGATCCATTGGGATGCCTTCCTTTTTCGGGATGATCTTCTTTGAAAACATATTAGCAGCTATGAAAACAATGGACCTTCATCAATACAAACTTTCTACTCTACCCAATCCTATCTGATCTAGCATTTTTCTTCATCGTAGTGCACTTGGATTGAAAAAAAAGTTCACTAACATTTTATTCTTTTGAAAGCGGGAAATCTAATCTATTTCTACTCCTTATTTCTCCATGGACTCGAGATTAAACAGTTGAGCCCATATGATTTCTTACCTATTCTATCAATCTAGGATTAAACGATCTAACAGATTTTATTCTCTAATTTCTACAACGTAAATTTAAAAGCATTCAAGTCAGATTAAAGTCACCTAAATTGATGTCAGGGTCCATGGCATGAAAGACAAAATTTGCACATAGACATTTATTTTGCGAGAAAATTAAATAAAAATGGAAGGCTTAAGATCCGAAAATTTCTCATCATGGCCTTCTCTTTTCTAAAGTACTGTTTTGGCTCTTGTTTGAGCATGTTTCTTCCCTTTTTTCCCGCTCGCATTTTGAGCTAATTAGAACCAGATTTTACATCTCTTGACTCGTAATTTAAAGCAGATGTGAGTCACTTTCTTTTTTTGAAACCTTAGGTTCATATTTTGATCTTGTTTGAACCTTTAATTTATATCCTAAACTATCTCGATAAGCGAAGATTAAATAGTTTGGCAAATCGAATTCATTATCCTATCGTAAAACAATTTAAAGCTAATTAGTCAATATTAGTTTGTTTGAATAACTAGAAGTGTGTCATTCGGGAGTGGCATTTGAGCTGTACACTTTCGCATTTGTTTCTCTTTTTTGGTATGGGGCAATACCTTTCTTGTTTTTCAACTGCCTCTTTTCTTTATTTTTTCATTGTTTTTGTATTTTTTATTTTTACAACTTTGAATGCAATGGTGGATGAAATATTTATAATGGAAAAAAAGATAAAAAGGGCTTTTGGAACATAACATGGATCAATAGAAGTAGTGCTTAAGAATCCTCGCCATTGGCAAGGGACCCCCAAACAATTCCCTGCTCCATTCAACTCCCTTCAAGAAAAATGCATTGTTACTAGCGAGTTGAATGAATAGAGTAAGAGGGCCAAGCCATAAGTTGTCACAAATTTCCCGTGCTTACCCTTTTCTTCCCTCCTTGAGTCCCACTTTAAAACTTGGTCCCCAATTTTGAAATTGATGGCCTTTGTTCTTCATCGTCAAAAATCTTTTTAATGCGTACTGAACTTTACGCAATGCTCTACTATAGACTTCCTCTCGGTTCTTTGAAGATGGATGGTCTGATTTATTCTTCGATCATGTCATTATCTTCGGTTTGCAACTCTTGGACCAAATTCATCATTTGGTACACCAAGGTTGTTTGGAAAAAATTGCGTCGGTACCATACACGACTAAAACGGTGACATGCCAATAGATTTCTTCAAAGTCAATCTATCGGCCCACGATGCATGAACTAGCTTTGTGTGCCAAGACTTTTTATTGCCCTCCAACGGGTTTCTTTATTGTGTTCACTAAACTTTTGTTTGAGGATTACTGCAAGGCCATTACCCTGGGGGTAATAGGCCATGGAATGCCCCAATGTTATCCGATATTTGTGACGAGAACTCAACCATTTTATTTGATCCAAATGTTGTTGCATTATCGGTGATGATCTTGGTCGGACGACCAAATCGGGAGAGAGATTTAATCTCCATGAATTTAATGATAATCTGAATCATTTGCCCGCCTACAAGGAATGGCTTCTATCCACTTAGTGAAATAGTCTGTGGCGCTGAGAATCACCTATCTTTGGCAAGTAAGACGGTGGATGGATTTCTCCTATGAAGTCAAGTCCCACTCGTTGAAAGAGGGGCTTCAACGAGTGATTGGATGCGAGGCGGGGACAACGAGTTTTTCTTTTGCCTTCAAAAATTTGACATTTATGGCGGGATATGATCATCTTATGCACATCATGGAAAAGAGTAGGCCAATAGAAACCAGCCCTCAAATTTTTGTTGGTTGTTGTCTTCTAGTAAAAATTACCTCCACACTCTCCTTCATGGGCCCGGTATTTAACCTTCTCACGCATCAAACTCAAGAAAAAATTTAAGCAACGAGACCACTTTCATTTCTCCAATAAAGACATATACCTATCATGCAATAGTTTACAGACTTTTAACTTTAGGAACCTTGCCTTTTTTTTTGTCAAACCGGGAGGTGTATTCAATTTAAGCAAAACATAAACAATATCGACGATACGAGGATATTTGATAAAATGGTCTTCAACTATAGGAGTTGAGAATTCTTCTTGGTCATCCAAAGAATGAATCATATTAATATCAAGAACTTAAAAATTTGATTCACCCATTAATCTAGCGGACCTTGGCCTTTGATGAGTTTAGTGGGTTTTATCTCTAAATCATATTCAAGAATAATAGCAATCCACTTACCTCTCTTACCATATCGGTTCAGAAATGTTAGAATGTCTTTAACCACTTGAATTTGGGATGAAGGCAATGATGTGTGAGTGAAGGATGTATACCACAGAAGTCTTTCCAAGCTTTAACCAAATCAAAAGCTTGCTTCTCCATAATGTTATACTTCAAAAGGGCATCCCTTAATGCCTTACTAAAGAATGCAATAGATCGCTCTTGTCCTTGTGGATTTTTTTGCAAAAGGACAGGCGGTTATGGTATGTTTTTGATGCAAATGAAAAAATATAAAAATCCTTTGAAAAATACGGGACTTATAAGAACCCAGGTGTTTTGGTTAACGCTTGTTTCACCGATTTGAAAAGGACTTCTTTAGCTTCCAAGGTCCATTTTACCCCTTGCTCCTTTTTCAACATGTTTGTGATATTCCTAAGGAGCTTAGCCATATTGGGGATGAACCTTCTCCAAAAAGTTAATCTTCCCAATGAAAGACTACAACTCTTTGATGTTTCGAGGATGAGAGATTTGTAATATGGCCTCAATCCTCTTTGAATCTATCTTTATACCCTCCTCTGAAATAATGTGCCTAAGAAGTTTACCTTCTTGGAGACCAAATAGTGTCTTCTTAGGGTTTAAAGATATCCCAAACTTCCCGCACTTCTCAAAACCTTTCTTAAATGTTCTAAGTGCTCTTCATCTATTTATGAAAACACGGTAACATCGTCAAGATAGATAATCATGAAGAAGCCCGAGTTCCTCCAAGAATGCTATGTCCATGGCTCTTTGAAAATTTTCTCCCAGAGATTCATTAGGGCCGAAAGGCATTTCCTCACATACATGAAAGTGCCCCATGGTGTGGTGAAGGTTGTCTTTAATTGATCGACGAGGGGTGAAATGCAGATTCGATTTTTACCTCTGAATAGCCATCCGACAGAAGAAATTCTTTTAGACCCTACCACCCTTTGTAAAATATGATCCATCTTGGGTAAAGGGTAGTTGTCTTTCAATGAAGCTTTGTTTAAGTCTCTAAAGTCTATACCAAGCCCTGATTTCTCCATTTTTTCTTCCTAATGGGACACCAGATTAGATACCCATTCGAGTATCTAATAGGGACAATAATACCGAAAGCATACATTTTCATGATCTCCTTCTAAACCAAAGACAATCGAACATGGTTTATTCTCACAAGCGGTTTCTATTTGAATGGTTTTTGGTTTTATTTGAGGGGGAATTTTGTGCTTTTGTATTATTTCGGTGTCACAGGACTTAAGAGCTTCATAGTTAGTCATCATTATTTTTTCACATGTTATTGATGACTAAGATCCTAAACTGAGTTTTCTAGAAGGCGATCTCCATATGTCAATTTGTCATCTAGAAAACCCCCATAAATTTTTTTTGGCCTCTTACCTTTTCGAGTCCGCCCTATGACGAGGTGAAACCTCATTATAAAATCCTCGCCTAGCCTCGACCCTATACTAGTCACGCCCATCAACTCTAAATAAACAATCCAAATCGTCCAAAAACCTCCCCTAAGTTAGGAAGTGGCGCTTTAGGCATTTCTCCCTTGGAAAACTATCCTAAATCCAAAGAACCTCCATCCGCTATAGACCAATCATAATAGACCTTCCCATTCTACAAATAAAGTTGGTTACGGCTTCATATTTCGCGCCACTAATTCCCCCTAAAGTCTCAGAGCAATACATGGACCATTAGTCAAAGGCGATTTTAGGTGTTTCTATCGTGTTTTAATGGATCTTTCGGACAAAGGCATATCAGCATCCCTGCAGAAAATTTTTGGCTCCACGTGAGGAGGAAAGCTACTTCTCAATGTGATATTGAGCATCGGGATGCGGCTATCGAGACGGATATTTTCATTAAGCTCTTGTGATCACGATCAAAGCATGAAGGATAGTGTAAGGAAAAAATAACAACGTACAAAAGGTTGATGATATGACATGACCGAAAAACCTCCTTCATCTATAAGCGGAGGGTTTGAAGATGGAAAGTGCCTCCTTCATCTATAAGCGTGAGGGCCCAAGGTAAAAACTCCGTTTTTAATTTTTTTCACTAATTGGAAAGACAAAATTTGTTTACGGTGAGACAAAAAGCTGAAGGTCTCTGCATGAAAATGATGATTAAAGGCGAGAGGTAAAGCGGTGGTGTTTTTCAAAAAAATTGATCGCATAAAATCCATTATTGAGTTACAATATAAAGCTAATGAGTTTATCATCAATGGAGAAACATTATTGAGCGGATAGCCAAAGGAGTCCAACGAGTCTAGTCTCTAACTAGCTTACGCCATCATGTATAAGGGAAACCAATATTAGTATGATTCATCAAACATTCTCGCAATTGGTTGGAAACGAGAGTTTTGAAAGAAACCGGATAGTTGTCAAAATAGGCCTCCTTCATCTATAAGCGAGAGAGCAGTCTCGATTCCTTTAAACAAACAGAGTTGAAAAAGTAATTGAAATCGACGAGGGTTATTGACTTGAAGCAAAGCATGGGCTATCGTCTCTAACTCATTGAAGCTCCATTAGGAGGAAAATGGATAATAAAAAGCCTTGGTGTTTTGTGAGTCATTCTAGCAGCCTTCCGGATATCATATATCGGTCTCCTCAACATGGCAAAAGTGTAAATGATTTTTGGTCTCGGGTTGAAGGTGACAAGGGCTTACAAAGATAATTATGGAAAACAGCTGTAAAAACTATAATTAAAGGGACCAGCAGAAATGTAGAAATATCCTACAGGTGTTCATTTATGATATAACGATTGTTAGACTCACAAATGAAAATTTTTAATTATACACCATGGAAAGTTGTAAGGGATGTCACACAAGATTATTAAATGCCGGATAGAAGGAAGCTCCCAAGCACAAGAAGGTTATCAAGAATGTCGGGGAAATTACCACATCAAAAACTTTTAGTCTTACAAGAGTCTGCAAAGAACATCCGGTGACTTGAAAGGGGTCAAAGACAGATTTCAAAAGATTTTTTTCACCTCATGGAACAGTGAAAAACACATAGAGATGATCATTGACAAAGGCTGCTGGCCATAATTTTTTTGAAAGTTGTTCAAAATAGTATAGCTTTGGTAAAGGTCTCACAAAGGTGTTTTAGGTTAAAAAGGCCTCCACGGAAATATTATGGAGAAGGGTTGTTTAAAGAAAAATGAAACAATGGTTAAAACACTTCGCAGTTGCAAAAGAACACCTATGCTTTCTATTCGAGAGGAAGTTTCTATTTAAACAAGGATTTGGAAAGAAATTTCGGTGGTACTTCTCGAGCTTTGAAAGATGACATTGGTCGATTGAAATGTCCCAATGGATATACTAAGATGGTATCCAATCATATCAAGCATCTAAACTGGAATAAAATCCTAGAAATACTTTCTATGGAACCATCCTAGTTTACAAATAAAAGAGCAGTGTTCATTTTCGGGAGAGTATTCGAATTATGGGCCTTCATTGAATGAGTTTGGGTTTGCAAATCTTAAAAAGCCTCAATCCCTGCAAATGAAACAAGGGTCCTCCTTCATTCTTTTTGAATCAATTATCATAATATCACAACTTCTTTGTAGTTATAGATACAAGGTTTCTAGAAGCGGACATGAATATCCCGGAAGGCTCAAATATCTCATCTCAGCAAATACAAAGGGATAGTAAAATTTTCATGGTTGTTGAATCATGACACCTCTACCACGGTAAAATTACTGATTAAGGAGCGCCGGGCATTTTGTCTCAAAATATTTTTCTGACCAAACAGAGATGAAATTTACAAAAGTGAGAGAGGTTTTTGTCCCTCATAGGCTCAAGAAGAAAAAAATCCTTCATTTTATACACGGAGTATCATGGTTTGTGAGAAATGTGAAACATACAAATGTCACGAGAGAATTTATGCACCGGGATTCACCATTTTGACCGGTGTTGGGACGAGTCAGATTTTTGAACAAACAAATGGACTCCAAATAAAAAAATTCAAGTTGTTCTAGAAATTAGACTTCCATAGCTTTCGACGAGCCATCTCGAGGGAAAACTTCAGAGAATAGGAAGGCCTCCAAAAAGTAGCTTTGAAATCAACACTATGTTTTTTCTACGCACCATAATTCACCATTTTTTACTGAGTGTTGGGACGGTCAATTTTTTAACACTCAAATGGACACCAAATGAAACAAATAAATTATATTTGGAAAATAGACTTCCATATATTTCCAACAAGCCATCTCGGGCCCAATTCCAACACCCGGAAGGCATCCCAAAGTAGCCTACAAACAACACTATGCATTTACGCACGGGGATTCACCGAGTTTTGACTCGGTGTTGGGAAAATGAATTTTTTGAACAACCAAATGGACTCCAAATGAAAAAAATTTAAGTTTTTAAAGGAAATTATACTTCCACATATTTCCAACGGAGCCATTGCGCGCCCAATTCGGCACACTGAAGGCCTCCAAAAGCAGTAGCACAAATTTGCAGCGGCGCATTTGAAAAAGTTGCGCGGCGCTTTCAGGGCCAGGTAAAAATTTCTAAAGAATTACAACTGCTGCGCCGCGCAGCATGTAAGCGGCACGCGCATGCACGTAGCACCAATCACAAACTTACCTAAAAACCTTCAAAAAACTATTTCTAGAGCTGCTCAAACTTGTTAACAAGGGCTGCCATCAAATTTTCAAGGTATTCTATGAGCCTCCTTAGTATTGTCAAATTTCCAAAGGGTGATCATATGCTTCGTTTATCAAAGGACTAAGTAACGGTGAAAAATATGAGACCTTTGGGTGTAATTCAAGGTGTGTCGGTGTGAGATATTTTTGAGGGTTGTTGTTACATCGGTTGAAAGAAAGGTGGTCATTCTTAGAACCTAAAAGAGTGCACTTAAAGCTGAGATAAACAATACCTCGTCATTGAAAATAGTGGGAACAAAGCAATGGTAATAAGGGTTGATAGTATTGCTCAAAAACTTGAGGTTGCAGTGGCTTTGTTTTCCCAACACTGTCATAATGAAAGTAATGTATTTTGATGGATGAAAAAGGACCCAATTAAAGCGTCCCTCTAAGCAATATTAAAAGGTGAAGGAAGCGTGTTTGGAAGGAGAAACATAGGATTTAAAAAGAAAAACAATGAGCCTAATTTCAGCTACAATGGTCATTATATGAGTGCCCTTTTTATTTTAGAAGTCCCCTCCTTGTGGTGAAGAACAGTCAAGGCTGCCAATTTGTCCATAAACAAACTATAGTGTATAAAGGAGTTTGTAAAATTTCATTTGGAAGTATTGTCGAAAATCTGTGTGAGGAGTAGTGAACATAGGAGCGAGTAGTATTGATTGTGAGAGGTTTTTGATGTTTTATGCCTGCTACAAAGTTGTATGTTCTCACACCAAAAACACAAAGAGTCGGGTAACCTTACCCAAGCTTATAGTGGCCCTTTTGATTGTGTATATATTTTATTAACTATGTATTTGTTCTTGAATTTACTTGTTGATTGGCATCCAAAGGGAGAAAAAGACAGTGTTTTGAAGGAGTAGGGACCTAATACCAAAGAAGATATTTTGCACAGAGCATTTGAAACCAACTTGCCTTGATAAAAACAATGATATCAAAAAAGAGAAACAGGTGATAGAAGGGTAATGGCTTGTTGAATGTTTATAAAGGGCTAGGAGACGATTAAAGGGAAAGCGCACTTGTTTTTTCAAAGACTTATCATATTTATTAAAAAGGAATGTCGGTGTGTTATTTTAAAGAGTTTTCTTTCTTTGAAGAATTGAAGATTCACACAATTCTAAGAAAACGGAACGGGAATGTGTGTAGAGGGTATTTAATAGATTCGAAGGAGTCTTTGAAAACAATGATCTCAAAGAGCACCATGTCCATCAAAGCCAAAAGAAACTGAGTGATCTCACGAAAGGAAGATATTGATTGGGAAAAGTGTTTTTTAACAATTTAAAAGGGGTTTTGTTCAGATCTTTTAAATAACAGAGTGCCTTCATAAAAGTAGTGTTTGAGGGGAGGGTTTTTGTGCTAGATCAAAGGAGACTTCTTTTCAAAGAAATCACAAACATGTCTTCATAAAGACCTCTTGGCTCAAACACACATCGAAAGAGTCTAAACATAGCAAAGTGATGATGAAGAGCAAAGTGATGGGCAAGAAAAGCAGATGATAAGGATAGATAAGACAGACCCTCAAGCAAGCCATGATGAGGGTGAGAAAAACACAAAACATAGAGCATGGAGGGCATTCTCAAAGAATGTGCTAGTCGCCTCTCCTAGGCAAGGGGCCATGACTTCTTCACCAAATCTAAAATGTCAAACAAAAAGGAAGAAAACCAAGAAAAGCTCAAGGAGGCTAAAGGAAGCACCCAGCACGTAAAGTGAGAAAATACATATCAAAACTTCATTTTTTGGCCTCCGCTTTTTAGACATGTTTCTAAAAACCCTTGAGGGTCCTTCTCTACCAATTTTGGGCGATTTTTCGACATATTTTGGTTTTTTGTCATTTTGGGTTTTTGGCCCAAACTCATGAGCTTCGCCATTTCAGTTTGGGGGGATCATAAAAGGAGGAGAATGGTATCATTGGATGGCATAATTTTAGGAGCACACACTCCAGCGATTTCCGGGACATTTTAAGATCATTTTGCTCCCCAAAATGGCGAAAAATGCCCGCTTTTTCCACACTCTGCTCATCTATCAGCAAGCCTTATTTTTTGTTTTTTTTACACACGAGTCCTATTTTTAGAGGACTTATAGGAATCATATTGGGAAAAATTATAGTTTTTCCAGAAATTAGACACTCATAGCTTTCAACGAGCTATCATGAGCCTCATTTTGACTTCAGGGAAGATCGCAAAGTTGCCTAGGCAAGTCAAGGGACTTTTTGTGATGTATTTTTTGAGTATTTTTGTAAAATTTAAACCTTTCAAAAGCTGATCTTTCCTCATGTGCGTTTAAATATTTTTGTACATGATAAATTATGGAAAGTTAATATATTTCCCCTTTTTTAGCAATTTTTTTGAGATATTTATTAGATATTTGTGCCTTGGGCTTTGCAAAGTCCTCAAGGACAAGTTTAGACATTTATTTTGAACCAATGGCTAGCTAGTTGCCTTGGTTGGTTTTCCTCCTCTTTGGCCTATATATTCCAAGAGGATTCATTGTAATAAGAGGCTAAACTTGATGATAGAAGCAATATATGTTCATATAATCTTTGGAAGAAATACTTGTCTCATGCTCTTGGATAGTCTCTTGGATGTTCTTGGATGATGAAAGAGGATTGTTGTTGGATTCCATGACTTGGTAGAATGGTATAGTGTCTCTTTCTTTGTTTTGTTTTCTAGTTTTCATTCATGAATCCATGTTTCTTGCTTGCTATAGATCAGTAGAGAACAAATTTTAGACATGCCCTTGGAGGCACCTCAAATTTCCTATTTCTTCATAGCTTCCATGTTTTCTTCTTCCTTAGTCACATTAAAGAATTCTTGATTGCTCTTTAATAACCTAAGGATATTGTTGCTTATTTCATTCATGGTTCTATGCATGTTATGTATAGATTTACAAATGTCATGCAGCACCAATGGCTAGCCATAGCTCCATCCATGAAATTTCTCTTTGATCGATTTGATTGTCATTTTTTGAACCAATGAGGTCTTGTTTCGATCTTGCCCTTTGCCCTAAGACTATGAAATCTTGTTTTTCAAAGTGCCCAATAACTTGAATTAATTGTGTTTAGGTGTTCGTGCATAGTGATTTAAGTTTTTTTGTCTCTTTTAAGTGTATTTCCCTAAAGTATGATAGTCATTTCTCAAAGTTAGAGAGTTATATATCTCTATGCATGGCTTGAATGTTTATTTCTATGTATTGATTAGCTTATAGTTACATTTCTCATGATTAATGGTTTGCCCTACCATGTTTATGTCAGCTATTAAACTATTTATGCCTCGAAATCCTTTGTTGTTTCCAAACTTGATGTCCATTTTGTTCCATTTTTCCCAAAAGATCCTTTCTACCTCGAATCAAATCGGCCCTTCAACTGACCTCTGTATCACCATCGATAGCTTTCTAGACCTTTTTCCAACCCCATAGCCCAGTTGATCTAACACCTTTTTACCTATCTTATATCTTTGATCAATTTCATCCCTCACAACCTAAAAACCAAAACCAAAAAAACCTACTTCATAACTAGCCTAAAATCGAACACAATAAACAAACACACGAGATATCACTTACACATATAGAGATAGCCCTCTCTCGAGTCTAGGAAGGCTAGGTCCTTGGCCTCCAAAGATTGGTATGATGTTACACTATCATTTGGCTTGCCAATCAGCCAAATCACGAGGACCCTAAACATAATGGCGATCACGGTGGGACTTTGAGTCAAAACATCCCTAGGTATCCCCTTAGGAACTCTCAAAATCTCAGTCAAACTTAGAAGAGTAGAATCTGGTTGTCTCACCATCCTGAAAAAATGATGACTCAGCTCGTAGGACACTCTTACAAACCTTAGGACTACATAAAAACTCGGAAAAAACCCCCAAAAACTCCCTTAGATTGGTTTTGTCAAGTACTGTGGTGGACCATACACATATACCTCAAAACAACTAAAAATCCACACCCGGCGACTCACTAGCTCAGTAGGCCTTACTATTTTGCAAACTCTAGGTTACTATCCGATTAAGCCACCTCATCGCCACACTAACATAATGGCGATCACGGTAGGGACTCGAGTGATATATGACTTAGATTCCCTAAACATTCCAGCGACCTTAATAATACTATCTGATTGACTTATCCCTACGCTTTCACTTAACATAGTAACGATCACGTTGGGACCTTCCGAAGTTAGTGACAATCTAGTACACCTTAGAACTCTCGAAGTCTCAATCAAACTTAGAAAACTTGAGTTTTGTTTGAAGAGTAGAAGCTAGCGCCTTTCACCATATTAGCAAAATGATGATTCGATTATAGGAAACTCTTCCAAACCCTCATAGGCTACAAAAACACTGGAAAACCCAAAAACATTCCTAGATTGGATTCTCCTAGTTATTGGTGGTGGACCATAGCTACATCTCTATAAAAACAACCAAGTTCCACCGAGCGAATCCACAACTCTCAATAGACCTAAAAGACTCCACTTGGAGGAAGAACCTAAAACATGACCAATCATCCTAGAAAGAAAAAATATCTCAGGGCCTTAGTTGGATTCAAGAAATTATTGTCTTTATACTATAACTATGTTCTATCCTACTTTGAGCCTAATCAAGAGTACATCGATGATATCTACATTGATCATTTGAAGGATCTCAAACTCTCGAAAAAGTGAAGCCTCAAATCTCATACCATGAGCGAGGTTATACACCTGTGCTTACCCCTGATTCACCTATGGAAAACCTAGCAAAACATGAGCATCATGCTACCTTTCCCCACTATGGATGAAACCTCAAACGATCATAAATATCTATTTACACTACCTATATCCACAAAGTTCTTAGAAAGATACAAGCTCTGGTTTTACCTCCCATCTTTCAAGCCCTCCTGCGACGAATCTCTCAAGATAAATTACCCAGATTTGATGGAGAAAGCTCCAAAGTCACCGCTTTGAAGAGCACGTCCAAAATATTGAGGATTTACTTGACCTTTATGAAATAAAGAAGATGATGTGCGTATTAGAATGTTTGCCTTATCATTACAAGGAAAAATTAAGAGTTGGTTTAAAGACCTTCCAAATTTCAAAGCATTCACTCAATTTTCATTAGTTCACTCAAATCTTCCTAGATAGGTGGGTGGTCATGTGGTAATAAATTTCTCATCATAAAGGAATACAATCAGCTAAAAAATACAAATCAGGGGAGACAATAAAAAAACTTTTTAGCCATGTTCAATAAAGTATACCATGCAATGCTCGCTAACATAAAAGCCACCCCACACTCGAATGTGCTCTCTTGCACTACCTGCGATTATTTTGACTCCAAAGATGGTTTTACACGGGATAAGAAATAAAGATCCTTTGACCACTAGAAGAACATGCAAGGATAGCGACTTGATGTAGAAGTTCAACATACTAAATAGGGAGGCACAAATAAGAATAATAGAGAAATACAAAGCAAATCAAGAGAGAATAATATCCTGGAAGGAAAAATTGAAAAAATTGGTGTGTATGTTCGGCGGAAACTAGAGCATCTACTGATGACAGAAAAGAGAAGAACACAAAGTTAAGAGCCAACATGCATTATTCAAACCAACCTACACTTCTTTCCTCGGGATGTAAACACACTTGACTAGCACAAGACAAGAGTTATAAAACAAAAATGTGCCCAATGGGAAAGTTGCAAATAAAAACATAGAGGAGTGCTCTAAAGAGACACTATTAGCCATTTTGAAATCACAGATATTCTGAAATGGAAGAAGAATCAAAACCTTTGGTTCTCCACCCTTATAGCTTTAAATCATTCCGGACTTTGAAAGAAAATTGTCATCCTAAAGATCTCTCAGCAATTGATTCAGAGAAACCTTGCTCAAGTTAACTCTCACTCTAAATCAAGAAGAGTTGTTTGAAGAGGAATTCAACCGAGATAGAAGATAAATCAAAACCCATAGGATATCTACCTTATGCATGCTTTGGGAGTCATTTGAGCTCATAGAAGAAAACTGCCTCCTCAGAATCCATCGGAGAAACTCATGAATCCCATGTTTATTATCCCAAGCATCAAGAGAAGAGTTGAGTAAGGATGAATTCGGATCTCAAATAAGAAGATCAATCAAAACTTGTAGGATCTCTACCTTTATGCTAGGAGTCATTTGAGTTCATAAAAGCAAATTGGCCTCTAATCAATCCATCGAGAAAGCTCACATGAATCCCATGCTAACTATCCTCAACATCACAAAGAATCTGGTTGAAGATGAAAACAAGCAAGAAACCAATATGAGAACCCACGAGATCTCTCTAAGGGCATATAGTGATGATTCATCATCTCTCATAAGTGAAGCCCAAAAATACATTCATCCTTCAAATCAGATTTCCCAAGAGAAAGAGGATTATTGTAGAGAAATGAAAATGCCTCCCTTTTAAACCCAAGAGGAAATAGATCAACTTATAAACATCTTGAGATAGCCTCGAAACTTCATATAACCAAAAAATTTCTGATCTCTTTCTCCTATTAATCTTGCATATCATAAGTCAAAAAAATAGATTTGTAAATAAAGTGAAGAAAAGAAATCCGACAGTCCAATATGCATGGTTGGTAGACATTATTTATATTAATGATTCTCCAAGGTTTGATCAATATATGTTGATGGTTATGGATTTCCAAATAGAAGCTAACTGCTTGCAATACTCGCTTTGATTTTTGAGACAGTCTCGCTTGCATAAACTTGAGAAAAGCTGAGCAGCTACCAATACGTGTCATCTATGACACCGATGAGGAGAGCCTTGAGAGTTTAGAAGTAAGTGAAGAGTCTCGAACTCTTTGCTCTACTTCACTTCGATCCATCAAACGTAGATAATATTCACATAATTGGAAATCAACAATCTTCATTTTGATGATGAGGTTGAGGAGGAGGCTTGAAATTCTCGAGTATGTTGTAAATGAGAAGCCTTTTCCTGAAAATGGTTGAGGAAATCATTTTGGACATGGAATCTTCCCTAACTCCAGATTTGCAACCACCAAGTTCCATTGAGTTACAAATTGCGAGATGAAGCAACAAAGGTTGATAAACACATGAGAGTTGCTCACACTATCCTTTCAAGATAATTTACTTGTCTAAAGTGTATCCTCAATGCTCATCAACTCCGATGACCTCTCACACGACTTTTTAGTCCACTTAATCGAACACATCATCTTGGAAAGAAAACTACACTACAATATATGATGAGTCCGACATTTCAAGTAATCATGAGCAAGGGGAAGAGTTGCTTTACCAAGAGAGTCCCAAATATAGCCAAGTGGAAGAAAGAAGTAGTCTCGAGATGAAGCCTATATCTCAAATCCTCTAGATCTGGGTATTATTCCAAGATCCATTTGTTGTTTTTCCTTGAGAGAACATGAAGGTAGTAGTGGGTTCTATCATAGAAGCAAGTTGCTACCAAGAATGAGGAAAAAACTTACGCACCACTATCCGAAAACAAGCCAAATGGGGAGTGGCCTTTTTCATTACTTACGCATCGTCATGGCGAAAGAAATAAACCAAGATCAACCATGCAATCATCTGCGAGGTGATCGCTATATTGGAAAAGAGTTCACCAAATGAATGTATGTTGTGTATAGTTTATACTAGGATAGATAGATAGGCACATGAAAAATAAGCTCGACCATGTGAGCATCTTTTTAGTTTTAGTTTGTTTCCTGAATAAAAAAGTAAAAAAGAAAGAGAAAATACAAAAATAGTAAAAGAGTGGAAAAAAGAGGGCAGCTTTCTAAAAGCAATGGTAGGCCCCATGTTCCAAAAAAATAGTAATTCAGAAAGCACACAAGTCTAAACTGCCGCTACTAGTACTCCAAATGTCTTTGTTCTGGCTTTTCTAGCTCTCTAATCATTCTTTGAACATGTTTAAATTTTTATGTTTGATAAGTTAGTGATGAAAAATATGGATCGACATTGTGTAAGTCTTTGACTTATCAAAGAGAGTAGATTAGGAAAAGATACTCGGTTCCACACACCCAAAAGCAGAACCAAAGAGGGAAGTGGGGATGAAAAACAAATTATACATCTTAGCCATGACGTTTTTCCTAGTTTTCCATTTTATACAAAAAATAATATTTGTGTGCACTTTGTCTTTTATATGCCGCCAAATACATGACAAATCAAAGCTTTGTCTAACCTAATTTGATCATCTTTTTCAATTTCATGTTTTTAGATTAGAGAATAAATCACAAACATGACCTTAATCTTGAGAGTTGATTCTAAAGCACAGGTAGAGTAATGAAGGATGTTCATCAGCTTTAATTTGAACTCCACAGATAGATATAAGTGTAGAATTAGATAGGTTCATTTTTCAAAAAGAAAAAATATATTTTTTCAAAGAGATCTACTATGCACAAATGCGCCAAAAAGGAGAAAAAAATGTTAGGATGGTATTGGGGTAGGTAGAAATATCATTGATGCTAATCATGCTTCATCACTTTTCGAAGTAGCATCAAGGAAGAATGAAATTATGGACACTTCCTGAGAAAGGAGTTGCCCTCTCCCAAATGTGAGCCTACATGTATAGTCATCGCATTTTGTCACGTCTGTTATTGATGACTAAGTTCCTAACTGAAGTTTTCTAGAAGCTGATCTCCATATGTCAATTTTTTCATCTAGAAAACCACCATAAACTTTTTTTGGCCTCCTGCAGCACACTTTGCACTATCGCATGACGAGGTGAAACCTCATTATCAAATCCCCGCCCTAGCCTCAGCCATACTAGTCTTCCACATCAGCTCCTAAGACCCACAAATCCAAATATGTCCAAAAACCTCTAAGTTAGGAAGTGGCGCTTTAGGCATTTATCTCCTTGGAGAAACTCATCTTTAAAGCTAAAGAACCTCCATCTACTATGCAGACCGAATGTCATAACATACCTTCCCATTCTACAAACAAAGTTGGTTACAACCATAGCGTCGCGCCACTGAATTCCCCCTCGAGTCTCAACAACGATGACATGGACCATTAGTCAAACCATCTAGGTGTTTTTATTGTGTTTTAATGGATCTTTCGAGTGACGGAGGACATATCAAGCATCCCATAAGACAATTTTTAGCTCCACATGAGAATACGAAATATGCTTCTCAATATGATCTTGAGCCTCGAGATGTAGCTACAAAGCAGAGTTTTTCATTAAGCTCTTGCTGACTCAGATCAAAGCACATGAAGGATATGTGTAAGGAAAACATCACAAACAGCGAAACAGTGATATGACATGACCCGAAAAACCTCCTTCATCTATAAGAAGAGGGTTTGAATATGGAAAGCGCCTCCTTCATCTATAAGCGAGAGGGCCCAAGGTAAAAAATGCTGTATTTAATTTTTTTCACTAACTAGAAAGACGGAAACTTTGTTTGACGGCTGAGACAAAGAATCGAAGGTCTTTTGCATGAAAAATGATGAGATTAAAGGTAGAGGTAAAGTAGTGGCGTTTTTTCAAGAAATTGATTGCATAAACTCCATTATTATTGAGTTACAATGATAAAGTTATTATGAGTTGTATCATCAATGGAGAAACATTATTGAGCGGATAGCTAAAGGAGTCCAAACAAATTCTAGTTCTCTGACCAGCTTTACGCCATCATGTATAAGGAAACCAATATCAAGAGTATAGATTCATCAAAAATTACTGCAATTGGTTGAAACAGAGTTTTGAAAGGGAAACGGACGATTTGTCAAAATAAAGCCTCCTTCATCTATAAGCAGGGCAGGCCTACATTGCTCCTTTAAACAAAACGAGAGTTGAAAATTAATTGAAATCGGCTAGGGGGTTATTGCACTTCGAAGCAAGCATGGGCTATTGCTCTAACTATTGAAGCTCCATTAGGAGGAAAATGGCTAATAAAAGCCTTGGTGTCCGTCCCGATTCATTCTAGCAGCCTTCCGATCTCATATATAGGTCTCCTCAACATGGCAAAAAAGTGTAAACAGATTTTGGTGTCAGGGTTTTAAGGTGACGAGGGTTTAAAGCAAAGATCATTATGTGGACAAGGTAAAAAGGCTAGAATGAAAGGGACTGTCGAGAAAATGCTATAGAAATATCCTACGTTGTTAATTTATGATATAACGAGTATGAGACTGCCATGAAAAATTTAAAGTGTATACACCATGTGGAAAGCTGTAAGGATGTTACACATGAGAGATTAGTAAATGCCTGATAGAAGGAAGCTCTAAAGCAGATAAGCAAGTTATCAAGAATGTCGGGAAATTACCACGATCAAAGCGGTATCTTACAAAGTCTCGCAAAGAACATCTAGTGACTTGAAAAGGGTCAAAACATGGTGATTTCAAAAGATTTTTTCACCTCATGGAATAGTCAAAACACATGATTGATCATTGACAAAAGATCATTGGCAATAATTGTTTGAAAAGTTGTTCAAAATAGTATAGCTAGTAAAGGTCTCACAAAGGTGTTTTCAGGTTAAAAAAGGCCTCCACAGAAATATTATGGAGAAGGGTTGTTTAAAAAAAATGAAACACAATGGTTAAAACACCTGCTTCGCATTGCAAAAAAACACTCCGTAATTTCTATTCGAGAGGAAGTTTTTTGTTTAAACAAGGATTTGGAAAGAAAGTTCGCAGGTACTGCTTTCTTGAAAGATGACATTGCTCGATTGAAATGTCCCAATGGCTATATACGTGATGGTATCCAATCATATCAAGCATCTAGACCTGGAACAAAATCCTAGAAATACTTTCTATGGAATCATCCTAGTTTAGCAAATAAAATCACAAGTGCTCTATTTGGAGAGTATTCTCATTACTTTTTGCCTTCATTGAATGAGTTTGGGTTTGCAAATCTTAAAAAGCCTTAATCCTCGCCAAATGAAACATGAGTGCCCTCCTTCATTCTTTTTCGTTTAATCAATTATCAAAATATCACAACTTCTTTGAAAGTTATAGATACATAGGTTTCTCGAAGTAGAGAATGAATAGCACTGGAAGGCTCAAATATATCATCTCGTAAAAATACAAAGGGATAGTGATTTGCATGGTTGTTGAATCATGATATTCTCCGCCATAGTAAAAATTAGGGTTACATGGAGTCGCCCCGGCATTTTGTTTCAAAATATTTTCTGCACTCAAACGAGTAGATGAAATTTACAAAAGTGAGAGAGGTTTTTGTCCCTCATAGGTTGAAGAAGAAACACCCTCCTTCATTTTCTACAGAGCATCATGGTTTGTGATAAATGTGAAAAATACAGATGGCACTTTGGGAGAATCTCTACATACACTAGGATTCACCATTTTGACCAGAGTGTTGGGACAAATCAGATTTTGAACAAACAAATGGACTCCAAATAAAAAAATTCAGAAGTTTTTATGAAAATTATCACTTCCAGTAGATTTCTCTGACGAGCCATCTAGGGCACAAATTCCAACAACACGAAGGCATCCAAAAAAGTAGCCTCATAATCAACACTATGTTTTTTACGCATCAAGCATTCACCATTTTTGACAAGTGTTGGGAAAGTTAATTTTTAAACACCCAAATGGACAAAAAATGAAAAAATCAAGTATATTTGGAAATTAGACTTTCTATATATTTCCAACAAGCCATTGCGGGCCCAATTCGACACGAAGGCATCCAAAAGTACCCTACACAAACAGCACTATAGCATTTATGCACCGAGATTCACCAATTTTGACCAATGTTGGGAAAATGAATTTTTGAACAACCAAATGGACCCCAAATGAAAAATTCAAGTTTTTTTCTGGAAATTATACTTCCACATATTTCCAACGAGCTATCTCTCACCCACTCGACACTTGGAAGGCCTCCAAAACGGGCCGCAAATTTGTGCGGAGCGTTGACGCGTAAAATTTCTACAAGGATTGCTTGCTACACGCAGCGCACCAGTGACACTCGGGCCAAAAAATTACCTAAAAACCTTTCAAAAACTATTTCGTAGCTGCTCAAACTTGTCAACAAGGGCTGCCATCAAATTTTCAAGGTATTCTATGAGCCTCCTTAGTATTGCATTTCTAAAGGGATGATCATATGCTTCTGCTTATCAAAGGACTAAGTAGTGGTGAAAAGATGAGACCTTTGGTGTAGACGTCAAGGTGTGTTGGTGTGAGAGAGTTTGAGGGATGTTATACTGACTAGGTTGAAATAAAGGTGGTTGTTCTTAGAAACTAAAAAGTGCACTTAAAACTAAGATAAACAATACACTGTCGTCGGCTGAAAATAGTGGGAACAAACGCTGGTAATAAGGGCTGATAGTTTTGCTCAAAAAACTCGTAGGTTGCGGTGGCTTTGTTTTCCCTAGCTAATCTTGTCATAGTGAAAGTAATGTATTTTGATGGATGAAAAAGGACCCAATTAATTGTCCTCTAGAGAAATATTAAAAGGTGAGAGAGCCTATGTATGGAAGGAGAAACACAGGGGGTTTAAAAAGCAAAATAGTAGAGCCTAATTTCAGCTACAATGATCATTATATGAGTGCTCCTTTTATTTTAGAGAAGTCCTCCTTGTGGTGAAGAACAGAGTCAAAGTGTCTGCCAATTTGTCCATAAAAAAAACTATAGTGTATAAAGAGTCAGTAAAATGTCATTTGAAGTATTTTTCAAAATTTGTGGGAGGAGTAGTGAACATTGAGTAGTATATGGATTGTGTGGAGAGGTTTTTTGATGTTTATGCCGTCACAAAGATATATGTTCTCACACTAAAAACACAAAGAACAGGGTAACCTTACCCAAACATAGTGGCCCTTTGACTGTGTATATCTTTTATTGACTATGTATTTGTTCTTGAATTTACTTGTTGATTGGCATACAAAGGGAGAAAAGACAGTGTTTTGAAGGAGCAGGGACCTAATACCAAAGAAGATATTTTGCACAACATTTCAAACCAACTTGCCTTGATCAAAACAGTGATATCAAAAAGAGAGATAGTGATAGAAGGGTAATGGCTTGTTGAATGTTTATAAAGGGCTAGGAGATATCTAAAGGGAAAGCGCACTTGTTTTTTCAAAGACTTATCATATTTATTAAAAAGGAATGTCAGTGTGTTATTTTAAAAAAGAGTTTTATTTCTTTCAAGAATTGAAGATTCACACAATCTCTAAGAAAACAAAACAGAATGTGTGTAGAGGGTATTTAACAGATATGAAGGAGTCTTTGAAAACAATGATCTCAAAGAGCACCATGTCCATCAAAGCCAAAAGAAACAGTGATCTGACAAAGGAGGATATTGATTGGGAAAGTGTTTTTAATAGTTTAAAAGGGGTTTTGTTCAGTCTTTTAAATAATAGTTGCTTCATAAAAGTAGTGTTTGAGGGGAGGGTTTTTGTGCTAAAACAAAGGAGACTTCTTTTCAAATAAATCACAAACATGTCTTCATAAAGACCTCTTGGCTCAAACACAATACTGAAGAGTCTAAACATAGCAGTGATGATGAAGAGAAAAGTGATGGGCAGTAAAGCGGTGACAAGGATAGATAAGACAACCCTCAAGCAAGCCATGATGCGGGCGAGAAAACAAAAAACATAGAGCATGGAGGGAATTCTCCAAAGCATGTGCTAACTTCCTCTCCTAGGCAAGGGGCCATGACTTCTTCACCAAAGCTAAAATGTCAAACAACAAGGAAGAAAACCAAGAAAAGCTCAAGGAGGCTAAAGGGAAGCGCCCGGCATGGAAAGTGAGAAAAGCCATATCAGAACTTCAGTTTTTTGCCTCTGCTTCTAGACATGTTTCTAAAAACCCTTGAGGGTTCTGCTCACCAATTTTGGGTGATTTTTGACATATTTTGTCTTTTTGTCATTTTTGGGTTTTTGGCCAAAACTCATGGACTTCGCCATTTCAGTTTGAGAGATCATCAAAGGAGGAGAATGGTATCATTGGATGTCATACTTTCAGGAGCACACACTCAGTGATTTTCAGGACATTTGAAGATCATTTTCTCCCCCAAAATGGCGAAAAATACCCGCTTTTTCCACACTCTGCCCAGTCTATCAGCAAGCCTTATTTTTTGTATTTTTACACACAATCCTATTTTTGGAGGACTTCCCTGCATCAGATTGAGAAAATTTCAGTTGCTCCAGAAATTAGACACTCAGAGATTTCCAATGAGCTATCATGAGCCTCGTTTCGACATCGGGAAGGCTGCCAAAGGTTGCGGGCAAGTCAGGGGACCTTTTGCTCATGTAAATTTTGAGTATTTTTGTAAAATTTGAACCTTTAAAAACTGCTTTTTCCTCATGTGCGTTTAGCTATTTTTGCACATGAGAAGTTGTGAAAAGTCAATTTTCTTCCCTCTTTTAGCATTTTTTAGATATTTTATGAGATATTTTGTGCCTTGGGCTTTGCAAAGCCTCAAGGACAAGTTTAGATATTTATTTTGAACCAATGGCTAGCTAGTTGCCTTGGTTGGTTTTCCTCCTCTTTGGCCTATATATTCCAAGAGAATTCATTGTAATAGAAGGCTGAACTTGATGATAGAAGCAATATATGGTCATATAAGATTTGGAAGAAATACTTGTCTCATGCTCTTGGATAGTCTCTTGGATGTTCTTGGATGATGAAAGAGGATTGTTGTTGGATTCCATGACTTGGTAGAATGGTATAGTGTCTCTTTCTTTGTTTTTTTTTCTAGTTTTCATTCATGAGTCCATGTTTCTTGCTTGCTATAGATCAGTAGAGAAAAAATTTGAGACATGCCCTTGGAGGCACCTCAAATTTCCTGTTTCTTCATAGCTTCCATGTTTTCTTCATCCTTAGTCACATTAAAGAATTATTGATTGCTCTTTAATAACTTAAGGATATTGTTGCTTATTTCATTCATGGTTTTATGCATGCTAAGTATGATTTACGGTATGCCCTGCTTACTCATGGCTAGCCATAGCTCCATCCATGAAATTTCTCTTTGACTGATTAGATTGTCATTTGTTGAACCAAGGAGGTCTTGTTTCGATCTTGCCCTTTGCCTAAGACTATGCAATCTTGTTTTCAAAGTGCCCAATAACTTGAAGTACTGTGTTTAGGCGTTCCGGCATAGTGTTTTGAGTTGTTTGTCTCTCTTAAGTGTATTTCCCTAAATTCTGATAGTCATTTCTCAAAGTTAGAGAGTTATATACCTCTATGCATGGCTTGAATGTTTATTTCTATGTATTGATTAGCTTATAGTTACATTTCTCATGATTAATGGTTTTCCCTACCATGTTTATGTCAGCTATTAAACTAGTTATGCTTGAAATCCTTTGTTGTTCCCAAACTTGATGTCCATTTTATTCCATTTTGCCCAAAGATCCTTTCTACCTCGAATCAAATCAGCCCTTCAACAGCCTTGTATCACCATCTGATAGCTTTCTTGACCTTTTCGACCCCATAGCCCAGTTGATCTGACATCTTTTTACCTATCTTATATCTTTGATCAGTTTCATCCCTCACAACCTAAAAACCAAAACCAAAAAAAACCTACTTCATAACTAGCCTAAAATCAGAACACAATAAGCAAACACACAGATATCCCTTACACAAATAGAGAGAGCCCTCTCTGAGTCCAGGAAGGCTAGGTCCTTGGGCTCCAAATATTGGTTTGATGTTACACTGTCATTTGGCTTGCCAATCAGCCAAATCACGGGACCCTAACATAATGACGATAATGGTGGGACTTTGAGTCAAAACATCCTAGGTATCCCTTAGGAACTCTCAAAATCTCAGTCAAACTTAGAAGAGTAGAATCTAGTTGTCGCACCATCCTAGAAAAATGATGAATCGGTGGCCAGGATACTCTTACGAACATAGGACCCACTAAACAAACCACTTCCCCTTATATTGGTTTTGTCGATGCCGAGTATTAGGACCATACACATATACCTCAAAACAGCAAAAATCCACTGGCTACTCCTTCGCTCGGTGAGCCCTTACTATTTTGCCAAAATCTGAAGTTCTTATCCAGGTTAGAGCCACCTCATTGCCACACTAACATAATGGCGATCCCGGTGGGACTGCGAGTGATAAAAAGACTTAAGATTCCCCTAAACATTCCGACCTTAAGAATACTATCGATTGACTTATCCCACCACTCACTAACATAGTAACGATCACGGTGGGACCTTGAGTTAATGACAATCTAAGTACACCTTAGAACTCTCGAAGTCTCAATCAAACTTAGAAAACTTGAGTTTTGTTTAAAAGTAGAAACTAGCTCCTTCACCATCCTAGAAAAATGATGACTCAGCTGTAGGACACTCTTACAAACCTTAGGACTACATAAAAACTCAAAAAACCCCAAAAACATCCCCAGATTGGTTTTTCCTAGTTATTGGTGGTGGACCATAGCTACATCTCTGTAAAAACAACCAAGTTCCACCCGGCGACTCCACAAATCTCAATAGACCTAAAGACTCCACTGGAGGAAGAACCTAAAACATGACCGGTCATCCTAGAAAGAAAAAGCACTCAGGCCTTAGTTGGATTCAAGAAATTATTGTCTTTATCTATAACTATGTCCTATCCTACTTTGAGCCTGATCAAGAATACACCGATGAGATCTACATTGATCATTGGAAGGATCTCAAACCTCGAAAAGCGAAGCCTCAAATTTCAGACCATGAGCAGGCTTATACACCTGTGCTTACCCCAGATTCACCTATGGAAAACCTAGCAAAACATGAGCCTCATGCTACCTTTCCCACTCTGGCTGAAACCTCAAACAGTCATAAATCTCTTTTTACACTACCTATATCCACAAAGGTCCCAGAAAGATACAAGCCTCTGGTTTTACCTCCCATCTTCCAAGCCCTCCCTGCAAATCTTCAAAATAAATTACCCAGATTTGATGGAGAAAGCTCCAAAGTCACTGCTGAAGAGCACGTCCAAAATCTTGAGGATTTACTTGACCTTTATGAAATAGAAGAAGATGATGTGCATATTAGAATGTTTGCCTTATCATTACAAGGAAAAATTAAGAGTTGGTTTAAAGACCTTCCAGCTGCAAGCATTACCAATTTTCATCAGTTCACTCAAATCTTCCTAGATAGGTGGGTGGTCATGGGTAATAAAGTTATCATCATAAAGGAATACAATCAGTTAAAAAGACAACCAGGGGAGACAATACAAAACTTTTCAGCCAGGTTCAATAAAGTATACCATGCAATGCCTGCTAACATAAGGCCACCCCTCGGATGTGCTCTCTTGCACTACCCAGATTCTTTTGACCCAGAGATGGTTTTCCGGATAAGAAATAAAGATCCTTTGACCCTAGAAGAAATGCAAAGGATAGAATTTGATGTAGAATTCAACATACTAAATAGGGAGGCACAACTAAGAATAATAGAGAAAGACAAAGAAAATCAAGAGAGAATAATATCTTCAGAGGAAAAGTTGAAAAAATTGGTATGTATGTTCGGAAAACTAGAGCATCTACTTGACAGGAAAAGAGAAAAACACAAATTTAAGGTTAACACTACTTATTCAAACCAACCTACACTTCTTCCTCAGGATGAACACACTCGACTATTACAAGACAAGAGTTATAAACAAAATGTGCCTAATGGGAAAGTTGCAAATAAAAACATAGAGGAATGCTCTAAAGAGACTATCAACCATTTTGAAATCACAGATTCTGAAATGGAAGAAGAATCAAAACCTTTAGGTTCTCCACCCTTATGCTTTAAATCATTCCAGACTTTGAAAGAAAATTTGCATCCTAAAGATCTCTCAGCAGTTATTCAGGAAAACCCTGCTCAAGTTAACTCTCACCTAAATCAAGAAGAGTTGATTGAAGAGGAATTCAAATCTGAGATAGAAGATAAATCAAAACCTGTAGGATCTCTACCTTTATGCTGGGAGTCATTTGAGTTCATAAAAGCAAACTGGCCTCCTCAGAATCCATCAGAGGAAACTCATGAATCCCATGTTTATTATCCCAAGCATCAAGAAGAGTTGAGTAAGGATGAATTTAGATCCGAAATAGAAGATCAATCAAAACCTGTAGGATGTCTACCTTTATGCTGTGAGTCATTTGAGTTCATAAAAGAAAATTGGCCTCCTAATAATCCATCAGAGGAAACTCATGAATCCCATGCTAACTATCCTCAACATCACAAAGAATTGGTTGAAGATGAAAACAAGCAAGAAACGAAAGAGAACCCACAGGATCTCTCTAAGGGCATAAGTGATGATTCATCATCTCTCATAAGTGAAGCCCAAAAAGACATTCATCCTTCAAATCAGATTTCCCAAGAGAAAGAGGATTATTGTAGAGAAATGAAAATGCCTCCCTTTTTAACTGAAGAGGAAATAGATCAACTTATAAACATGCAGACAGCCTCTGAAACTTCATATAACCAAAAATTTTCTGATCTTTCTCCTGTTAATCTTGCATATCATAAGTCAAAAAATAGATTTGTAAATCAATTTGAAGAAAATCAATCTGATAGTCCAATATGCATGGCTGGTGACATTATTTATATTAATGATTCTCCAAGGTTTGATCAATATGTTGATGATTATGATTTCCAAACAGAAGCTAACTTTGCAGAATACTCAGTTTTTGATTTTTGGGAGGAAGCTCAGTTTCATAAACTTGAGAAAAGTGAGCAGCCAATACAGGTCGTCTATGACATTGATGAGGATAGCCTTGAGAGTTTAGAAGTAAGTGAAGAGTCTCGGACTCTTTTCTCTACTTCACTTCAGTCCATCAGAGATAACATTCACATAATTGGAAATCAACATTTTTTCAGCTTTGATGATGAGGTTGAGGAGGATGATGAAATTCTCGAGCATGTTGTAAATGAGAAGCCTTTTCCTGAAATGGTTGAGGAAATCATTTTGGACATGGAATCTTCCTTAACTCCAGATTTGCAGCCACCAAGTTCCATTGAGTTACAAATTGCAGATGAAGAAATAGAGGTTGATAAACACATGAGAGTTGTCACACTATCCTTTCAAGATAATTTACTATCAAAGTGTATCCCTGCTCATCAACCTGATGACCTTCACACAGTTTTCAGTCCACTTAATCAGAACACATCAACTTGGAAAGAAAACTACACTACAATATATGATGAGTCTGACATTTCAAGTAATCATGAGCAAGGGGAAGAGTTGCTTTACCAGGAGAGTCCCAAATATATCCAAGTGGAAGAAAGAGTAGTCCTGAATGAAGCCTATATCTCAAATCCTCTAGATCAGGTATTATTCCAAGATCCATTTGTTGTTTTCCTTGAGAAATCTGAAGGAGTAGTGGGTTCTATCATGAACAAGTTGCTACCAAGAATGAGAAAAAACTTAAGCACTACTATCTGGAAACAAGCCAAATGGGAGTGGCCTTTTCATTACTTCAGCATCATGAAAGAACTAAACCAAGATCAACCATGAAATCATCTACTTGACTGGCTATATTGGAAAGAATAGTTCACAAAATGAATGTATATTGTGTATAGATTAGATTAGGATAGATAGACAGCAGTGGAAAATAAGCTCAGCCTTGTGCACATCTTTTCAGTTCTACATTGTTTGAAGAAAAAGTGAAAAAAGCAGAAAATACAAAAAACAGTAAAAAGTAGAAAAAGAGGGCAATTTCTAAAAGCAATGGTAAAGCCCCATGTTAAAAAAATAGACATTCGGAAAGCGCGCAAGTCTAAATGTCGCTACTAGTGCTCAAATGTCTTGTTCAATTATCTAGCCTAATCATAATTGAACATGTTTAAATTTATTTGTTGATAAGTTAGTGAGTGAAAAAGATGGTCAACATTGTGTAAGCTTGACTTATCAAAGAGAGTAGATTAGGAAAAGATACTGGTTCCACATGATTAAAACATAACCAAAGAGAGAAGCGGGGATGAAAAACAAATTGTGCATCTTAGCCCCGTTTTTCTAGATTTCATTTTTGCAAAATAATATTTGTGTGCAGTTTGTCCTTTCATGCCGCAAGTACATGACAAATCAGACTGTTTAACCATGATTTGATCATTTTAAATTTCATGTTTTAGATTAGAGAACAAAATCCTATCAAACAACTTAACCTTGACAATTGATCTAGCATAGGTAGAGTAATGAAGGAGTTCATCAGCTTAATCTGAATTCCTGGTAGATATAAGTATAGAACTAGATAGGTTCATTTTTCAAAAAAATATATATATTTTCAAAAGGGTTGCTAGTCCAAATGCACCCAAAGGAAGAAAAAATGTTAGGAAAGATAGAGGGGTAGGTAGAAATATCATTGATGCTAATCATGCTCTCTTTTCAAAAGTGGCATCAAGGAAGAATTAAATTTGTGCTAATGGGTAAGGCACTGGTCTTCATAAGCCAAAGATCTGAAATTCTAGACATCTCCTGAAAAGGAGCTGCCTTCCCCAAATGGAGCCACTGTTAGTCATCAGTATTTTTCAGTTGTTAGTGATGACTATTTATAAGAGCTAAGTTTTCTAGCAGCTGATCTAAAAATTTGTCAAATTTGCAGCTGGAAAACATCCATAAACATTTTTTTCCCTCCTACCTTTCAATCCGCCCATGACGAGATGAAGCCCCATTATCAAGCCCTATCTACCCTTAGCCATACTAGTTTGCCCATCAGCTCCAAAGAAACAGTCCAAATCTGTCCAAAGAAGTTTCCCCTAAGTTAGGTAGTGGCGCTTTAAGGCATTCCTCCCTTGGCAAACCACTCTAAAGCCTAAGAACCTCCATCTGCTACAAACCAGTCATAACAAACCTTCCTATTCTACAAATAAAGTTGGTTACAAACCTAGGTCGCACCACTAATAAACCATCAAGCCTCAGCAGGACTTGTCCCAAAGGTCAAACTGATTTTAGGTGTTTTTACTGTGTTTTAATGGATCTTTCAAGAACAGAGGCATATCAGCATCCCATAAGACAATTTTTGGCTCCACATGAGAAGACAACTGCTTCTCAATGTGATCTTGGGCCTGCGATGCAGCCACAGAGCAGAGAGTTTTTCATTAAGCTCTTGCGATCATAGTCAAAGCATGAAGGATAGTGTAAGGAAAAATAACACTGTCAAAAGGCTGATGATATGACATGACCAAAAAACCTCCTTCTTCTATAAGAAGAGGGTTTGAAGATGGAAAGCGCCTCCTTCATCTATAAGTAGAGAGCCCAAGGTAAATTTTTTTTTTAAGTTTTTCACTAACTTGAAAGACAAACTTTGTTTACAGTGAGACAGCAACTGAAGGTCTCTGCATGAAAATGATGATCAAAGGCAGAGGTCAAGCAGTGGTGTTTTTCAAAAATTGATTAAATAAACTCCATTATTATTGAGTTACAATATAAATCTAATGAGTTGATCATCAATGGAGAAACATTATTGAGCAGATAGCCAAAGGAGTCCAACAGTCCTAGTCTCTAACTAGCTTCTGCCATCATGTATAAGGGAAACCAACATCAGTATGATTCATCAAACATTTTGCAATTGGTTGAAACAGAGTTTGAAAGGAAACCAGAAAATTGCCAAAATAGGCCTCCTTCATCTATAAGCAGAGGGCTAGGTCTCTGTTCCTTTAAACAAAACAGAGTTGAAAAGTAATTGAAATCAGCAGGGTTATTGACTTCTGGAACAACATGGGCTATTGCTCTAACTACTGAAGCTCCATTAGGAGGAAAATGGCTAATAAAAGCCTTGGTGTCTGTGAGTCATTCTAGCAGCCTTCCAGATCTCATATATTGATCTCCTCAACATGGAAAAAGTGTAAACAGATTTTGGTCTCAGGTTGAAGGTGACAAGGGCTTACAAAGATCATTATGGAAAACAGTGTAAAAACTGTAATGAAAGGGACCAGGAGAAATGTAGAAATATCCTACAGTGTTAATTTATGATATAACAGTGTTAGACTGCCATGAAAAATTTGAATTATACACCATGGCAAGTTGTAAGGATGTCACACAGATATTAGTAAATGTCGGATAGAAGGAAGCTCTAGCATAAGCAGGTTATCAAGAATGTCGGGAAATTACCACATCAAACTGTTATCTTACAAAGACTGCAAAGAACATCCAGTGACTTGAAAGGGTCAAAGACAGATTTAAAAAGATTTTTTCACCTCATGGAACAGTGAAAACACATGAGTGATCATTGACAAAGACTACTAGCCATAATTTTTTGAAAGTTGTTCAAAATAGTATAGCTTTGGTAAAGGTCTCACAAAGGTGTTTTAGGTTAAAAATACCTCCACAGAAATATTATGGAAAAGGGTTGTTTAAAGAAAAATGAAACAATGATTAAGACACTGCCCCAGATTGCAAAAGAGCACCTATACTTTCTATTCGAGAGGAAGTTTCTGTTTAAACAAGGATTTGGAAAGAAAATTCAGTGGTACTTCTGGCTTTGAAAGATGACATTGTTCGATTGAAATGTCCCAATGGCTATATACAGATGGTATCCAATCATATCAAGCATCTAACTGGAACAAAATCCTAGAAATACTTTCTATGGAATCATCCTAGTTTACAAATAAAAGACAGTGTTCATTTGGAGAGTATTCTGAATTACGAGCCTTCATTGAATGAGTTTGGGTCTGCAAATCTTAAAAAGCCTCAATCCCTGCAAATGAAACAAGGGTCCTCCTTCATTCTTTTTGAATCAATTATCAAAATATCACAACTTCTTTGTAGTTATAGATACAAGGTTTCTAGAAGTGGACATGAATAGCTGGAAGGCTCAAATGTCTCATCTCAGCAAATCCAAAGGGATAGTAAAATTTGCATGGCTGTTGAATCATGATACCTATGCCACAGTAAAATTAGGGTTAAGGAGCACCCGGGCAATTTGTTTCAAAATGATTTTCTGACCAAACAAAGATGAAATTTACAGAAGTGAGAGAGGTTTTTGTCCCTCATAGGTTCAAGAAGAAAATCCTCCTGTTTCTAAACAAGTATCATTTTTTGTGAGAAATGTGAAAATACAGATGTCATGGGAGAATTTCTGCACTAGGATTCACCATTTTGACCAGTGTTGGGACAATCAGATTTTGAACAACAAAATAGACTCCAAATGAAAAAAATCAAGTTTTTCTAGAAATTATACTTCCGTAGCTTTCCAACGAGCCATCTCTGGCCAAATTATGACAACAATAAGGCACCCAAAAGTAGCTTGCAATCAACACTATGTTTTTCTACACTAGCATTCACCATTTTTTACCAGTGTTGGGATAGTCAATTTTTGAACACCAAAATGGAAACCAAATGCCACAAATCAAGCATATTTGGAAATTATACTTCCATATCTTTCCAACGAGCCATATCGGACCTAATTCCGACACCGGGAAGGCATCCAAAAGTGGCCTACAAACAACACTATGCATTTCTGCACCAGGACTCACCAGTTTTGACCAGTGTTGGGAAAATGACATTTTGAACAACCAAATGGACTCCAAATGAAAAAATTGAAGTTGTTCTGAAAATTATACTTCCACATATTTCCAACGAGCCATATCGCACCCAATTCCGACACCGGGAAGGCCTTTAAAACGGGCTACAAAGTTGCGAGGCGCATCTAAAAAGTTGTGCGGCGCGTTCAGGCAGAAAATTTCCAAAGGACTACACTACTGCGCGGCGCGCCTATAGCACCAGTCACAAAATTACCTAAAAACCTTCAAAAAATATTTCCAGAGTTGCTCAAACTTGTCAACAAGGGCTGCCATCAAATTTTCAAGGTATTCTATGAGCCTCCTTAATATTGTCAAATTTCTAAAGGGTGATCATATGCTTCGTTTATCAAAGGACTAAGTAATGGTGAAAAAGATGAGACCTTTGGTGTAAGTCAAGGTGTGTCGGTGTGAGAGACTTTTGAGGGATGTTGTTATAGCTGGTTGAAAGAAAGGTGGTCATTCTTAGAGCCTAAAACTGCACTTAAAACTGAGATAAACAATACCTCTATCAGCTGAAAATAGTGGGAACAAAGCAGTGGTAATAAGGGTTGATAGTTTTTCTCAAAAACTCGAGGTTGCAGTGGCTTTGTTTGCCCAGCACTGTCATAGTGAAATTAATGTATTTTGATGGATGACAAAGGACCCAATTAGCTGTCCTCTAAGCAATATTAAAAGGTGAAGGCACTGTTTGGAAGGAGAAACACAGGGTTTAAAAAGCAAAACAGTGAGCCTAATTTCAGCTACAACGATCATTATATGAGTGCCCTTTTATTTTAGAAGTCCTCCTTGTGGTGAAGAACAGAGTCAAGGCCGCCAATTTGTCCATAAAAAAACTATAGTGTATAAGGCTGTAAAATTTCATTTGGAAGTATTGTCAAAATCTATGTGAGGAGTAGTGAACACAAGAGCAGTGTATTGATTGTGAGAGGTTTTTATTGTTTGTCTGCTACAAAGTTGTATGTTCTCACACCAAAAAAATAAAGAGCTGGGTAACCTTACCCAAACACAGTGGCCCTTTGACTGTGTATATCTTTTATTGACTTGTATTTGTTCTTGAATTTACTTGTTGATTGGCATACAAAGGGAGAAAAGACAGTGTTTTGAAGGAGCAGGGACCTAATACCAAAGAAGATATTTTGCACAGCATTTGAAACCAACTTGCCTTGATCAAAACAGTGATATCAAAAAGAGAAGCAGTGATAGAAGGGTAATGGCTTGTTGAATGTTGATAAAGGGCTAGGAGACAGTTAAAGGGAAAGCGCACTTGTTTTTTCAAAGACTTATCATATTTATTAAAAAGGAATGTCAATGTGTTATTTTAAAAAAGAGTTTTCTTTCTTTGAAGAATTGAAGATTCACACAATCTCTAAGAAAATAGAACAGAATGTGTGTAGAGGGTATTTAACAGATCTGAAGGAGTCTTTGAAAACAATGATCTCAAAGAGCACCATGTCCATCAAATCCAAAAGAAGCAGTGATCTCACAAACGAAGATATTGATTGGGAAAAGTGTTTTTAACAATTTAAAAGGGGGTTTGTTCAGTCTTTTAAATAACAATGCTTTCATAAAAGCAGTGTTTGAGGGGAAGGTTTTTGTGCTAAAAAAAAGGAGACTTCTTTTCAAGAAACCACAAACATGTCTTCTCAGCAAGACTCATTTGGCTTTACTCAAACAATAACATTGGAAGAGTCTAAATATATAAGTTGATGATGAGAGCGTATGATGGCGAATCATCGACAAGGATGTGATAGACAACCTCAGCACAAGCATATTAAGATGCAAACACAAATATTTAGCATGTGAGGAATTCTCAAAGCATGTGTTAATCTGCATCTCTACAGTATATGAATTCTAATTCATAAAGTAAATAAACAAATAATTTAAAGTACAGACTAAATAGTTCAAGGAGGCTGGGGAATGTCTATGAAGTGAGAAAAGATATATTTAACTTACTTTTTGGCCTCTCACTTCAAAGATGTGTTTCTAAACCCTTGAGAATCCTCATCACCACTTTAACGATTTTCTACATATTTTGTTTTTTATCATTTTTGCTTTTTATTAAACCATGGCTTACCATTTCATTGGGGGATCATCAAAGGATGAGAATGGTATCATTGGATGCCATAATTTTAGGGGCACATACTCAGAAATTTTCAGAACATCTGAATATCATTTTCTCCCCCAAAATAGCGAAAAACACTCGCTTTTTCTACATTCTCCCCGGTCTATTAGCAAAGCTTATTTTCTGGTTTTTTACACACAGGCCTATCTTTGGAGGACGTCTAGGCATCATATTGGGAAATTCAAGTTTTTCCAGAAATTAGACACTCAGATCTTTCCAACGAGCTATCATGAGCCTGATTTCGACATCGGGAAGGCTGCCAAATGTTGCCAGCAAGTTAGGGGACCTTTTGCTGATATAATTTTTGAGTATTTTTGTAAAAATTGAACCTTTCAAAACTGATCTTTCCTCATGTGCGTTTAGCTATTTTTGTACATGATAAGTTATGGAAAGTCAATATATTTCCCTTTTTTAGAAATTTTTGAGATATTTATTAGATATTTTGTGCCTTGGCCTTTGCAAAGCCTCAAGGACAAGTTTAGATATTTATTTTGAACCAATGGCTAGCTAGTTGCCTTGGTTGGTTTTCCTCCTCTTTGGCCTATATATTCCAAGAGGATTCATTGTAATAGAAGGCTGAACTTGATGATAGAAGCAATATATGGTCATATAAGCTTTGGAAGAAATACTTGTCTCATGCTCTTGGATAGTCTCTTGGATGTTCTTAGATGATGAAAGAGGATTGTTGTTGGATTCCATGACTTGGTAGAATGGTATAGTGTCTCTTTCTTTGTTTTGTTTTCTAGTTTTCATTCATGAATCCATGTTTCTTGCTTGCTATAGATCAGTAGAGAACAAATTTGAGACATGCCCTTGGAGGCACCTCAAATTTCCCGTTTCTTCATAGCTTCCATGTTTTCTTCTTCCTTAGTCACATTAAAGAATTCTTGATTGCTCTTTAATAACTTAAGGATATTGTTGCTTATTTCATTCATGGTTCTATGCATGTTAAGTATGATTTACGGTACGCCCTGCTTACCAATGGCTAGCCATAGCTCCATCCATGAAATTCCTCTTTGACTGATTAGATTGTCATTTGTTGAACCAAGGAGGTCTTGTTTCGATCTTGCCCTTTGCCTAAGACTATGCAATCTTGTTTTCAAAGTGCCCAATAACTTGAAGTATTGTGTTTAGGCGTTCCGGCATAGTGTTTGAGTTGTTTGTCTCTCTTAAGTGTATTTCCCTAAAGTCTGATAGTCATTTCTCAAAGTTAGAGAGTTATATATCTCTATGCATGGCTTGAATGTTTATTTCTATGTATTGATTAGCTTATAGTTACATTTCTCATGATTAATGGTTTTCCCTACCATGTTTATGTCAGCTATTAAACTAGTTATGCTTGAAATCCTTTGTTGTTCCCAAACTTGATGTCCATTTTATTCCATTTTTCCCAAATATCCTTTCTACCTCGAATCAAATCAGGCCTTCAACAGCCTTGTATCACCATATGATAGCTTTCTTGACCTTTTCGACACCATAGCCCAGTTGATCTGACATATTTTTACCTATATTATATCTTTGATCAGTTTCATCCCTCACAACCTAAAAACCAAAACCAAAAAACCTACTTCATAACTAGCCTAAAATCAGAACACAATAAGCAAACACACAAATATCCCTTACACATATAGAGAGAGCCCTCTTTGAGTCCAGGAAGGTTTTATCCTTGGCCTCCAAATATTGGTTTTCGATATTATGCCGTCATTTGGCTCGCTAATCGCCAAATCACAGACCCTAACATTCTCTAGAATCTACGCAAAAACATCAAAAACTCTTTAAACAGCTCAATGTATTTGAGTTTAATGTGAGTTGGTAAAGTCTTGGACAGTTTAATCATTTTCGGCTTAAGTTCGCTGTCAATATTACACTCTTCCACTTCAGTCTCTACAGGTTCAAGTTTCAGTTTATTTGCCACATCGTTAAAATCGAACAACTCTTCTAAAGGGGCCAGACCCTTAGGCAAACTTTCATCTTTAGAGTGCAGAGTTTCTAACTCCTCTGTTTCAAACTCTACATTCATTTCTGGTTCGCTTTCAAGTTTGCTAGATAACAGGTTTATATTAGCAAGTTCAGGAGACGGTTCTTCTTCATCAAGAAAATTTTCTTCATTGCAGAGTGTTTCATAGTCTGAGTCCGAACTGTTTAGTTCGAATTCATTTCTGAATTGCATGAAGTCTTCTATTTGTTTGTCATTGTCAAACACCTGCCAATACTTCTCATTATCAGGCACAACTGGTCTAAATTTTATCTGAGTTGTGCAGTCTTTGGTGTTATATGGCGTTAAGCATGTTCTAGCTACAAAGGCTAAATTGTGGGCCGCAATATTTCTTTTTCTTGGGACAAAAAACAGTTTGGACTCCTCGAATGTTTTCAAAAGGTCCATGACATCGTTTCGGTAGGCCCTAAGTCTGGGATGATTTGCGTTATACTCCCCATTGACCTGCCTAATAAATAACTCTGAATCCTCGTGAACTTTAATTCTTTTGGCTCCTATCTTTTTCAACAAACGTAAGCCTAGGAGAAGGGATTCATATTCTGCTATGTTATTGGAACACTGAAAGTTTAATGTACAGGAAATACATTCTGTGTGGTTGTTTTCAGTGTTAGTAATCCAGACACCTGCACCAGCATTGTTCTTAGTGCGGGATCCATCAAAATACATACTCCACAGAGGACTATTCTTAGTTTCATCCTGGTTACTGTCCTCTTCAACTAACGTGCTTAAAGGTTTTTGTGGAAACTCAGCACTTAGTTGTATTTGTTTTGATTCCCCAAGATTTGTGTTTATTTGAGGGTCGTTTTCTTTAGCATCCAGGTTTAAAAGCAAAGGACGCATGACCTATAGTTCAAGACCTTTTTTTAGTTTGCTAATGTCTTCAAACGCAGCAAAATGTTTTAACATTTCTGCGTTGTGTTCCTCTTCCTCCATGTCGGCCGTTAATCCTGTTAAAGTGACTTGTTCACCAAGTGTTTCATCATTAAACATAATAAAAGAATCAAGGTCTGTATTTACAGAATACAGAGGAGAGTTTTGTGGTCAGTCTTGACTTGTAACTGTGAACTTCATATGGGACTCCCTGTAGAGTCTTCTAGTCTGATTGAAAACAGGGATAGTCGCATAGGTCATGTCCATTTGCATAGTCCCTTGTAACTTAGCCCCCCAAGATCTTGATAATAACATTCCATACTTTGGGGGCACATCAGCCACAACAATATCCATGACTAAACATTTGGCTGGAATTTGGGCTAAGTTAACACAGAGATCTTTGATTAATCCTAAACATTTTACTCTACTGGAATCAAACAAGTAGAGGTCTTTGTAAGGTCTAGTGATTTCTAGACCAAGGCTCTCCATTACAGCTTTTGGCATTAAATTATGAGAAGCCCCGGAATCATGCATAGCGTTGTGCAAAATCTTGTCATGAACATTTAAACTTACATAAAAGGGAGGAACATGTCCCTCTTGATATCTACCTTCAATCTTTGGACCAAAAATAAGCTCTAGTTGGTCATCATTAAGATTGACTATATCCTCATTTTCTTCTATTTTTAAAGCCTTCAAAATTTGGGTCCTATATACATGTTGGGCAGCTAACTCGGTGAGGGGAACAGAGATTTTTATTTTTGAAATTTCTTGCTCCAGGCTGAAAGGGATCTGGCTCTTTAAAGTGTTGGTTTCAGCCTTATTAGCTGCCACTCTATCAACAACATCAGCTTGCTGATTTGTTAAATGTACACTTGAAAAAATTGTTTTCACAGGAGTACTAGCTGAAGTGTTAGTACTACTAATTTCTGCACTCTGTTTTTCATTGATTTGAGTGTCTTTATCTTTATCATTACCAGAATTTACAGCCACTATTTTATCCTTTTTTTTTACAGCTTTAGGCTTGGTCGTAGTGTTGTTTTGTGAATATTTTTCAGAGGTTTTGTTGTTGGGGGTTTTCTGACTGGTTTTTCTTCTAAGGTCATATTATTTTTGAGATTCTATGATGAAATTTTCCATGTCTTGATAATAATTTTTATCATCATCTCTTCTGTCATCATAAGGTGTATATAGACCTTGTTTTCTATCATAATGAATCTCAATGTCATCATTATCTACCCACAGCATGTTGATATCATCTTCCTCTGTTATTTCATCTGTTTCCTCAACCTCACTTACATAATTTTGATGAAAGGGAGGAGTGATCTACTGTTCATCTTCCCTAGGTCTATTTGGAGGTTGGTTCCTTCTAAAATTATGGTTTTGGTTCTGGTTTCTATTTTGAGGAGCAGTTTGGTTTTGGCTTGCTTGTGATCTCTTAATTATGCTCATTTCTTTCATCATCTCCTCCATCATTTTCTCCATCTTTGAGTTGGAAGTAGAAGGTGTGGATTCCTCTCTAAAAGATACTCTCTTTTTAGTTTTCATTCTTGCTCTTCTCCATTAAGTTGACTTCCACAGAAAAGAGCAACTTTTTGCATATCTTCAAGAGTTGCAAAATCTCTCTCAGGATCGGTCATGTCGAGTCAAACCCTTGGAAACTTGTTTAAATGCGAGCCACAGTAGGGATTTTAGTTGCGAAAGTGCATTATGCACACTATTGAATCTAGTGAAATAAGCTTGCACACTTTCCCCAGTGTTTCTATGGAGGTTCTTGTAATCAGAAAGGACTTGGAGAGGATTCTTCTTTACTTCCCATTTGTTTAAGAATGTTTGATGGAAGGCTTGGAGATCATTAATACTATGGGGGGCTAAACCTTTAAACCATTTTCTTACTTCTCCCCCAAAGCTCTGAGCAAATAACCTAAGCTTGACAGAATCATCATCAATTTCATTTCTGTCAAAGTAGTCATTCATCTTATCCACATGTTGTGATGCAGTTGTAGCATTGCTAGCATCATATAATGGAATTTTGGACTGATAGTCTTGTGGAAGATTGACTAATGGTGCAGGAAGAACTAAGGGAGCATACCATGTTGCCATGATATGTGGTGGAGGTGGATTTACAAGAGGTGGATTAACAAAAGGGAAAGTGGGCTGAAGTGGAGTGATTTGAACAGTGGGTGTAGGGTGAGTAGAAGTGGATGGACCAGGAATAGACTGCTGAGTTGATCTTGGATGAGAGACACCTAAGTTGTGAAGAAAATGCAAATCAGGAGGTGTTGTTTCTCTGCTACCAAGAGGTTCACTTGTTTCCAGGGATGATAGTGAAGACTCAGAATCTAACTGATCTAAATCACCAAGAGACCTAGTTCTAAATGGATTTACTAAGTCAACTTGAGATTTTTGTAGAGCTGAAAGATTTTCAGGAACTGAATCAGCTCTCAAGGGTAATCTGAAAATAGTTGATAAATTAATCTTAGGAGACTTCATAAGGATACTTTCTGGGTTATCAACTATCTCAAGTGGATCAGGGTCAGGATAGGCTCTAGTGTGAATCTTTCTAGGAGTGTTGTGTTTTTCAGACCCAAATAAACAAGACAAGTTCAACCAGGTATGACAATCTTTAAGAGGTTAACTAGTCTGTTTTGCAAAAATTTTAATCCTGCAGTCTTCTGACTGAGTTTGAAAGATATTATAATGATAAGGGTTCTTCCCAGTGGAGTCTTAAGGTCTGTTCAGGATTTTGGAGTCGCCAAGTGGAATTTTTTAGCCCCTAAGGAGGTAAAAGGTTTTATGGTCCACCACCATGTTTATTGGATACCAATCTGAAATATTTTTAGGTTTTTCCGAGTTATTTTTCAGTTGTATGGTTTTTAAGAATATCCTAACTCTGTTTCAAAACTTAGCTATGGTTATGAGACAAAGACAGTTTACTCTTATGGCTAAGCCAGCTGATCTTTCAAGGTTAGATAAAGTCTTAAGAGAATCCTAGGTTTTACCTAGTTTGTCACTGATTCAAACAAGTTTCATCGTGATTACCTTTTCTTGGTTGTGCTTGAAAAAGGCCGCTTTTAACTCACAAGTTTTATAAAAATGAAAATGATTCTGGGTTCGAGTCCCCAGCAGAGTCGCCAGAAATGTTAGGAATCTGTAATTTTAGCAGATTGGTGAGACTAAAACTGCAGAAGCAACATCGTTTCAACCAACTTTGGGATTCTAGGATCTAGCCCTCCTGAATCCGGAGAGGGATCTCTCCAATAAGTACAAAGATGGATTTGTCTTTGAAGTTTGGGGTTATGATATTAGGCTAGTTATGAAGGCCAAGGGTTTTGTTTGTTTTTTGGATGGTTGGGCATGAATACTACTTGAGGGGAAAGTTATAAATGAAAAACAATTTCAAAGGTGAGAAGTTGCAAGTGAATAGAACACCTATGGCTAAAGAGATAGATATAACGTTGGTTTTTAGTCCATTGGGCTATGGAGTCATAACTGGGCTTTAATTGAACAACAACATCAAGAGTGATCTAAGGGGCAAGTCATCTACATCACAAGATTATTGAAATTTAAATGATGGAATGGAAACAATAAAGTGTTGGAGATGGTGGAAACTGATAATAATTTCACAAAGGATTTATAGTCAGTCCAAACAAGAAAATCCTCTTAAGTAACTGTTTAAAACCAACCAAGTGCAGGGCTAACCATTGACCTCTTGGGCAAGTTTGTATTAAAGCAGCTTAATTGACAAACAATCCAGTAATCCACATAATTACCTTCAGAAAGTATGAAAACATATAAGAGAAGACAAAGTATAAACTTAAGATCAAATAAAGTACTTTTAAACCTAGTCTACTTTTAGTTAACACCAAGGGAAACTTTCAGAATCTGCCTTTGGAGAATAGAAGCTAGAAACAGGGCAAACCATCACTTTCTAGTCTAAATTTAATAAGCAAATAAGGAAAATAACTTTCAAGAACAATGTTTAAAGCAAACAGTAGGATGAGGGAACTCCAGCATTCCTAACTGCTTAAACTGTATTAAATCATTCTAAAATAAACAATTGGAGGAAAACATTGAGATAAAGCTTTTCAGTCAGAGAAGGTTACTGATGTACAGCAGGTCCTAACTCTATAAATGTTGTTCTTTATCAGAGAATAGTGAACAATATGACATACATAGAAGGAAAACAATAACAAAGAGAGGGGCACTTCACCAATGATATAGACCAGGATCCCAAGAAACAGCTTGTTATTGATGTCAAACCAGTTACAGTCTTCAAGTCCAATGTTTCAGTTCAGCAATCATCTTCACTATTCAGCCTAACTAATCTAGCACAAACAGAGCTCCAAGGGCCAGTGAACACTATTTACAATCAGAAGTTTAAGCTCAAATGTATTTCAAAGTTCTGCAACCAAAAATTTCTCATCTTCTACAAAGGTATTTATAGAAGAGTGAGGAGGTGAGATCTCAATAAAAGGTCTCTCAAGATAATTAATACAGTCTTAATGACTTCTCGGCCTTTGAGGGGCTCGATGAAGAAGTTTACAGGTGTGCTACTGTATTAATTGATTTTCATTCATGAATTAAGCTCGGTGGGAGCTTTTGTTGACTTTGAGGCTCTGTGCTATGTTGGAGTAACTCTGCAGATATTTTTTGCATTAATTTCCTTGCAGAAGTAACTCTCTGGTTGTGCTAAGGCGAATATCTTTGTTTTATCACTAACTTCAGCCTCTGTTTGAATGCTTTGAGGCACATGTGGCACTTAGGGTAGCTGGGAGGAATCAATTCGCCTCAAATGTGGCGGTGGAGGCCTTTCTGTCTGTTTAAACACTTATGATTTTTTTTTTGACTGTGTTTTAATATGGGGGATTAGGCTTTTGATAATCAATCTTAGCCGTAATCCCCGCAAATCGGTCTTCAATCTTCTATTCTTCTGCATCCCATCTTCAATACTGATACTCTTTTTAAATGTGATTTAAATCACAGTGTCTTGTCGATGTGCAGGCCGTGCAGGATTTCACGGCATCAATGCTCATGAAGCATTGATAAAACGTTGAATCCGACCCTTGCGAATGGTCTCCATTGATAAATCAAAGGCACAGGAAACGTCTTTCCCAGCCTTCGGCATTTCTTTCGAACAAATGGAACAACCATTAATCCCTACAAAATACACACAAAAATTATAAAATCCTGTGTTTTTTGGAAAAACTGCTTCAGAAGGCGGGGGAGGAGCGTAGCCGTTGGCTGAAAGCATCCAACGGTGGAAATCAGCGTAGAAAAGGAAAAAAGGAGAGCGGGTAGAGAAAATAAGCCGGAGTGATTTTGGACCATCCGATCTAGACACGTGGACGGTCCAGATCTAATCGGAGGATCGCAATCGGGGGTGGCAAGAAAAAACACCGATCGAAAGTTGCGATGCGATGTGGCGCAGATCGTCGATCTAAAGATTAGATCAACGGTGGAGAATAAATCGGGTAAAGTCCGATCGGGGGAAAAAATATAACACAGCGATTGAAACATGCAATGCGATGTCCAAAAATGAATTGGGGGATGGCCAATCGGTGGGAGCAAATAAGTGTATGCGATTTAAACTTTGCGATGCGATTGAAAGCTTCGATGCGATGGAGCGCTGGCCGTTTGATCGGATTTAGCTCAATGGCGGGGATTAGTTTTTGAAACGAACCGGCGAAAAAACCCTTATAATATATAAAACATAAAGTTTAAATAAAACAAAGGTTTTTTATGGATCGGGCGAGATATTTATATATGAAGTGGATAGGCGCCCGACTGCGGGGCCTTTGGACTTTATGAAATGTAATATGCCTAGGGCGTATATAAAACAAAGGGCCAATCGCAATCAGAGCCATCGAGCCTGGTCTTTCAATCAACCCATTGAAATTTCCCGATGCGATAAGCGCCTTGGGACTTTAACTCTCGGTCCTGGGCATAGGCTATATGAAGTAAAAATGTGGGGGGGTGGAGTTTATATATCTAAGACCCAATCGCATCGGAAAGTTTGATGCAGGTCTTTTTAATCAACCCATTGGATTTCTCCGATGCGATTGCGCGATCGGTCTTTTTAATCTACCCATTTATATTAACACGTGACTTTAGTTCTTTAGACCAAAACTTTGGAAAAATGGGTTTTTTGTTTTTTACAAAGGAAAAAATGGATCAGGATGGTTTATTCAATGGTTTTAGGCGCCGAAGGCGTGCTCATGGGATAATTATATAAAGGCCAATCGCATCGGAGTTTATATGATGCAAAAGCTTAATCGCATCAGAACTTTCAGAACATAGCAAAGAGTTACACGCTTAGATTTTTTGCGATGCGATAAGTGCCGAGAAGGTTTTAGCACTTGGTTCCGGGGTGTGGGCATGTGGGGGAAGTGGTTTTGAAACTTATCCCAAGGGGGCTCAAGCCTTTATGCAAAAACATGTATTTTTCATGAAACTTTTCAAGGTTTTCAATGGATTTGGGGGTTTCGGTAAGGTTAAAGAGTGAGTCTTTAACTTTGTAAAAGTGATTTTCATGAATGGAAGAAGAGGAATCATGAAATCAAAGGATTTTTTATGGAGAAAAAGGGGAGAAAATGAAGGTTATTTTTGAGTGGGAGAAGGGGTGTTACACAACAGCAATTTGTCACCGTCCCTGCAATTCCCCATCCCACACATTGGAGGGCTCATTCTATGACCTATGAGCAGTGATATAACCTGAAAACACTTTCATGGCATTCCCCTAGACATGGAATTTCATTTCCCTAAAGACAACTCCTTGTGAAAAACCCTAAAAATATCCTTTTCATCCTTGGCGCGACTATCCAGTGTTATACCCGCACCAATGGGGGAAATCCTCTAAAGAGGGCGCGCCAATTGGCACTCTGTCTCAGAGTCGCACTCGTGCCAGGCTTAATAAAGGGTGTTTTTAAAAAATAAATGGCAGAAGATTGACTCCAACCAACTCCTGAACTGGTCTCTAAATTGAGTTGGGAAGTTTGGCTCCGGATTTCCATGTAGAGGAAGTAGTTTTCCACCTCTCACGGAAGCTTACTTGAGGATAGGGCCAATCCCATTATTGTATGGATCCCAACTCCCCTTCCACCATCTATATAAGCTTTCCATTTCCCTTTGCAAGCTAGTCTCCAAGAATCTCCAAGAGCCCTCATAGCCTAAAGAATGCTTCAATAGTCCTCATAGTCTCAAATCAATAGCAAGGAGATTGATGATTGAAGAGAGAGGCTTGTCCCCATCCTTGACAAGCTTTACCGAGACGTATTCCGCTGACGACCCGTCGAAGGAGAATCCAGCGTCAGAGCTAGGTTGTATTTTCCTTTGTTGAATTAATGATAAGCTACTATTGGTTATGGTTCCACTCGTTTTGTTCATTATGATCATGAGTTGTGTCCTCTCTGACTAACGCATAATTGTATATATTGGATTTTACGCTTGTGTTTGTTGTGTTTCTTGCGTGTGCAGGTGTTCGATCACGACGAGTGTGAGGATTGTCATATACCAGAGCAAAGGAACAGGAGCGCTACCTTCTCTACAAACAACAGCGTTGGATTCAAGGTAAGCCTTCTTCGCAAGTTGGTTTATTGCAATTAGGGACCTGCACCATAGCGTGTTACGATTGTTGCTAGACCAGTTTTGGGCTAGTAGGGATCGTCTCTGTCCGCAGAGGGGATTTACCTCTACAACAAATTGGCGACTCCACTGGGGAATCGTTTAGCTTGTTGTTTGCTTTATAAACTATAGATGGAGCCTGAAGCTATCCAGATAGCCTTCGAAACGCTCTTGCTCTGCATTAGCGAAAGTAGATGAAGGCTACTTCAGTCAATCTCCGGTCTAGTTTATGAACTGAACACTTGGAGTATTGTCTTGTATTTTTGGTCCATCCTTGACTTTTCTTTCTTGATCAGCGCTTTTGGCTAGCTCTTGTTGTGTGTTTGGATTTTTATTTAGCTTTACCATCATTAGTCTTCTTCTTGGATTGCTCTCTTTTCATTTTTCCTTAGTAAACTCGGTTGGCGCGCTTTTCAGTGTGACAGTCGTGCCCACTGGCGCATGTTGTCAGTGTATTACTCGCGTCAATTCCATTCTGGTGCTAGTTTCAGCCTTACAGTCGCGCCAATCCTGTAAGGTATTAGGGTTTACTGTGTTTTGAGCCTTCTGAAACTGATCTGGGTGTTTGGTCTTATTTTTACGACTGCTTGAGTGCTTTGGAGCCCTACTTGACTGACTGTCACCTTCATCCTTTGGTTGTTTGCCCATTTCTATCGATTTTACATTTTAGCCCTAGGGCATCTAGGTACTATTGTGTGTTGAGCCTCCCTTGGGAGTTTGTGGTTCCTATCTGTTCAATCAACTTTGTGATTGCTTCTCTGCATTTGTTTGGTGGTCGTTGATCATTTTATTGCGTTGTTTGAGTGATTGGTTTCTTCTTCACTTGAATTCCGCTTTGTATCGCATTGAGCCTAGATTACATGGTTCATTTGAGTCTTTGGGTGCCTTTTTGAGAGACTTTTTATGGATTTGAGATTTGGTTGTGTGCTTGAATTGAGTGAAATTTGATTGTTTCTTCTCTTTTGCTATCACTTCTCAAGTTGCTTGTCTCATTAGTTTTCATTTTGTTTAGTGCAGTGTGCTCTTAAACATTGAAAATATAAAAAAAATATCTTTTGCTTTGGATTAGTTAGTGTGAATTGAATCTTTTCGGTGTTATTAGTGATTAGTAACTTTGAAAGAAAAGCTTTTAGTTTCCATTAACTGCATTAGAGATATCATTGGTTGTCCTCTGGTCATTTTGTTATTATTTGAAAAGCTCTTAACTCTCTCGTAATTAGATTTCATCGAACAAAATCATATATTGTGGCATGTAGTGTGCATTTAGGAGATTTTGAGAAATTACATTCGCTAGGGCCTGAAAACTGAAACATAATTGAAGATAAACATTAAAAATTATTCAATTTACACTAAGGCAGCATTGAAACATTAACGAAATATTTTGAGGTCTAGGCTAGAGACGTGTTCCGACATCTTTAAACCTAGTAGTTGTCGTTCGCCTCTTGGCTTTAGACAGCACTAGTACGGACTTGTGCTCCCCATACCGTCGCGTACATAAAGGGAGACCCCACTAGGTTTCTATCCTTTATCCATAGGAAGCCGGGTCTTCTGCCCTATACCCGTGATACACTGGACACAACATTTGGGGAGATTGCCTGCACGTACGTCAAGTCCTTGGTTGATTTATCCTTCATTTTGAAACCAAGGTGTATATTGTAGTTCACGGTTATTTGGTACACCCTTTGCCTAGCATTCCTGAGTAGTCATTTTGATCTTATCTGACTCCTTAAATTTGAAAAGATCACCAAGCGCTTGTCCTTTCACACTTGCTTCAAAACTGAAAGAGATAGAGTCACCTTTCATCCGTTTCTTGACTCTTAAAACATGAAACGGTGGAATTTCTAAGTTTCAATGTGGTACAATAAATCACCTGCGATCACACGCCCTGTTAGAATTTGCTTGTTGGCCGTTTGATTGTGTGCCTTGGTTTTTAGCTCGTGTGCGGTTTCGAGTTGTTGATGGCAACTTTTCCAGAGTTCACCAACCATGAAATCCCCTCCGATGGGAATCCTGGTCATTTTCCTCCTTTTGGAAATGTTGGTGCTCCTTATATGGCAACGTTGTCCCTTCCTGTGTTAACTATTGGGTTGCCTGTTTGGTTGTTTTCAACCTCTGTGGTCCCAAATGTCTCAGCTACTGTTCAATCAATTCCTCCACCTAAACAACATCATGTTGATTCCAAGGTGGAACTCTCCCCTTCTTTGCCTGTTTCTGCGTTTTCCTCTTCTACTTCGCCTGGTGAAAGTCTGGATTCAAGTAACCAAGTAGCTAAGAAGAAGAATAAGAAGACAAAGAAGAAGAAGTCTGATAAAAGAGAGGCTAAGGCTCCAGCTACTGATTTTGAAACGTCTCCTCTTGATAAACCTTCCAACCCTCCACGGAAAGTAAAGTTCCCTTGCATGTTGTGCACAGGAGATCATCTTCTTCGAGATTGCCTTGGCATTCCCAAGGTACTCGAAGTATGTTCCAACGGACTTCCACCATTGCCTTTGGCTTCCAGGAGTCCGTTTGGGGGCACGTCTTCAACTGGTGCTGGTAAGGCTCCTAAGAAGCAGGGTAAGCTCACCAATCCCTGTAATTTTTGTGAAGGGCACCATGCCATTCACCTTTTTCCGTATATGGATGAAGCCAAACGAGTTTTGGACAATGCAACCGTTTCTACGCCATGCCTCCTAGTTGGTTATAATCGGCTTTCTTTGAGTCCTCCACTGGCTGATGCCATGATTGGTCAAAAGTCATCCTTGGTCTATCCCGCTCCCTCGGAAATTCAAATTCAGGAATCCGTCCCTGACCAACCATTGGTCGTGGGATCGGTTGAACTGGCCCCGTCTGCGGTGCACCAGGTCTTTTCCGTTGAGAGTGGACCTCACACCCCTCAGGTTCTTCTTGTTTCTTCAGATTCTTCGAACTTGGAGAAATATTCTCCTGTCCCCATACCTCAAGAAGCTGCTCCTCCGCCTCCTGTGACGGAGGTCCCGGAGGATACCCCTCCCACCTTCGAGATGGAGGTCATGGAGGATGCTCCTTATTCTTCTGTAACACCAAGGGAATACCATCTCGATTTGATGGTAGCCCCTCCGAGTAGTTTGGTCGCTTCCTTTGATTGGAGTCGATTTGCCGGATACCGCCTCCCGTCTTATGTGCCTTTCGAGATCACAGTACAAGATTTTGGTCTGGTCGTACCCAACACCATTATAGATGAAGGCACGTCTGTTAGTGTTCTATCCTCAACTACTTGGCAAGATTTCAGTTCGCCGCCACTTGTGCCTGTTACGCAGAACCTGTTGGCCTTTAACAGAATAACTAGTCAAGCGTTAGGGATCCTTCCAAGGTTACCTATTACTTTGGGAGGTAAAACTGTCCATATGGACATGATGGTTGTTCCAGGCCCCTTGGATTTCAATCTGATCTTGGGGCATGATTACACCTATGCCATGGGAGCACTTGTCTCCTCCCTTTTTCGTGTGGTCTATTTTCCACATGAAGGATGGATCGTGACTATTGATCAACTTTAATTCTTTGGCCCTGATGTGGCAGCTGGCCCGCCATCATCCCTTCCCGGTTTTTATCCACCCGTTGTATCTGCCCCACTGCAGGTCAACTAAGTGGCTACCTACCCCGTGCCTGTACTTAGTGATAGTTCCGTTGTGCATCAGGTGCTGGGGGCATTGGGTCCTGACTTCCATGATGTTTTCCTTCCATCAGGAGTGGAACTCTTGGAAGTGATGGCTTCTTGTTCATTATGATGAAGTCGGTCGGAGCATGGTTATTTTCTTGTGTCAAGCTCCTTAAAAAATGAAACAAGGTCTGTCGGAGCAGAGTTTCTTTTCTTGTGTCAAGCTCCTTAAAAAATGAAACAAGGTCTGTCGGAGCAGAGTTCCTTGTCTTGTGTCAAGCTTCTTAAAAAATGAAACAAGGTTGTCGAAGCAGATTTCCTTGTCTTGTGTCAAGCTCCTTAAAAAATGAAACAAGGTTATCTGAGCAAAGTTCATTTTCTTGTGTCAAGCTCCTTAAAAAATGAAACAAGATCATCCAAGGATAGTTCTTTTAATGTGTCAACCTCGTTAAAACAATGAAACATTTTCCTATTCAATTCGAGTCTTTGATGAGATCTCGTAAAATACCAGTCGAGTCTTTCTCTTGATCTCGTAACTTCAACCTTCACTCCATCTGCCTTTCATATGGATTGAAGCTTGGGGGGCATGTACCTCAGATTGAGTCACCATGCTGGGGGCATGCTTAAACTTTTCAAGTATAGTTTGTTTCCGTTTCAAGCTTGTGTAAAAATGAAACCGGTTTCAAGCATAGTTTATCTTTGTTTCAAGCTTGTGTAAAAATGAAACCAACTTCAAGCAGAGTTTCTTGATTTCAAGATTGTGTAAAAATGAAACCTTTCCCATTTTACCTCTTTTGATTGCCATTTTATCAACCTGTTTTTTCCAGATGAGCCTTGGTTTTCTCACTCCATCGTCACTATCTGCTTGGCCGATCATATGCCTTCAATTGGTTGTTTTACCCGTTCCTGAGGAACCACTGCGATGAGTGGTCTTGTTAGCTAGCATCTTAACCTTTACTTTTTCTGAGCAGTTCCACCATTACCGGAACCAGTTGCTACCCTTTATACCACTCGTTCCTCTAGGAGGAGTCAACTTTCAGCTCTTTTCTGACTCTCTAAACATGAAAAGATTGTCGAGTCCCTTGTCATTTCGATCTCGTTAAAGTGGCCACGAAACGACATCAACCCAGTATACGTTTACCCCTTTTTTGGGATGGGATAGATTACTTACGAAAAAGGAATACCCTAGCCTATCGCGACTAGGAGGCTTTCTCAGACATAGTTTTCTACCTTTTCAGGTCTGAGGAACTATTTACGAAAAGGGACCGTTGGAGTTTACTTTTCCGTTGTCTTTTCAAACTCTCTAAACATGAAAAGACGCCGAGTTCTTCCTTTGTCAGACTCGTTAAATCCTGATGACATCGGATTCAGTCGTAATGACGATATTCGAGTTTCTCCTTCCTAGGGCTCGTTAAATGTACTAGGATGGATTCATCCAAAGGATGGATTTATATTACAAGCATATGCTATCCTCTTCAAGCTTGTGTAAAAATAAAGAGGTACTCGCCAGAAATGGTGGGGAAAATGGAACCAGCATCATTGTCATGTCGGCAGTATGTCGCTCTTGAACATGGCACTTGTATGCATTTGTTTTGGGTTGGGGACATCTCATCTTGTTTTTCACTTGCCTCTGTGGGTTTGGGTGATCCCTTTTGACCTCTCATCTTCTCTTTACCTCGTCATCGTGACCTTTGATCTTTTGATGTCAAATATTTCCAAATCCACTGTCGTGCCGCCTATATGTTCAAGAGAATTTGACCTCTGCAAGTATCAACCTTCCTCTGATTCTCATATGATCTTGATTCAAAAAGACATTATGTTCCTCTGTCTCGCATCGATGATGTGGGAAACACTATGGCCCAACTTCAATCAAGGTCACTTCCTATCGACTTCAGCTCATTATCTAGGAAGCTGATCTAGAGACTCCCTTCTGGTACCCTGGAGCCTGCATGCCTCAATGGCAAGTTCTTCGCGTTCGACGTGAGGTTTTCACCATTGGCCTCCGATCAAGTGATTCTACAGGTGTTTGACGCCAGCTCACTGATTCACATGCCGTATATTGTACCTATAGTACCTTGAGGACCATTGTCATTATTGGTGGTACCTCTCGCGTTTGTTAATAGCTTTCATCATTGGCTGGTAATCAGATGATGTTCTTGCATGTTAGACTTCAGCTCACATATTCACATGCTTGAACTTGTACTTTGTTCGGGTCGAGATGGAGTGCAAGACCCTGGATTCATGTTTGTTATAATCTAGGCTGTGATTTTGTGGATTATCATGATTAGTTACATGACTCACTGATTGGATGGCTGCGACCATACCTGAGTCTATTTATCGATCCTTACTGGATGGCTGCGTCCATGCCTTGGATTTGGATTATTGTGTACTCTGTTATGGATGGTTGTGCCCATACCACATATATATCATGTATCTCATATATCAGTTGTACTTCTCTACGCAGGTTTTTCGACGGCAATGTTTTCAGTTGGACACGTTCTCGTAAAGCATTTCACCCCTCTCTCTCTTTCGAGCCTCATGCTTTAGGGGGCATCTGTTACACAGCAATTTGTCACCATCCCTACAATTCCCTGTCCCGCACATTGGAGGGCATATTTCGTGACCTATGAGCAGTGACATGATCTGAAAACACTTTCATGGCATTCCCCTAGACATGGACTTTCATTCCCCTGAAGACAACTCCTTGTGAAAAACCCTAAAAATAGCCTTTTCATCCTTGGCGTGACTAGCCATTGTTATACCCGCGCCAATGGGGGAAATCCTCCAAAGAGGGTGCGCCAATTGGCGCTCTGTCTCAGAGTCGCACTCGCGCCAGGCTTAATAAAGGGTGTTTTTTAAAAATAAATGGCAGAAGATTGACTCCAACCAACTCCTGAACTGGTCTCTAAATTGAGTTGGGATGTTTGGCTCCGGATTTCCATGTAGAGGAAGTAGTTTTCCACCTCTCATGGAAGCTTCCTTGAGGATAGGGGCAATCCCATTATTTTATGGATCCCAACTCCCCTTACACCATATATATAAGCTTGCCATTTCCCTTTGCAAGCTAGTCTCCAAGAATCTCCAAGAGCCCTCATAGCCTAAAGAATGCTGCAATAGTCCTCATAGTTTCAAATCAATAGCAAGGAGATTGATGATCGAAGAGAGAGGCTTGTCCCCATCCTTGACAAGCTTTACCGAGACGTATTCCGTTGACGACCCGTCGAAGGAGAATCCAACATCAGAGCCAGGTTGTATTTTCCTTTGTTGAATTAATGATAAGCGACTATTGGTTATGGTTCCACTCATTTTGTTCATTATGATCATGAGTTGTGTCCTCTCTGACTGACGCATAATTGTATATATTGGATTTTACGCTTCTGTTTGTTGTGTTTCTTGCATGTGCAGGTGTTCGATCGCAACGAGCGTGAGGATTGTGATCTGTCGGAGCAAAGGAACGGGAGTGCTACCTTCTCTACAAACAACAGCGTTGGATTTGAGGTAAGCCTTCTTCGCAAGTTGGTTTATTGCAATTAGGGACCTACACCATAGCGTGTTACGATTGTTGCTAGACCTGTTCTGGGCTAGTAGGGATCGCCTCTGTCCGCAAAGGGGATTTACCTCTATAACACATATGTTTTCAAATCTTGAAAGTAGAACCATTGAAGTTAGATAAGTTGTCTTACTTCATTTGCTCCACTAGATTGTATACCTTGAATGTGTATTTGTTTAAAAGTATGGTTATTGATTAAATGGTGTAACCTACCTCATGACTAGTATCTTTTTTCTTATCATTATTCAAGATCTCTCTATTCATAGGTATTTGACAAAGGATTCTTAACTGCCCTTTGCCCTACCTTGGTTTCCCAAACTTAATGTCCATTTCACCTCACACATAAAATTTAAAGATCGATTAACTACACTATATTTTCCCTATGATGTAACCAGATTCATTATCGAGATACCAATGACTTCATAGACTCCATAGCCCAATTGATTTGATAACCTCTCACTCCACCTATCCTACTTTATCATCTTACTCCAACCAAAACAAAAAACAAACCTACACTTAAAAACTAGCCTAAAATCAACCATCTAAAACAAAAAATTTCACATCCTTCGCATAATAGAGAGTTCCCTCTCTGAGTCCATGAAGGCTAGGTCCTATGACTCTGTAATGTTCCAAATCTGGAATTTTCTACAACAAATAGAATACATTAAGGTATTACAGAGTTGGAGAGGTATATATATGTCTTATAACAGATTTAAAACCACTTATCCTTCAATATTATGTGCATCGACAACTTTATACAGTGATTTATAAGCTAGAAAGTGGGGAAAAGCAGTTATTTAAGCCCTAAAACACTTAATTTCAGAGATGTGCGTAAAAATAATAAGGGAGATGGATGGATATGATAGCGTAGGATAATAGGAGTCTACATACCGAATTTTAGCTCAAAAAAATGCTCCTAGCTATGTTAAATAGTTCCTCCATTCCCGACTAGGCTAGAAAACCCTGATTTCCCATGACTTAATGTATGCAGAAATTTACTGAAGCTTAGGCAGCGTGATTTTCTAAAGGTATTAGTTTTAATAGGTTAATAAAATCATGAAATCAGTTACACAACACTACTCATACAGTAGAAGAGAGAAAATAAAGACTTTTATGAGAAAATCCCTCTAAAAGAGGTGATGCAAAAATTGTATTTCACTGTAAAACCCTGACAGCGTTATTTTCTGAAGCATACAGCAGCTATAGGTTAAAAATAAGATCTAGGACATATCAGTGTATAAATTATTAGATCTATATGAGATCTATACACTATATTGTCCCTATTTTACATACCCCTTGGGGTTTTCAGCAAATCATGAAGCATATGGAGTAGATCTGAAATCTTATGCAGCAGATATATACATTTCTGAAAATTTTATGAAGTAAATACATGTATGAACATATCATATCTGGAAGGTACATGGATTGGTTGGCCAATCCATGGATCACCACAGTGAGGGAAGATTCCCAACACCGGAGATCTCTCTCCCAAGAGATAGTTGAATCACCCTGCAACTTCTTCCTTGTAGATTACGCAGTTCAGGAAGGGTAACTATGCATTAGGCTCTGGAATATGATATGTCCTGATGCCAAGATTTGAAATTATGTCCAACAGGAGGGGCACTCTTCTAGGAGGTTAAAATACACACTCCATGAGAAGAGACTCCCCAAAACAATCTAGATCTGAATAGGTCTAGAGCTCCACTTGCTGCAACTTACAAAAGAAATCAAACCCTCAACAAGATATGCATTGCAGTTGGAAGTAGAAGCTTGGACAATTTCCGAATAGTGGATGAGAAATGCAAAACTCTTCCAAGAGCTACTCTATGGAAAGAGGTGGGATTCCCGCCTGAGAACACCCAGTGCTAAGCAACACTATTCTCAGGCTAAACAGCCTAGATAATTTGAATTAGTCTAAGGAGAATAATTTATGAATATCTTGAACAACCTCTTCTTGTTGCTCTCCTCTTTCTTTTATAGGACGAAAGTCTTGCAAAACCATAAACCATCTCAAAGGTTTATCTCATTTCACATGTGCATCCTCCTTCTAGATCTGCGCTGAGTATTTAGGAGGTACATTGCACTTAGACAACGTTGTAGATAAGGTCTTGTTGACCTAGTAAATTGTCACAAACCTTTTTCACACATAAGGGGTTTTATCAAAGCAACCCTGATTTAGCCTTGTTCACATTGGGCATTGATTTATTACATAGTTTTTAGGAGTTTATTGATCCTCCCTTACAATCTTATTCATGAACATGAAAATAAAAATGAAATTGAATATTCCTATTAGCTTGGGCTAGTTAGGAATATTACAGTCCTCCCCCTTCAAAATGTTGCTTGTCCTCAAGCAACTACAAGGTAGAGCAAAACTTCTCCTTTCCTCTTCTTGTGGCCTCATCAATGGATCCCACCATGGATGAAAATGATATGTAATGAATCTTTCCTCCAATGATTCCCTCCAAGTGAAAGATAGCAAAGTGTACATCATGAGAAAATGGAAGGTACAAGTGGTGATCTCTTTGTTGCTCAATGGCCTCCTCAAGGTAGGAGTGATGATGAACATGGGGAATATTATTCCCAATGAGTGATTTCCATACCCATGCTATCATCCAAATGAAGTGAGCCAATCTAGTTAGCTCAAAAATATCCTCAACCCTTGGCTCAAACAATGTGTTGGGGCTACATGGAGAGATTGGATCCTCCCACCCAATTGGTTTCGCTCTCCATTTATGATAAGTATGGGGCTGTTGTTGCTCTTGGGCTGAAGTTTTATGTCCTTCAAGAGTGGCCCAAGTACCCCACCAAACAAATGAACCATGAAGTGCCTCCTCCAAAAACTCAAGTTCTCCAAATGGCTTCTCCCACATGAAGAAAAGAGATGTAGTTTGACAATCATGGACTGCCCATTGCTTCTCTTGAAACATGCATAATGCAAAGTAGGGAAAATTATACTCCCAATGGGCATATTCAACTCATAGCCCACTCTCCAAACAAAGCTTCCCATGAGCATAAACATATCAGCAATACATGGAAGCATAATATAATGAAAGCAAGTTTCCAAATGACAACCGGAGAGTGAAACATAGTTCCTCTCATGGAACCAGTGAAGTGCATCCTTGGCCTGCATCAAATCAAACAAGAACAAGTGCTCTTCCAGCCACTTTTTTGCTGCCATAATCATATTACAAAATATAAACATGAAAGTACAAAGTGGTGTCAATGGTGCACACCAAAATTCATGTGGCTTCCCCCACAAACCACCATTAAGATAGCCAAAATCAATGCTACAAGTAGCTGCAAGTACATCATCATACATCATACAAGAAGGAACGATCCTCCTTGATACATCATGTTGCTCAAACAAGGAAAATAAGTACAATACAAAATGTGAAATTATACCTCCTCCATCATGTACTTGAGAACTTGAGCTGTAATGGCTCAACTGGAATTTCTCCCTCGCCTCCAATGAGTAGGGAAGTGGCTGTGACCTCTTCTTCATCATCATCTGGGCTATGCATCTCTCCATATGCTGAAATAGGTCATGCTGGATGCCCTCCCAAGTGAACTCCTCCATCAAATGGAAATATGCATCAAGGTGCATGGAAGAGAAGTCCTGATGTGTTGCATGTAGTAGCTTCTCCTTGAGACTAGAAGCTCTAGTCAAGAAGATCCTGATATAGGAATATATGAACACGTCATCCACCATGTATCTATCATCTCCATTCGGGTCATCAAGAATCATGCATGCACCAATATCCTTGGAGTAGTCTACCAAGAGTTGAGACCTCCAATAGGGATCAATCCTCCCAAGAGACAACGTTGATGATCTAGCATATGAAGCTCTCCTCATGCTGCTGCCTGCTACTTTGACATCCCCCATGCCAAATTCATCCTCCAAACTCATCACCTCCTTGGAATCCAATAATGGTGAGCCAAGAGGCAAGATGTCTCTCACCAAATCTAAATCTGGTGGCCTCCCAGGTGGAATGCCTCCATGTAATGAGACATCAAAATCTGAAGTGGATTGCATGTATGAGTGGACTGATTTGTCCCTCTTTTCTCTGCACAGTGCAGTCTTCTTCCTTTGTGCAGAAAATTTCTGAAATAGACAAGAATGAATGCTCATAATCCCCTCATGTTGATCTTTCTGCTCTTCTTCTTCTTCTAATGGTACAGCGCTGGTATTCCTTCTCTGCTCATCCTCTTCATCAATATGTAAGAATGCCTCATCATCAATTAGAGACCCTAGATCTTGGTCATCTCTTGAAGGCGGTACCTCCATGTCATCAAAAGTGGAAGAGGTCCCTTCATAAGATGGGGATATTTCCCTTGGCAAGCCATCATACCTGTCCTTATCCCCTTTAAAAATAAGGAGTGGAGCTGGTTGCATGGTCTCCTCCAATGCATGCAAAGTGTTTGATGTTTTAATACATGATGGTTCACATTGATTTTAATCAAATTTCTTCATCAATCCCTTAGTGAATTCATCATATGCTTTTATATTTGCATTATAACAAGAAATATAATTTTGAAACCGCCCATCATGAGCCATACCTTTGAGTTTCAGCGCTGCTAACCCAATGGCCTCATCTTCTTCCTCCATTCTCCTTGCAGTGAATGTGGGCAATGAACTGCGTTATGGATCTACATGTGTGGCTAAATGCTCACACCCTTCATGAAAATAGCTAGGGCTTGCTTCGTCTCCAAACCATTTTAGAAATTCTCTGCAATCTTCCCTTTCTGTCCCCTTGAGATCTTCTTTGATACCCTCCAAAGTCTAGAAAAGAAGCACGAAGATCTCCTCTTCCGTCATTCTTCTTCCTCTTCTTTCCTTTGACAAGAAAGTAGGCATATTCCAACGTTGTAGATCAGATTGTGTGGCTGAATTCTCACACAAATTATAATGAATGCTGGTGCTTTTAAGATCAGAGGGATCTGCATGACCTCCCTTCTTCATTCCCTTGATTTCTCCTTTCAGTACATGAAGAGTTTCTGAAAACTCTTCTCTCTGCAGTCTTCCAGAAAATGGGTTTAGGTCCTTCTCCTCTATGTCTTCAGTGTAACTAGACCTCCCCATCAGATTTTTCTTTCTTCTTCTCTTTATCTTCTGAAATATTGATCTCACAGGATGTGCCAGAGATCATGCTTTGATACCACTGTAATGTTCCAAATTTGGAATTTTCTACAACAAATAGAATAATTTAAGGTATTACATAGTTGGAGAGGCAGCTATATGTCTGATAAAAGATTTCAAACCACTTATCCCTCAATATTATGTGCATCAGAAACTTTATACAATGATTTATAAGCCAGAAAGTGGGGAAAAGCAGCTATTTCAGCCCTAAAATTCTTAATTTCAGAGATGTGCATAAAAATAAGCAGGGGAGATGGATGGATCTGATATCTTAGGCTAAGATGAGTCTACATACCTAATTTCAGCTCAAAAAAATTCTCCTAGCTATGTTAAATAGTTCCTCCATTCCCGACTAGGCTAGAAAACCCTGATTTCCCATGACTTAATGTATGCAGAAATTTACTGAAGCTCAGGAAACGTGATTTTTTGAAGGTATTAGTTGTAATAGGTTAATAAAATCATGAAATCAGTTACACAACACTAATAATATAGTAGAAGAGAGAAAATGAAGACTTTTATGAGAAAATCCCTCTAAAAGAGGTGCTGCAACAATTGTATTTCACTGTAAAACCCTGACAGCGTTATTTTCTAAAGCATACAACAGATGTAGGTTAAAAATAAGATCTAGGAAAGATCAGTGTACAAATGATTAGATATATATGAGATCTATACACTAGATTGTCCCTACTTTACATACCCCTTGGGGTTTTCAGCAAATCATGAAGCATATGGAGTAGATCTAAAATATTATGCAGTAGATCTGTACATTTCTGTATAATTTCTGAAGTAAATGCATGTATGAACATATCAGATCTGGAAGGTACATGGATTGGTTGGCCAATCCATGGATCACCACAGTGAGGGAAGATTCCCAACACCGGAGATCTCTCTCCCAAGAGATAGCTGAATCACCTTGCAGCTTCTTCCTTGTAGATTACGCAGTTTAGGAAGGGTAACTACGTATTAGGCTCTGGAATATGATATGGCCTAATGCCAAGATCTGAAATTATGCTCCAATAGGAGGGGCACTCTTCCAGGAGGTTAAAAGACAGACTCCATGAGAAGAGATTCCCCAAAAAAATCTAGATCTGAATAGATCTAGAGCTCCACTTGTTGCATCTTACAAAAGCAATCAAACCCTCAACAAGATTTTCATTGTAGTTGGAATTAGATCTTGGCAAATTTCCGGATAGTGGATGAGAAAAGCAAAACTCTTCCAAGAGCTACTCTATGGAAAGATGTGGGATTCCCGCCCGAGAACACCCAGTGCTAAGCAGCACTATTCTTAGGCTAAATAGCCTAGAGAATTCGAATTAGTCTAAGGAGACTAATTTCCGAATATCTTGAACAACCTCTTCTTGCTAATCTCCTCTTTCTTTTATAGGATGAAAGTATTGCAAAACCCTAAACCATCTCAAAGGTTTAGCTCCTTTCACATGTGAATCCTCCTTCTAGATCTGTGCTGAGTATTTAGGAGGTACATTGTACTTAGACAACGCTGTAGATAAGGTCTTGTTGACCTAGTCAATTGTCAAAAACCTTTTTCACACATAAGGGGTTTTATCAAAGCAGCCCTGATTTAGCCTTGTTCACATTGGGCATTGATTTATTACATAGTTTTTAGGAGTTTATTGATCCTCCCTTACAATCTTATTCATGAACATGAAAATAAAAATGAAATTGAATATCCCTATTAGCTTGGGCTAATTAGGAATATTATAGACTCCAAAGACTGGTCTGATGTTACCCTGTGCATTTGGTCTACCAATCTGCTAAATCACGGGACACCAAAATAATGGCGATCACGGTGGGACCGAGTAAATAGTAGTCTAAAAACTCTTATAGACTCATTTAAACCCTGAGTTAAGCTTATAAAATCAACTGATAGCCAAAGAGTATAATCTGGTTGTCTCACCATCCTAGCAAAATGATGACTCGGCTATAGGACACTCTTACGAACCTTAAGGCTACATATAGAAACTTAGAAAACCCCAAAACATTCCTAGATTGGATTCTTGTCAGTATTGGTGGTGGACCATAGACACATACCTTCAAAGCAACTAAAAATATCCACCTAGCGACTGCACTAGCCTCCAGTAGGCCTTCTAACTTTACTAGTGTCCATAAACTCCTATAGGATTGTGTCAAATCAATCCTGAGAAGTCTAGAATCCTAGTCACACACTGTGTGGGTTTAACAAAAAACAAGAGAGGTAAACTTTTCAAAAAAAAAGTTCAAAAACTTTCAGCCTTTCTAAATTTTGAGTTTTAAATTTGGCTTCCCGAATAATCAATACCATATCTTATTTAGACCCAAACCCTCCTACTATAGTTGATGACCTAAAAAGGATTTTGTGGCAAAATTCTGAAACTGGAAACTTAACTACTGTTAGGACCATTCACAAAGCAAGCTCTATCCCTGAACAACTCACAACCTTGCAAGAGTCTCAGTTTGACTTGCACCGTACAAGAAACCTTTTCAGGACCAAGTCACACAGTGAGATTGACCATAATGACCTCGAGCCCATATATTTGCAACAAAATTGTAGTAGAGAAGCCTCTCCTTCCACCCCACTTGATTTTTAGCTTCTACACCACTTCAGCTCTTTCCATACCAAATCTGCTCAGAATCAGTGTGTTGGTCCAAGCACCTCCACTACACCCATCCATACTACCGCTGTGCAAACCACTCCATCTCATATCAAAAATCCTCCGCTTGTAAATACACCATTAGCTCCTATCATGGCAGCTTGGTATGCTCCCCTGTTTTTACCACAACCTTTGGTACCTTTGCCAAATGATTATCAGTCCAGAATCCCACACTTTATTGGGGCTGAATCTACCACTGCCCAACAACATGTAGATAGAATAAATGATGCCTTTGACTACATGGAATTAGAAGAGGAAACCATGAAGATGATAATGTTCGCCCAAAGCCTAGGAGGAGAAGCTAAAAAATGGTTTAAGAACTTGACTCCCAACAGCATACATGATATCCCTTCCCTTTCCCAAACTTTCATAAACAAGTGGAAAATTAAGAAAAATCCTCTCTATATCCTCTCGGAATATAGAAATCTTAAAAGAAACACAGGGGAAAATGTTCAAGATTATTGCACTAGGTTCAATAGTGTTTACAATGCACTCCCACCTCATATGAAACCCCCACTAAGTCTAGCCTTAGCTAAATTCCTGGAAGGTTTTGACCCCAACATGGCCTATCAGCTAAGAGAAAGAGAGCCCCTAACTTTATAAGACATGCAAAAGGGATCTATAAGTGTAGAGGCCAACTTGATTGAAAAGAGAGCTAGGCTAAGATCAAAAAAGAGGGTAACCTACAAGGATGAAACCATGCCCTCAACCTCCTCATCTGATTCGAAGATTGAAAACCTACTTAGAACCATGGAAAGAATGATGGAGAGAATAAGCATAAAGGAAAGAACACCTCCTAGGGAGAACCAACCAAATATCCAAAACAGAAACCAGAATCAGAACTTTAGAAGAGACCCACCCCAAATCAAACAAAGGGAAAATGATCAACAAATCATACCACCCTTCCAAGATAACTATGTAGATGAAGGGGAAAGAGATATTGAATAGCCGGATGAAAATCACCTAAACTTAATAGGCTCTGATAACGAGGGTGATGTTTCTTCTCCTCGAATCTAGATGAAACAAACCATTAATATTTTGAAGACTACGAGTTAGGATTGGAAAATTCCATAATGGAATTCCACATGAAATATGAACTTAGGAGCAAGAAAAACCAAGACAACTCCAAGAAAAACAACTTAGACACTATTGTTAGGAAAACCCCCAAAAACATTTTTAAAAGAACAACAGACAATAACAACAACATGGCTAAGAAAATTGATCATAACAAAGGTAAAATTAGCCAACCAAGTGGTGACACAAGCTGCCCTAGTACCTCTACTAGTGGCCCTGACAAAACTCTTTTGACCAAAGCCCCAAATCAAAGTCAGAAAATTAAAAATGTAGAAAAATTTATGGCTGATAAAACTGATGTAAATATGTCTAAAACCCAAGTACCTTTCAGTTTTGAAGGAGAAATTGCTAAAATTAAGATAACCATACCTCTCACTGAACTAGTAGCTTAGGATATGTACATGTCCCAAGTTCTAAAAGTTCTAAACATAGGAAATGATAACAATACTCTGAATTTGACAGATGACAAAAAAGAGCCGTTGTTTGGACCCGAAGTCGATGGAAAATACCAAGAAGGAGCCATTCCCCCTTTCTATGTTAGCCTAAAAATACATGACAAAATCCTACATAATGCCATGCTAGACTCTGGTGCCTCTCACAACCTCATCCAAAAGGTAGTGATGGAGAAATTAGGCCTAGAAATAACCAGGCCCTACAAAGATCTATATTCCTTCGATTCAAGCAAAGTTAAATGCCTGTGCCTAATCAAGGATTTATGTGTCAATCTAACAAAAATCCCTGCTAAAAGCCTAGTTATGGACATAGTAGTGGCTAACATTCCCCCCAAATATGGCATGCTTTTGTCCTGATCTTAGGGAGCTAAGATGTTGGGAAACCTCCAACTTGACATGTTTTATGCTACCATCCCGATTTTTAACCAAACAAGGAGACTGTACAGGGAATCTCACATGAAGTATATGGTAAGTAGCCTAGATAGACCCAACAACACCCCTATCTATTCCATTCATTCAGAATTAGACTCATTCATCTTGTATAATGAAAATGACCTTCATGAACAAGTGGATGAAAATGGTGAAGATCTAGGCACACTACAACATCCAAATCAGTCCCTCTATGATGAGTTCGAAAGTCAGAACTATCACGACCCTAAACAACGACATAATGATAAAATTGAACTTAACTTTCTGCAAATTGAAAATGAAATTTCAAAACCAAAAATCAATTTAGAATCTAAAACAGGTGGCTCAAATAAAGGACAAACCTCAAAGACAGAACTTTTTCCTTTTGCCAATCCAGAAGTACTAAAATATTGTCACAGCACAAAAATATTTGGGAATCTGGATCCAGATAGTCTTATGTTTCTGCCTTACCTAGATGCTTCATCATCCAAGAGTTTTGTCCCTTTATAATAATTTTTAACTCTCACAAATATTGCTATAAATCCCAAAAAGGTCTCTCCTAAAGTTGATATAGAGTATAGCATGGGTAGCCTTAAAAAACCTAAAATGATTGATTTGTTTAGAATTTTATCACTGCACACAAAACAAAAATTGCAAGACTGTACAAAAGGTTTTAGAATGCTTGTGTATGTAGGGAAGCTAGTTTAAAACCTTGTAACTCAAACATCATTCTAAAAATCCCTCCTTTCAAAAAGGATCTTAAAAATCTTGAGGAATTGGTGTCACTTAGAAAGAAGGCAAGGGGACATAGGTTGTGTATAGATTTTAGGTACCTAGATCAACCCTCCCTAAAAAAAAATACCATTTTCCCAAGATAGATCATGCTTTACTAAGGGTAGGGGTTTCTAACCAGATGTCATTTCATGATAGTGTTTCAGGTTACCATCAGATGATACCACTTCAAATCAATCAGCTTAAAGACTTTTTCAAGTTTCCTAGGAGAAATTACATATTTAACCAAATGTTTCCTGGGCTAAAGAGTGTTGGAAACACCTTCCGAAGAACTATGGCTCATGTTTGCAATTTGTTCACTATGGTATACCTTGATGACATCATCATTTGTTTCAAAGATGATAAAGAATACTTCTTCTACCTAAAGAAGATCTTTGACAGAAACAAATTTGGGAAGCAAGAGTCAAAGAAGAAGCACCAAGGAGAACATGGATTGTTTGAAAATTCTTGGAAAAGTCCTTATAACATATTTGCGAATAGAGGTAACTATATTTTCTATTTACAAGAGCTGAATGGACAAAGAATGTTAGGAGATCCTTTTGAAGACATGATGCTCAAACACCATTACTGTAAAAATACTTAGCTTCAGGCCCTCACTCATTGTACATACCATTGTTTGATAAAAGGCCATAAAGAGAAAAACACAAAAAAACATAGAAAAAAAAATATATAGAAAAAGAGGGCAAATTCAAAAAGAAGGTATAGCTCCATACCCAAAAAAATAGTAATACTGAAAGTGTGCAAGCCTAAATCACACTACTTGTGCAAAAAGAATGTATATTCATCTAGCCTAATCATGGCTGAACATGTTTTAAATTTATTGTTGATAAGTTAGTGAAAGAAAGCTAGTCAAATCATTTAAGCTTGACTTGTCAAAAGGAAATTGATTAGGAATGAAAGATATTGGTTCCACATGCTTAAATCTGAACCAAACAGAAAGATAGGGATGATTAGAAAATGATGAAATATAGCCCTCACACCTTCTAGTTTTGTTTACTTATGAAAATAATGTTTGTGTGCAACTTGTCTCAATGCCACAACTCATGATGAATCAGATTGCCTAATCCTGGTTCAATTCATGTTTTAAATTTCTTGTCAGTAACTTAGAGAATGAAGTCTGTCATACTGCTTAATATTGATAGTCAAATAGTCTACGTAGAGAATAAGAAGAGTTCACTAGCATAATCTGAACTCTCTGAAGAAATAAGTGTAGAAGTAGATAGTTTGTTTTTGCTTTCAAAAGAAAAGATGTCAATGGGTTTGCTAGTTCAAGTGCATCCAAGGAATAAAAAATGTTAGGAAAGTAGGTTGGGTAGGTAGAGGTGAATTTGAGCTAATCATGCTTTCAAATTTATCAAAATCACTACTTCAAGGAAGTAACAACAAAAGAAAAAAAGAAAATCCACCCAATGGATGAGGCACTAGTGTTCATAAACCAAGAGATCTAAAATTCTAGACACCTCCTGAAAAGGAGCTGCCCTCCCCAAGTGGAGCCACTATTAGTCATCAGTAATTTTTACCCATTTAGATGACTAAATACTTGTCTTAGATTTCTAGAAACAAAATTCATGGATCTTGTGAGTTCTAGAAATCTCACTGCCTTCATTATCCTCAGGGGAAATTTTTCACTCTTCTACTACTCCACCATGCCTTGGCCAGCCTAACACTCTTGAAGAGTACCTCATAAAGCCTAAGTCACTCATCCTCATCCCATTTTTTACATATATGGTTTGGGCACTCCATTTTTCCTCTGCCTACTTTACACCATGCTGGCCTAATGCCTCAAAGCCTTCAAAAAACCCAAATTTGCCTCTGAAAACTCCTTAGGTAGATCAATTTTAGTGGTTTTTCAATCTTCAAAATTATCTAGCTTGTGAAAAAGAACTCAGTTCCCTCCTCTTTCCTAAAAAATCCCCAAGTCAAAACTTCAGTCCATAGAAGAGTCAAAAACCCCTTCCATTAGGTCACTAGAGTTTATAGGTGCTAGGGTTGGCCTTTGTGTTCAAGAAGCATTATATTTAGGTAATGAGAAAGCTAGAATCAGGTACAACTTACAAGGAACAAACATGGTATTGGTCTAAAAACAAAGATGAGAAGCCTCCAACAAGGGTATCCTTATCAAAAGTATATTCTGCAAAAGATAGTTAGCCATGAGTGACATTTCTACAGGATTTTCAAAGATGGCTACCTACAGAAATATTGATAAGATCAAACAAACCTGATGTATCTCATGATGATGGCACATATAAAGACTAAATGAGCTATTGATATCAACTGATAGGGTTTTCACACCAAGCGGTTTTCACTGCTTCAAAGAGAAAACATGACAGAATGTCAGTGGAAAGGAGGTCAAAATTCTTCTCTTCAGTCTCATCTACTAAGCAATCAAAGGCATAGAAGATTTAGGACTGAAAATTCCAAGCCAAAAACTCCTCAAGGGCATCCACAGTAGGAGAAATGCAACATGCATGAGTTTACAAAGAGTATCAGTGGTGTCATGACCAATTGTTTGTAAGGTGCTGCCCAGCGAAGAGCCCATGCATAGGATAATGAAGAGAGTGGTACATAAGCACAACTATGCACAAATCAAAGATTCAATAAACAAGAAATCAGAGTGAAAGGCCTCCTTGGTGACTACAGGAAAAGGTTAGAAATGATGTTAGAGAATAACTTCAAAATATTTTAGGTACATTGCTTCACTACACCAAAAAGAATAGATTGAGAAAAGTATCAGCGTGAAGGAGTAAAAAATCTCCAGTATAGTCAATTTCCATCAAAATGGCCAAAAAAAATAGATCAAAGGTTCAAAATGTCAAAATGGAGAAACCATGCAGATCATCTGTTTGTTGAGTAAGTGGCTAAAAATGCCAAAATTTCAAAGAATGACAAAGAAAACAAAACAATGTATTATCGCACTTGCAGTAAACAGAAGTGGCCAAAGAAAAAGAAGGTGTGTTTGGAAACCTCCAACAGAGGTCATTTTTTGCTTAAAGTTATCTCCTCCATGAAAGAGAAAAAGAGATGTTAGTAAAGGTAAAAAGACCAAAAGGAAAAACATTAGACAAGTGGGTTTTACCCCAAAATTAATTCTCCCAAAGGGTTGTTATAGCATCATTTTTCACCCTCATGTGATTCATGATTGTCTCTTTGGCCTTGGGCACCCATTCCCATAGACTTGAACAAAATTCATAAAAAACAGTGTTAAAAATCCCATACGCGGGTATGCCCAGAATTTTCCGCGTGTATACGCGAGTCCATACACACTTTTCCACGTATGCCATTAAAATCATTAAAAATATATATAAAAATTCCCTATTTTCAGGCTAGGTTGATGGTTACTCCAGTATTTCAACCACCCTAGCACGTGGCCAACTGTTTCCAACTGATTGAAACTACTTTGAGGGAGTATAAAATCCCCTCACATGTATGGCCTAAGGGGGAGAGAAATTATAGATATTATACTCTGTTGGAATCCCAATTCAAGTCTGATTTCTCGTGCCTCCTGCACTTTCCTAGATTTTTACAGGAAACCCTTGTTTCCTATAGATGTTCATCAGTTTATATGTCATCTCGTGTGCACAAGTCTTGAAAGTATCCTAGCAAAGCAAAGGCGGGACAGATCTGGACGATAGTCTGTTCGAAGATCGTGGAAGGATTCAGGTGATCTCTCCACTTTTTATTACTGTACATACTGTTCGTAATGAAGAAGAACCATCTTGTTCCTGAATTCACGTGTTAATATCTACTTGCATATGTGAAAAGATTATTATTTAAGCATTTATTATTGTTTATATGATGTTTCACATGGATTTCACTGACATTTAGGATAAATATATGTTGTACAACTAGATTTCCGTGCACGTTCTTTCTTGGTTTTTAGGTTGAAGAGGAAGAAGGGTTGCTGGGGGTTTGGACCCCATGGGATCTACATCAAACGTAGGATTACGGGTGAGTTCTACTATCGATGTTATCTAGTTTTTAGCATACAAGTGTGGTTGTGTGAGTCCTTCTTGAATAGCATGCCCTGATCTATGGAGGTTTTGACCCAACAAACCTCTAGGGAGTTATTTCCCGAAACAGAACCGGCGACTCCGTTGGGGATCGCATTCTTGTGATTCCCCTGTTGGGTGGTTTCAGCTGTTTGAAAGGTTTCCAACAGTTTTAATCATTATTTCCAGTCCAGTTAGCTTTTTCTCAATTAGACTGAAGACCTGGTTCTTTATCCAGGCTTGATCATTTTTGTTTTTCATTATTTACCTTTCCATACGCGAGTTTTTCTATACACAGTCGCGTATACACGTAATTTTTGTTAAAGGAAGTCACATATATGTGGGTTTCTTTTGACACAGCTGCGTATGCATGCTTGTTGAAAAGCTGATAAGTAGCGTATGCCTGGCCAAATTTTGAAATTTTTGATTTCTTGAATTTTTGGTCTTGTCTGCCTGTGGAGACCTGTCCCTGCAGTGTCTTTATAGTCTCTGGATTGTGTTGATAGTGGTTATTGGTCTTTTTCTCTCTTGTTTGGTTGAAGACTGGCTTATTAGGAAAATCTTGTTTTTTAGTGCTTGCATTTCTGGTCCGAGTACCAAAATCTTTTTCTGGGGACTCTTGGCTGTTCTGCTTAATCAGAACAGAGAGCTTCTGCTCGTATAATCTTTCCTCATTTTATGTTTTGCCTTGCGCTTCGATTTTTTCCCATTTTCTGGTTGGTTTTCTTGAGTTCATTTGACTAGGTCTTGTTGCAATTTTTGAAGAGTCTTTCTTGGTTCTTTGAAGTTTTTGTTCGCTGCAAGGTTGTACTATTCTTCTGGGCTGAGTTACTGAGTTTCTTGTCTTCTTTTGCTCATATAAATCTTGCTACTAAGTGGCACTATAAGATTTGGAGCGTTTTTGAAGTTTTTCTTGAAATTCAGAGTTGTTTGGCTTGGTAATTGGATAGTTTTCTTGGTCTCTTAGAGCTCTTCTTTTTATAAAATTCAAAAGCTCAAAAAACATTTTGTTTTTTCATTTGCTTTTGTTTTGCATTTTTGTTTTCATTTCGTTACATCTTTTGAAGCTTCGTTGAGATTTCTTGCCTTTGGTTTCTGACTTGATTTGGGGAAGGGAATTGTCATTGGTTTCTTCCTCTTGTTTCAAGCATATTTTGGTGTCTTTATACTGAGAGTTTCTGATTTTGGGAACTAGTTTTGTGGACAACCAAAAGCTGATAAAACTGAAGGATTCTTGGGAAATTTCTCTTTGCTTTGTTAGATTTTTCATCTTAGAATTTGCATGCTCTTAGTTATTTGCATTAGGTGCACTTAAGCATTTGTAGTATTTTTGCATAGATTTTGCGAATGTGAGTTTGATATTTGAAAAGAAAAAAATATATAGTCTCGTAGAACCCGTGTAGAAATTTCTTTTCATCGAAAGGCAATTACTGCATTTGCATGTAGTTTGGTTTTCATTAATTTCTTTTCTGCGTCATAAAACACCACACGTTTCATTTCCATATCCCATTGACCTAATATAACATCCAATTAAAATAAGCGCTATAATTTAAAAACAACTAGAAAGTTTTTTATTAAGTGTCATACACCAACTAGCTAGGTTGTAGGGCCTTGGATTAGGTGAGTGGAGAGTTAACTCTCCAAGGCCACTCAAACTAAAACATAGAAGTTTATTAATTGAGCGAAATCCAACTCCATTAGGTGGACTGGGAAAGCTCTCCTCCAGAGAGTCAAGCGCAAGGGGAAGTGAACGCCAAGAAGAGAGATACCCCCTCTCTGATTTGCTGGATATTTCCTCAAGACCATTCCACCCGGCTTCTGACATGGATTGGTGCCCATAGTTTCCATTCCTAGGTTCCACACAGGTGATTGTGGGGGGGAATACCCGTGGTACCTGAGGCAGACGTCGTATCACTTCCAGCAGTACTTCTGGGGGTGCCCTTGCATAGCTTGGGTACTTGTGCCAGCAAAGGTTGTTTTTAGGAGGTCGGCGTAACTGTTTCTGTTACATTCGCTAGTAGGCCTGGGCCGTAATTATCCCAGACTACTTTCGGGAGGTCCTATTTTTCGCTTTCTCGTATTTTGGTGTCCGGTCCTAATCACCCGGAGCGGAAATACCTGAAGGCTGCTTGCTTGGCTGTATCTTAGGGATTTTTTGTAGTGAGTGCTATTTTCTCCTAGCTTGCTTAGCTTTATACTTTTTTGAGTCTAATTAAAATTTGTTAAAGTGGATGATCAAGCGCCTCGTCGATCAAGGAGAATTCGGGGGTTATCTCCCGAGAGTACAGAGCCTTCTTCAAGAAGGCATAGGAGTAACATAGCAGGTGAATATCACCCTGTGGTATCTGACGCAGTGGAGAGTGATCCTCCACAAGGGCTTGAAGGTCCTGTAGTTGGTTCTGGTGTTGGTTCCGAGAGGAGCGTTCCGCTCACCTCGAGAGTCTTGTTTCCGAGAGAGTTAGGAATAGAAGTAGAGGAAGTACCTGAGTCTCCTCAGTCACTTCCATCTCCTCTTCCTCCTGATTATCCATTTGTTGTTGAGTACATCAGACCTGAGTCTACAAGACCAGAAGATCCTCCATTTTATTCATACCTTTCGATGGCCACGACTGGGAACGCGGCTTCTGCTGTGAGTGCTGCAGGCATTCAGACTCCTGCTTCAGTTGAAGGAGGAGGCACTATTGCTATATCTACGATTGCTTCTAGTACTGTTGTGTTTGGCTCTGGTTTCACCCAAGCACATGCTTCTCAATCTGGTCCCTTTTGTTTTGGAATGCCCACTAGTGGGATTCCTCCTTTTTCCTTTTCTGTTGCTGCAACTGCATCTACACTCATGTCTTCCATGGCTAGTGGGTCAGCTTCTTTTCAAGGGTTCCCCTTCGGAACTGGGCATATTCCTAGTTCAAATCCTTCTTTAAGGTCTTTTCCTTTTACTTCTCAAACTCAGAGTTTTAACCCTTGGTCTAGAGGTCAGAGTTCGACTACTTTTATAGGTTGGAACCCTGTATTTACAAAAGTGAGGGCAGGGAATCAATTTTACGCTGGTCACCAAGGGAATGCTTCTTTCCCTTCGTCGAGTGCTTATCAGAATTTTTCCCCTCTTTCTAACGCATGGAACCCCCATCAGGGGCTTTCTTCTTCATTCAATACTTCAGGAGGGGGAACTGGTCCGGTCTTTGGTAACTCTACATTGGGAGGGGGTCCTTCTCCAAATGTTGGGTCTTTTGGCCCAACATTTTCTACGAGTCCTTTTTGGTAACCTGGTGCCTCATCAAATCCAGGGTAATATTTTCAGAATGTTTGGAATTCATCCCATCAAGGATGGAATCCTTAGGCTCTGCCTCGTTTACCTTTTCTGGCAACATTAAACTTGCCAGATCTATCGAAATTGACGAATGATCTGATCCGATATAGTCCGGGGTGGCCTCCGGTTCCCACCAAACTACCTTCAGACATTCCAAAGTTTGAAGGCAAGAATGGAGAGGACCCGGCTGACCATATCACCACCTTCCATTTATGGTGTTCTTCTAACTCCCTGATCTACGATTCAATTAGGTTGAGATTGTTTCAACGCACCTTAACTGGAAACGCTGCCAAGTGGTATATTGAGTTAACTGGGGGAATTTTTGCTACATTTGGAGATCTGGCTACAACATTTCTAAATCATTTCCAGTTGCCTGTCCGTTATGATGTCGGGACTGAACTCCTAGCTAATTTTAAGCAGGACAATGCAAACCACATTTCTGATCATATTCAGGAATGGCGGAGAAGGAAGAGGCTTATTAAAGCTCATATTCCAGGAGAATTCCTTTTGGAATGGTTTATGAAATCTCTGCAGTCATATATTTCTAAGGATGTATCCCTGTCTGGGGTATTTTCCGAGGAGCAGGCAATTTTTAGGGCCCAGCAGCTTGAATTGATATATTCTCAGTCTGGAGTCCTTCATAAATATTTGCCTCATGCTCCTCACTCCAAATTAGATTTATCCAATACTAAACCCGGTCCTCATGGTGATGGACTTATTGGGTCGATCAATAGTGGTGCAGCTAACCTGCTTAGTCAATTGCAGCAGTTGTCTATACAATCTACTTCTTCTGGTCAGGTTGTGCCTGCTGAGTCATCGCCTTCTCAATCTTTGTCGGTAAATGTCGTTCAGACTTCTAACCCTAAAGAAAATCAACAATCTGAAGGGAAGAAGAAGGGACGTAATAAGAAAAAGGGCAAGAATGGGAAGGGTAATGCAAATAAATCCAACGAGCATGTTGGTGAGGGTCCAAAGGATAAAAATAAAGTGAAGTTTCCATGGAAGTTATGTGCTGGAGACCATCTTACTCACCTTTGCCCTAAAATTCAGGATGTGCAGCGCTTGTTAGCTCAGTAGGGTTCTTCCAGTTCCCAGGATGTGTTGACAAACCCTTTTCCCCAAGGGCAACAACTAGTTGTTGGCGCGAATCAAAATACTGGGGCTTCCTCTGGGGGCACCCAGGAAGGGGAAACTCCATCAAACATATACATGATGAGTGCTCACGTGGATGTCGCCACGAGATCCCGTGATTATGGCGAAGATGAGTCTTTGAAAGCCAAGGGTGCTCTCGATGCTACTGAGCCGCTTCATATCACGAAGCCTACTGTTGAGCCTATACCTCGGATACCCAAAGAATCTACTAAGCGTACGACGATTAATCCAAATGCCAAGGCTGCCCAGAACTACTCTATTGTGGAATATATGGAGCGGAGTCCTTGTGCCATGTCGGCTCTTGAGGTGCTCCAGTCTTGTCCGGCTCAGCTCAGTGCTCTGCTCACTGCTATTGGGGCTTTCGATCCAAAGAACTCTCTTATGATTACATTCGATATGACTAATTTTAAAAAGAGACTCCCCCATCATATGGCTTTTCATATTAAATCATCGTACCGGAAATTCAATATTTTATGGACGGTCGTTGATGAGGGTGCTTCCACATGTGTGATGTCTCTCACATGTTGGAAGGGAATTGGATCTCCCACAGCTGTTCCATCTGCTACTCTTCTGACTACGTTTGATGGTCATTCTCACAGACCGCATGGTATTGTCTCAGCTTTGCCCATCTGTTGGGGGCAAAATTGTAAATATAGAGGTTGAGATAGTTGATGCAAGCTTGGACTACAACCTTCTATTGGGGAGAAACTGGATTTATGAGATGGATGCTATTGCATCTTCATTATTTCGGATTATTTGTTTCCCTCAGGAAGGGAGGATTGTTACGGTGGATCAACTGGACTGTTCTCCTGTAGACCCGAATGTATCCACTGACTCAACTATTCCAACGTTGGATAAGGCCAAGTCGCCTGTTGAGAATTTAGGGGTTGGAATGTATTCTTCTTTGATGGGTACTTTTGATATTCCACCTCCTACTGTTCATAGAAATTCAATTTCATCCTCCAGGGCTCCTCTTCGAAGAGATTTCTTCAGAACTCATTATTTTTCGGACCCTTGGACCTTACCTTCACCTACAGCCACATTAGCGGAAGGTCAAGTGGGTGGAATGGCATTTCCGTTGTCTACAGCTGAGATTGCTTATCAATCTATTTTTGACTCTACAGAGTACATTCTAGCTCCTCTTTCTCCGGAGGAATTGGATGGCGATGTGGCTCCGGCTTGGACACTTAGTTCTTCTTCTGCCCGGGATTTCCTTGATACCACTCTTCCATCTGAAGAAGCCATCCTGGAAGCTATGACTGGTATAGATAGACCATGGGATGATTTGCATCATCGGTCTTACTTTTTACCTAATTTGAGCGAAGTTGAATCAATTTTTCCAAGCCCTGTGTCTCCTGGTCATGTTCTCCCAGTTCTGAACCCTTTAGCACCAACACAGGTATATGCTGAAGGGAACATGGCTGTGATTTCTCCAACTATCCCGGTGAACATTTCCAAGGATCCCAATGTTATAGAAAATGTCTTCATCGGAGCTGAATGTTCCCCTGAAGAGATTCAGATTTACACCGATCTCTTTAAAGAGTATAGGGATGTATTCGCTTGGTCTTATGAGGAAATGCCTGGTATAGATACATATATTGTCTAGCATGAGATCAAGACTTACGAAAATGCTAAGCCTGTGAGGAAAAAACTTCGTCCGGTCAATCCTAGGAAGGCTGCAGCTATCAAAGCCGAGGTAGAGAAGCTGCTCAAGGTGGGATTCATTTTCCCTGCTCCTTTGACTGAATGGGTTTCAAATCCTGTTCCCGTAGATAAAAAACAAGGAAAAATTCGAGTTTGCATTGATTTCAGAGACCTTAATAAAGCATGTCCTAAAGATAATTACCGCACACCATTTATAGATCAGATCATTGATGAGTGTGTCGGTAATGAGATTTTCTCCTTCATGGATGGTTTCTCTGGATATAATCAAATTACTATCCATCCTGAAGATCAGCATAAGACTGCCTTTATTTGTCTCCGGGGTACTTTTGCTTACAAGAAGATGCCTTTTGGTCTTAAAAATGATGGGGCTACGTTTCAGCGGGCCATGTCATATGCCTTCCACGACATCAAACATATTATCGAGGCATATTTGGATGATTTAGCTGCTCATTCTCGAAAGAGAATGGATCATCCTACTCACCTCCGTCAAGTATTTGAATGATGTTGTTTCTACAAGATTAGGTTGAATCCGAACAAGTGTGTTTTCGCGGTTACATCCGGTCGGTTATTGGGATTCATTGTGTCTAGGGAAGGGATTAGGGTAGATCCCTTCAAGGTTGAGGCAATACTTCGATTGCCTCCCCCGTCGTTTATTCATCAACTTCAAAGTCTACAAGGAAAAGCTAATTTTCTTCGGAGATTTATCGTAAATTATGCTGAAGTTACCAAAGGTTTTATGAGATTGTTGAAGAAGGGAGTTCCATTTTTTTGGGATGACTTCGCTCAGTGATCATTCGATGCTTTGAAAAAAGCATTGACCTCTGCTCCTTTATTGAGTCCACCTGATTATAGCAGGGATTTCCTTTTGTATCTTGCAGCAGCAGAATCTACCATTGGTATGGTTCTGGTTCAGGAGGATGATGCTCTTGTAGAGCATGTTATATACTATATTAGTCGAGGATTGGTAGGACCTGAACTCCGGTATACTCCGATAGAAAAGCTAGCTTTAGCAGCTGTTCATGCTGTGCAGTGACTCCGGAATTATATTCTTCTACGAAAAACTTATGTTTTGGCAGCAGCCAATCCATTTCAGTTTGTTCTCAGTAGGCGAGTGATTGGGGGCAAATACAATAGATGGATTGTGATTTTGTAGGAATTTTCCCTTGAGTTTATGTCTGCCAAGTCCAAGAAATCATTGGTTTTCGCGGAATTGATCTCCGAGTTGCCCTGTGGGGACGAGATAGTCTATGATGAATCCTTCCCGGATGAACATTTGTTTCTTATCTCTCCACAAGATCCTTGGTATGGAGATATCATTGTGTATCTTCAGACTGTGAATTTTCCCTCTACTTTTTTGAAAGATGAGCGTCGTAAGTTGCATCACTTGGCTAAAAATTACTTGATCATTGGTGATGCTTTATACCGTCGAGGGGTTGATTCAATCTTGAGACGTTGCTTAACTCTCGAAGAAGCTGAGGCTGTGCTGAATGATTGCCACAGTGGAGCTTGTGGTGGTCATTTATCTGGGCTTGCTACAACCCAAAAAATCTTGCGTGCTGGGTACTTTTGGCCTTCGATTTTCAAAGATTGTGTAGAGTCGGTCAAAAAGTGTCATCCGTGTCAAGTTTATACTGGAAAAATGCGTGTTCATCCAGCTCCACTTTTTCCAGTCATTACTTTCGGTCCCTTTACAAAGTGGGGTATTGATTATACTACTTGTAACCCGCCTTCGGCTAAAGGTCACAAGTACATTATTGTAGCAGTAGACTACTTTACGAAGTGGGTAGAAGCTATGCCTACTTTTGGTAATGATGGTGAGACAGCAGCTCTTTTTCTGTTCAACCAGGTTATTGCTCGTTTTGGTATTCCTAGAGAGATTGTCACTGATCATGGCAGTCATTTTCAGAATAGCATGATGGCTGAGTTGGCTCTAAAATTAGGTTTCCAGCAGGAGCATTCGTCTCCGTATTATCCTCAGGCCAATGGGCAAGTGGAAGCCGTGAATAAATCCTTGAAGACAATTCTTCAAAGGACAATCAATAAAGCTCGATCCAATTGGCATATCATGCTATATCCTGCACTTTGGGCATACAGGACGTTAGTGAAAACTGCAACTGGCTTTACTCCGTTTCAGCTAGTTTACGGGTTGGAATCCGTATTTCCCATTGAATGTGAGATTCCTTCTCTTAAGTTAGCTGTTGAACTTCTTCCTAACACTTCTAGTCTTGAAGAACATCTCCTTCATCTGGAACATCTCAATGAGCAGCGTCAGGATGCCGCCACGACGAATTAAGCGCATAAAAACCGAGTTAAAGTTCAGTACGATAAGGCGTTCAAACCCAGGGTTTTCTCGGAAGGAGGCCTTGTTTTGGTCTATGCCCAAGAGAAAGATGCCCTAGGGGCAGGAAATTTTAAATCTATGTGATATGGCCCCTTTATCGTTAAAAAATTTCTTAAAAAAGGAGCATATACCTTGGTTGATTTTGAAGGGAATGAGTTACCGGAGCCCAGAAATGGGCTCTATTTAAAAAAGTATTATGCCTAGGCTTCGGCCTGGCATTTTGCTTTTTGTATATAGTAGTTTTGATTTGGACATATATATTTTTTCGATCTTTGATGGGATGGTGATGTTTTTTTATCTTCTTTGGCAGGTTGTGTCGAATTTCATGAGTCATTTTGGTTTCGCCGATGGTGCTAGTAGACACACCCGGAACTTGGCTTTCGCGGCTTGGGTGCTTCATCATCCATCCGGTCAGCTATTAGTATCAAGAGGAGTCTGCATTGGTCCTACTTCCAATAATATAGAAGAATACACTGCAATTATTTATCTACTCTCGGAGGCAATATCTTTGGGTGTTGATTCGTTATGGTTTTCTTGGACTCTCAGCTGGTGGTGTCGCAGTTGAACAATACTTATCGGGTTCGAGATCCATTTTTACTCTAGTTGTTCTTGAGGGTACGTTTGTTACAAAGGTCATTTCAATTTTTAACTTTCATTCATATTCCCTGAGCTGACAATTGGATGGCAGACTCATTAGCTAATCAAGCAATTGATTGGCATATTAAACATTCAATACATTAAAATTTAATCATCAAAAACATCATACATTTGTCACATCACATCAAAAATTGCTGTATATATATCATCTGAGTGTTCAAAAAATATACAAAATTTGGATCCATAAGTTATACAAAATTTGGGCTTATGCCCGATCATGTTCAAATCTCAAAAAATATACAGTCATCCGGTAAATCATATCTATCTACTCCTGTGGTCCCTGCCCAAAAGTTGTGTTCCTATAGAACACGATCGCAGTCGCGACTCGACGGAATAACCGCACCCAGTCATGAGGTACTCCTACTACCCATCTCTGGATGGCCTCGGGTAGATCTTCCACTGCAGCCATAGGCACTTGGCGGGTTAAACCCTCCAAGTTCCTCTGTACAACATGGAGGGTTCTGTCTGAGTCTACTATCTCTGCCTCGCCTCGACGACGCTTATGTCGTGGGTAACCATCAGGACAGAATGGTCCAATATATGTATCATAATCATTACGATATTGTAAGTCACTTTGAATCCAAACAAAAACATGTTTCATTTTTTCACACATATTGAAAAAATCCAAAAAATTATATAAGCTAAAAAATTTCACTCTTACCGACTGTACCCCATGCCGCGCCAGGTGGAAGGACGAGGTCTGGATCACCACGGAAATCCATCCCGGCATAGGGATAGTCCTCCATAGCGATGATTTGTTCTCTCCACCATTGGAAGAACTCGTCATCCCAGGTGGTTCGGGGAACTTCACTTCCCCCCAGTCTCTTCATCAAGTTAGCCCATCGGGCAATTCCTGGGTCCCTTGGACTGCTGATAGAAGAGATCACTTTGGGTCTCAGTCCAGGAATCTTCTCGAAGAAGAATTTCATCAAGATTGTACCATATCCGAAATGTTTTGTCTTTGCTTTTCGGATGGAAGTCAATTTTTGCTTCATGTTCATTAGTAGAGTTGTGCACCAATCATATATATGAGTTAAGCATTCCACAACTATACTCATTTGAGTCCTGGATGCCTGGTGTAAGGAAGCAGATCCTGCTACCCTACCAATGGTAAATAGGAGAATTTTCATGTGCAAGTCTCTTAAATCTTTGATAGAAATTTGAGTCCCAACTTTCTTGGAACCCTCTACGCAGTAGACGTGGACGTAATCTTCCACGGTGAGCCCTCCCAAAGGTTTGCCATGTAAATCTACTGGCTCCCCCCTCCGGGAGAGTCCAGTAATAAAATAGATATCTTCCACTTTGATACGTATGGGCATTTGATCTATTATGGAGCAATCTTCTTCCGGTTCCCAATAATTCACAAGCATTTCGAGCAACCGGACATTACTCTTCATATTTGGCATTTTGAAAAATTTGAGCAATCCACAATTTCGAAGAATATTGAGCGATAATTGGTCCTGCATTACTTCATTGTCAATGGCATTGTGCTCACGTTCTCTCCATGATATAGTCATCCTGCAAAAATTCAATAATTTGTCCATTAGAATCATGTTTTTTCATTTCGGGTTGCACATACGCAACTTTCTCTATACACAATCGCGTATATACGCAGCTTGGTCAATATAAACCCGCGTATGCGCAGAACCGTAATTTTAAACAAATAATTCTACGGTGAAATTTCTGAATTTTAAACTTATGAACGGACAAAATTGATAACAAGGATGGATTAAGAGCTTACCTAACAAATTCGGCGAAGTTTGACGGTCGATTGCTCCTGTTTTGAAAAAAGAGGCTTTTTCTCCAGAGCTCTTTTTCCCAATTCAGCAAGTAACAATGAACCAAATGTGAGGTAACTTGTGTATTTATGCCCAAAAATTGAAAATTTTCGCAAAAATTTGTTATGCTTATTTTTTCAATCTATCTTAAGTTGCATAACCCGGATGCTTGGAAGTGCCTAGATTGGTATATTTTCAGGTACATTTTGATGAACTCGAGATTTTTTCCGGTTTTTGATCCATCACTGCTGACCCGTCATGGCAGGTATATGATCTTCACTGGCATATAGGTTAGGGAATCCACTTTCCGTTGCATTTTGCATACTAACCTCCATTCTGATCACTTGCCATAGGGTCGATCCCATCAGGTCATGAGTATTTCACCCATTTCACTCGCTGATTATTTAATCATGACTTGGTGGTAGAGCCTTCCTTTACATGGGCTTCCTAGTTAGTTCCTCGCTATCACTTGTTGCCTATGCTGTGTTTTATGTAGGCTTGGGAGTCCTCTTTAGTCCCACCATGACTTATGTGTTGAAGCTTCATTATTCTTCTTCTTCACTATCATTTTTCTGGCCATTACCCTAGAGGCTCCCTGGTGTTGTTAAGTTGTATTATTGCATTGCATATTGGCCACTTGTTTATCTTGGCCTTTAGCTGGCTTCATTTTGGACTCGATGTTTAAGCCAAATTTTGACCTTGACTGTCTGTACAAGTTAACCATTGCATGCATTTAGCTATCGCGACTTGACACCCTTTTACCCATGGATGGAACATTCCTTTGAGTATCGCTTACTAGTTTCCACCACCTTGCATTGAGCATAGGATTGTTCCTATCCCAGGAACTAGTGCATCTGTTTCTTGATACTCATCCTATCCATTGTACTATATCATTATTTTATTCTTTTTCAGGCTTATTATATGAAAAAGACAAAAAAAATCAAATATAACAAAAAGAGCGGGAACGGGATGTAACTTCGTAATTTGATGGCAGTACAGTGTCAGTTTGTCGCCCTTGAACAAAGCACATACAATTATATATTTCCTTCATTTGGGATGGTTTTAGTTTTTCCTAGGTTCAGCCTTTGCCTTGTTTCACTGGTCAGTTCTCCCCCGGTTGGTTATCTCTTCCAATCATATGGAGAGTTTGTTTTTGCCTCCTGCATAACAGACTTATACAGTGTCACTTTTTACTGCCATGGTCATCACGAGTCGTGCTTTTGTTCAAGGGAAGTCTAACCAGAGTCGGCCATTCTGCAGTGTCTCTTGACTCATTATTCAGTCGGCCTTCCCGGTCTTGTCAGTATCTTGTTCTATCACATCAGATGTTTTGGTCTTCTGCTCATGCTGGTTTGAGAAGGTCCCCATTGACTTCTTGCTGGCGGGTTTGTCTCTTATCGACTACGACACATTGCTCTGAGAGCAAACCTAGAGCCGCACCCTGGCCCTATTTCCATCATTGATAGGTGTCCTTGTGCTCAACATTTGATCATCATTATGGGTCTTTGACTGAGTGGTTTTCCTTGTGTTCGACGTCAGCATACATTATCACACTTGGGATTCGTGCAGTACCTTGATTTCCATTTGACCCTATCGGTGGATATCTTGCCTCTGTGTCAGCTTTCATTATTGGTTGGTTCAGAGGGTTTCTTCCGTGCGCTAGCTTCATCTTGTGCATGTCGAAAACGTACTTCGGTTTTGGTTCCATCACTCTACTTCGTCCGATTCCTTCCAAATCTTGGCCTGCGGGTTACACTCGCGCTGGACTGATGTGGGATGCCTTAATGCCTTCCTTCCAGCGGATCTTTTCCCATCGACTCCGACTCATTGCTCTGGGAATAAGGTCTAGAGTCTTTTTGTCAGTACCTTAGGGTTTGCAGTCATCAGTGGCAGACTCTTCGCTATCGACAGTGGGGATTCATCATTGCCTCCTGATTGGTAGATTCTTCCAAGTGTTCGACTTCAACTCATTCATTCGCACTTGTTAGATTGTACTAGGGCACCTTGACACTCATTTTCATTATTGGTGGGTTGTCTCACGTTGGTTAACGGTTTACATTATTGACCGGTAATCCAACGATTTCTCACATGGTCGACTTCAGCTCATTTATTCCCATTGTGTAGAATTGTGCCATCGAGATCGGTGAAGACCTCGGGTTGCATCAGCATTTTTCGGTTCACTTTTGACAGTCCATTCAGTTTCTGCCAGTGATGTCGTCCACCCTTATATGTTGCAGTGTCAGTACAGCAGCATCTTATATGTTGGCTCCCGAGTTGCATGATTGTACCATGTGTTCCACCCCTTATGATTTGGTACTTGGAGATTTAGTCACTTTTATGATCAGACATCCAGTTTCAGCATCATTGATCAGCTTTCTATATGTGATACTTGGACATTGATTCCGACTTGTACTTCCGGGCCATGCTCAGATGATTCATTGTGTACTTTCAGTTCAGCTATACTTGTATACATTCTGGATTCATCATGTACTTTCTATATGATATATTTTTGACTGAGCATGGGTATGCCTGCCTCAGCATGAGTTGACTCTCTATTTTCTTTCATTGGTTTTTGGCAGGCTGAAATCTGGTGAAGTCCTCTCTTGTCCTTGCGAAGTTCTTTCTATGTGCATAATACATTTCGGCCATCATGTACCCCTTCTGACCTCATATATTAGGGGGCATCTATTATAGCATCATTTTTCACCCTCATGTGATTCATGATTGTCTCTTTGGCCTTGGGCACCCATTCCCACAGACTTGAACAAAATTCATAAAAAACAGTGTTAAAAATCCCATACGCGGGTATGCCCAGAATTTTCCGCGTGTATACGCGAGTCCATACACACTTTTCTGCGTATGCCATTAAAATCATTAAAAAATATATAAAAATTCCCTATTTTCGGGCTGGGTTGATGGTTACTCCAGTAGTTCAACAACCCCAGCACGTGGCCAACTGTTTCCAACTGATTGAAACTACTTTGAGGGAGTATAAAATCCCCTCACATGTATGGCCTAAGGGGGAGAGAAATTATAGATATTATACTCTGTTGGAATCCCAATTCAAGTCTGATTTCCCGTGCCTCCTGCACTTTCCCAGATTTTTACAGGAAACCCTTGTTTCCTGGAGATGTTCATCAGTTTATATGTCATCTCGTGTGCACAAGTCTTGAAACTATCCTAGCGAGGCAAGGGCGGGACGGATCTGGACGACGATCTGTTCGAAGATTGTGGAAGGATTCAGGTGATCTCTCCACTTTTTATTAATGTACATGTTGTTCGTAATGAAGAAGAACCATCTTGTTCCTGAATTCACGTGTTAATATCTGCTTGCATGTGTGAAAAGATTATTATTTAAGAATTTATTATTGTTTATATGATGTTTCAGATGGATTTCACTGACATTTAGGATAAATATATGTTGTACAACTAGATTTTCGTGCACGTTCTTTCTTGGTTTTCAGTTTGAAGAGGAAGAAGGGTTGTTGGGGGTTTGGACCCCGCGGGATCTACATCAAACGTAGGATTACGGGTGAGTTCTACTATTGATGTTATCTAGTTTTTAGCATACAAGTGTGGTTGTGTGAGTCCTTCTTGAATAGCATGCCCTGATCTGTGGAGGTTTTGACCCAACAAACCTCTAGGGAGTTATTTCCCGAAACAAGGGTATAAAAGACTGTGGTTATCATTTAAAGTAATTTTGTCATATGCAAAAAGAGAGGAAAACTCCCAAAGCATAGAATTCATGGTTCCTGGAGGTTTCTAACAAAGTTCTCGGGCAGAAATTCTCTATGCTACGCTCCTATTAAGCCGCGTTGCGCTCCTATAGACACTCTCTGAGAAAATTTCTATTGCGTGTTGTGTTCCTGAAACAGTGTGTCACGCTCCTATGCATTCAACACTTGCCTAAGAGGGACCCGACAAGTCATGCAAAGGTGTGATACTCTCATGTGCATTCAAGATCGCCCGGGAGGCCCCCGAAAAACGTGCAAAGGGACCCGACTGGCCTATGCAGAGCCCGCCCGACCCATTCAAGCTTGCACGATGGTCTACCTAGCCACCCCTGTTGCACTCCTATGCGTTCATCACTTGCCCAGGAGGGACCCGACATGCGTGCAGAGTTGCCCTGCAGTGCTCTTGTGCATTCAGCACTTGCCCAGGAGGGACCAGACATGCGTGCAAAGGTGCCCTGCTATGCTCCTACGCGTTCAGGAGATGCCCGACCCTGCGTGTAGAAGGCGCCCAACTGGACCGTGCTACGCTCCTGTGACCCTTTTCTCCAGCTAAGAAGATTGAGAGGTATTTATATGTTTTTACCTATCTTTTAAAATACTGTTTAAAGGGAAAATATAGAGAAGTGTGGAGGGAAAGCTTAAAGGGAATTTGACAAAACCTAAGAAAGAAAGTAAGGTCCTCTTGTTTGCAGTCATAGGTAATTGAAAAAAACACCTATCCATCCACACATTGCAAGCACATTGAGGAGAAAAATGCCTAGAGAGGGTAGTGTTGATAGTGATAAGGCAAGTCAAAGGCCTATAGAACAGCAGAGGAAGGGTGGCAAAGAAAATAGGTTTGAGCCTATAAACATTAAAGAATTGACAGTCTCTCCTACTATAGTTTCATATTTCCAAGAAGTAGGATGCTATGAGTTCTGTGAGAAAGTGCAAGGAGTTCAAAGTCACCCTTAATTGACCAAATTTTTTTTCCTTAACCTCCATGACCACCATGTACATCTAGCAAGAGTGAATTTTGAGCTAACTACCAATGCAATCTCAATGGCCACTGGAATACCTTTCCTGGGGGAGAAATGGTTCAAACAGGTGTATCTGGAGCTAAGCCATTATCATCCCTTCTTAAAACCAAGTTGCCAAGATGATTGCAAAACCATTTTCCCCTTTTCTCATTTTTTGGATAGATATGATCCTTTGATGAAGATCATTATGAAATACTTCACCTGTGAGGGTAGGTTTTCTAGAGTCTACTCCTACCACACAAGGCTACTCATGAATTTTACTAAAGCCAAACTGCTCCATTTTCCCTACTACCTTTGTAAAAGTATTGAGAAAATGTCTTCCATTGTGCAAACAAATCTCCCTCCCAAAAAATGTCAAGTCGTTTCCACCATTCCCTCATTAAAATGATTGTCTTACACCAATTGGAGCAACAATGCATCCCATGGGAAGTTTTCATCGCCCATGGTGTTTTCACAAACCCACAACCTCTTCCTCGGCAAATTTTACCATCATCATCTCAACTTCCTCCTCCCACACCTCCATCACCCTCCACTGACCATGATTCATCCTCCTCACATGAATCATCTCCCCAAACAAACCTCCCTCTCTGACCTTCCCATAAATCCTCAGAACATGAAGAAAGCAGTGACAAGGAAGAACATGATAGTCAAGGAGAAGAAAAAAGTGACGAAGAGGAGGAAAATGAAATTGAAGAGGAGGAAAATAAAAATGAAGAAAGTGAAAATGATGGAGAAGATACCAAGGACAGTGAAGAGGAGGCAGATGAAAGTAGTAAAGAAGACAGTGACAAAATCATTGGGCTAAATGATGAAGAAGGTAACAAAGAAAATAGTGATGACAAAGAGGAAGAGAACAGTGACCAAGATGAACATGGCAGTCATGAAGAAAGTGATGATTTAGATGAACATAGCAGTCATGAAGAAAGTGATGACAAAGAAGTTGATGAATAAGAAAGTAGTGACAAAGGTAGTGAACAAGAAGGCAAAGACAATGAGCTAAATGAGGATGAGGAAATCAATGACAACCCAAGTACAAAGGAAAATTTAGAAGAGAGAGAGGTAAACTTTGATGATCAAAGTAATGAAGGTAAAGAAGAAAATATTGAGCAAAATGACAGTGGTAAAATCAGAAATCATGAAGGTGAAGATAGCAGTCAAGAAGAGGCAGAGTTTGAAAGTGAAAACAGTGGGAAAATTAGTGTGGGTATAGACACACATAATGGGGAAGAAAATGATAGCCATGGTAAAGAAGAAAATCATGACAGTGCTCATGAACAAAGCAGTGATAATGAAGAAACAAATTCTGAGGGAAAAGTCAGTAGGCATAGAAAATATGAATAAAACAATGAAAGTGCCTCTAACAGTGACCCCACAGTAAATGCAAGTAGTGATAAAGAGGCAAAATTTGAAAATGAGGACAGTGGGCCAAATCATGAAGAGGAGGACAGTCATAAAGATACATATGTACAAATCAATGATGAAGACACTTCTAGTATTGCAAATACAGAGGATGATAATCATGAAAATCTTGATAGTGACACTAGCATGATAGAAAATGAAAATACCTCTCAAGAAGGCAGTCAAGATCAAAGTAAGGAAGACACACATACAAAATTCATCAGTGAAAAGACAAACAGCCCTAAGGTCACTAATGATCAAGGTATTAAAGTGAGACATGTTAAAACTTGTACCCTCACTTACCAAAGAGGATCAAGGCAAGTGTTTGCTGCCTCTAAGAGGCAAGGGACCTTTCCATCTACTTCAACTCAAACATTGGATAAATGTAAGCAAAAAATGAAAGAAGAAGAGGAAGATCATGAAAAAGAAAGAGAGTTTGAACTCATTCACATAGATAGTGATGATGAGAATGAAACAAGAATTTCAAACTCCCTCCTCCAAGACAGGAATGCACAAATCAAGGACTTGGAGGCTGAATTAGAAATAGAAAAGGATGTGATTCACTTCTATCAGATGCAAAACAAGCAAATGAGTGCCCAACAAGCCATCCATGAAACAAGAACACTCAGGTACTAGAAAGAGCCTCAAAGGGAACAGGTGAGGTTGGCAGAATTCATGGGAACTTATGAGGAGAGTAGTGATGAGGAGGGTCAAACTAGAAGGAGATCTAGAACTATGGGTCTTAGGAAAGCATTAGCAAAGCAAAGAGAAGAAGAATCAGCCCAAGCAGAACAAATTTTTCTCCAAGAACTCCTTGCACTAGAAATTGAACATGATAGGGAATCATTTCTTGAGTGGGCTAACATACACCTTGAGGCCAAGATGGAGAAGGACAATAAATACTTGGATCTACAAAGGAAAATGGCTAAGTATTATGCTCAAAGAGACCAATTTGCAAGGTAAGAACTCAAAATGGCCAAAATTGAGATCCAAGCACTAAAGGAGGAAAAGGACCAAGCTATACTTGGAATTTTGGCTCAATCTTCTCTACAAGTCTCCCAGGACCCATGAGACACTTGTCTACCAAATTTGGGAGAAATTGAACAAGCTTTTGTTTTTTGCAAATTTTGAGGCTAGGAACGCAGCACACCTGGTGCTACGCTCTTTTTCAGGGCATCTTCAGGAGAAAATCCTTGAATTTTTGGATTTCTCATCACGAGAGGAGAATTTTCACCAATTTTCAGTTCAATTGGAGTTGTTTTGATCCCCCAAAAGGGTCAAAAACACTCATTTTTTCACCATTCTGCCCTCTTTTCAGGACATGTGCTGCGCTCCTACCAGTCTTGGAATTTTCACTTTTGAATAGGTTTTAGAAGTCATATCAGAAAACCAAGGATATATATGGAAATTATACTTCAAGGGCTTTCCAACGAGCCATCACGGAGCCTTTTCTGACATTGGGAAGGTCTTCAAAACATGGCTGTAAGAAGACATGTTTTTTTTGTTCCTGTGCTACGCTCTTGGCATGCAAATTCAAATTTTACACACAGTGATACGCTCCTGTGATTGACAAGCCAGAATGTGCATTTGGAAATTTTTTTAGGCTTTTCTGACCCTAAAAATCAATTTAATTACTAAAAATAGCCGGAAAGATATTTATTTTAGATATTTTGTGCCTTGGGCCTTGCAAGGCCTCAAGGACAATAGGGATACTTCTGTTTAGCCAATGGAATTCTAAATACTCTATTGGGTTTCTATCCTCTTTTCTTGTTATATAAGGCATGAGGATTCATTGTAATAGTGGGTTTTTGATGTGTTTAAGAGCAATACATGGTTTTTGGAAGTTGAAGAACAATTTAGTGTTGTGGAGCTTGTGGATGATTTGCCTTGGTTGATAATGATGAAGGCTTGCTTGCAGGATTCCTGAGTTTATTTAATGGTGAAGTATCTCTTATTTGTTCATGTTTTTCTTGTTTTTCATATGTCCATATTTCTATATTGCAATAGCTCAGAAGAGTATAGGATGAGAAATGTTGTTTGAGGCACGTCAGTCCTCCTGTTTGCTATTGTCTTCATGTTTTCTTCTACTGGGTTAGTTTAAGGAATTCTTAGTTGCTCCTTAGGCCCACCTAAGCTTGTCTATTTAATTATTGGATTAATATTCTAGTTTAAAAACATGATTCATGGTAAGCCTTGCTTGTTTTATGCTATCTAACCTGTGCCTTGAAATCTCTCTTTGGAGTATTTGTTGATTAGGTTAAGCCAAAGAGGTCTTGTTTTGATCTTGCCCTTTGTTTATGCTTATTAGTTTGCTTAAAAGTTATTTATAGTTTAATGGATGATGTTTAGGAGTTCCCTCTTCATTTATTAATGCTATTTGTCTCTTATATGTTTTAAAATCTTGAAACTAGAATCATTGAAGTTAGATAAGTTGTCTTACTTCATTTTATCCACTGGATTGTATACCTTGAATGTGTATTTGTTTAAAAGTATTGTTATTGAGTAAATGGTGTGCCCTACCTCATGACTAGTATATTTTTGCTTATCAGTATTCAATATCTCTCTGTTCATAGGTATTTGACAAAGAATTCTTAACTTCCCTTTGCCCTACCTTGGTTTCCCAAACTTAATGTCCATTTCACCTCACACATAAACTTTAAAGATCCATTAACTACACTAGATTTTCCCTGTGATGTACCCAGATTCATTATCGAGATATCAATGACTTCATGGACTCCATAGCCCAATTTATTTGATAACCTCTCACTCGACCTATCCTACTTTATCATCTTACCCCAACCAAAAAAAACAACAAACTTACACTTAACAACTAGACTAAAATCAACCATCTAAAGCGAACAAGTTCACATCCTTCGCATAATAGAGAGAGCCCTCTTTGAGTCCCGGAAGGCTAGGTCCTACAACTCCAAAGACTGGTCTGATGTTACCCTGTGCATTTTTTCTACCATTCTGCTAAATCATGGGACACCAACATGTTTAAAATGCAGCAAGATGATGGAGCTTGGTGAAATGAAGTCGCCTTCACCAAGTGGGCCCGTAGGCAAATTCTGGCGCAAAATCTATTTTTAGACTATGTCTATTTTTAGACATATGAAGCATGGTTCGGGGATTCCAGTTTGAGATTCTTGGAGCATTGGTCATGTTGGTAAAAATATATGAGACTCTATTTTTTAGGTCGAAGAGGTCGAAGTCTATTTTTACACTGCCTCTCCTTAAAATAGGGAAGTCAAATATTATTTACCCTTAATAATATTTGGACTATAAACTTCAGTTTACTCTCTTGGAGCACTTCAGTTCGAGCCTTGGAAGTGGCTCATGCATCTGACAGAGGAATTACACTATTCCCAAGGGTTTGGTGAGCACATGCATGGTTGACTTCAGTTAGGACTTCAGTGGCAGAAGTTTGGTGGAGTTAATGAGACAGCTAGTGGAGTTTTGTTCGGTTTAACTTAGTTGAACTAGTTGAGATTAGTTTAACTAGCTAATCAACTAGTAATGAGTGGAGTGAATTAAATATTATTTAATTCACTAATTAGTAACTCATTATTCAACTCAAGAACACATCAGTTCACTACAGTGCATGGACAGTTCGGTGGAGACCAGTGAAAGAGGTAGATGAAAGGGTGAGTACAGCTATCAGTTGTGACATCAGTTGTGCATGAGATTTGCACCACACTTGGAGGCAATTTCCCATGATGATTGCGCTGTCAAGCCAAGGAGATTCGAACCTTGGATCTCTATTTAGACAGGCCATGTTTGCGCAATAGAGGCAAGGCAATTAGTGGATGTGTTTTGAACCCGTGACTTGTTCAAAACCAAGCTAGTTTGTGTGTAACTTCGTGAGATAGTACTGAGTACTTGTGAGGAGTATTGTACTGATTTTGTTACATGTTTTCTCCATTATAATATACACAATAGCTGCGGGGTTTTCAGCTATAAGCTTTCCCCATACATACTATGTTAATGTGTATGATGATTTGATGTGTTATCGCTTGATTTTATTTCCGCATGTGTGATGATCTGAGTTGAGTTGAGTGGAAGAGATTATGTGTTGTGTATGAAGTTCAAATAGTATGTGACCAGGATAGTCTCGGTGGATAATTAATTATTATTCAGCAAATTTCTACACAACATAAGGGAACCAATCCTTTGGGTAAAAAAATATCTTTTATTTGGAGTATTTCTAGTTGCTTTATTTCTTGATCTATTTCTAGCAATTTTACTTTATTTACATGATTTCCTAACTGGTTTTCTAAATCAAAATGTACCACTACCTTATTTTCTAAATCACACTCTACATCTATATTGTCTTCTTCAAACTCATCCTTGGATTGCATAAAATTTTCAATTTGTTTATCATTCCTAAAGACTTGCCAATATCTAACATTATCGAGGACAGTTGGCCTGTGTTTCACTTCCATTATGTATTGATGATCCAGGAGGATCTTGCATCAGTTTAGATCGACAGGGAAATCCAGTATTGTGTCCATCTCTTTAGTGATCCGGATGAGATTCTTCAGTCATGGTGCAAGTAAAATGTGGTTCTTTGTTGAATGTTAAATGGTGGATGCAATTCTATGTGGTGAACCTAAGTTACAACATAAGTGGGGAAAAACACTAGATGATGTAAATGATTAAAGGTACTAAACCTATGTTGAAAGCACATATCAAAACTCTATGTTTAAAACCTATAGCACAAACATATGCTATGGTAAAAATCTATGTTATAAACCTTTCAGAACTATGTAATAAAACGTATATGATATCAGTATAACCGCAAGCATATTGACCGCGCGGAATGGTTGACCACAACACATGTGAATTGTCGAATGGTTAATGCGCAATTTAAGACTTGACTGTTGAGCGGATTTATAACACAGTGTTTGACCACAGGAAGACCGCAACCGTCAGGGATGTGTTGGCACATGCGGATGGGGTTGACCGCCAGTGAGACTGGAACCGCCAAACCTACCCGCGAGGTGGAATTCCATGGTTAGTCCGCCAACCTATTACATGGGACAGTCCCACCTAGAGTTTTTTTTCTTCTGCCGTTAGCAAAATCGTCAGGATCTAATTTTATCATAAATTTTATTTTGGGTTGTTTATTAGTTATGTGCGCTATGTATTAATCCTCACCATGTAACAAATCCCTAAGGTGTAACACCACCATTGCACTGAGAACCTAATCACATTAATTCCAAAACCATATGCTATGTTAAGCCCGATAAGTTCGACCTGAACTTGGCCCAAGGCTTATAAAATTTAACCATTTCTCCATGGATGAGAGAGAGTGATTTTTGAGCCTTGATCAGAATTTTGTGAAGAGAGGAGGCAATTTTCTTTCAAGTGTATCTTGGTCGTCCAGAGGCAGAATTGGGTGTCAAGACAAGCGTTGGAAAGCTAGGAAGGAGAGCTTTCTACTGATAGAGACCAGAGGTGCCTATGAGCGCATTCAGTCTGGTGAATTTCTACGTAAAGACTTCCTTGGATCGTTCCTTAATAAAATAGACACCCATCTTGAAATCAGACTCAGAGACATAGTCCACCAGGGATGAACTCCGTAATCAATGTTTGTTGTCTTCTATCTCTTTTCTTTGCTGAAAATTCATTATTAATTGTGCTTCTTAAGTTATGGATTAATTCATAAAATCAATTTCTTTCCTTCAGTCTTCCACACTAAGCGATCAATTTAACAATCAATTCATTTTGGCAAATATTCATTCCTATATCCTATCTATTTTAGATCAATTGATGATTGGGATGGGGCATTTTATATGTACTGGTAGAAACGACAAGACTATCAGCAAGAATATTCTGATTTCTAGGGATCACAGAGAGGTCATATTCCACAAAACACTCCAAAAAATCCATAACAACATTTTTTTATGCTCTTAATCTAGGGGTTTTTTGCAAAATATTCTCCTTTTATCTATTTTATTATTAGCTCAGAATCCCCATGAATGGAAATTATTTTAGCACCAATTTTTTTTAGTAATAATAATCCTAGTATCATTGCTCCATACTCAACTATATTATTTGTGCATTGGAAGTTCAGCTTGTATGAATGTCCCTCGGCATGATTAGTTCCTGACTTTGAAACACAAACTCTTGCTCCTGAGCCTTCTTTGCTAACAACTCCATCAAAGTCCATATTCCAAAGAGGTTCATGTTGTGTGTCTTGTTCTATTGTTGTTGTTTGGTCTTCTTCTATTTCACAGATAGCAATCCCTGAGTTGGAAATCTGAGTGTTTATCTCCCCACAATTATAGAGAATGAATGAGTCCAAGTCTGAATGGACAGATTAAAGAGGATAGTTGTGTGGCTTATCTTGGCTACTTACCATGAACTTCATCAAGGTCTCCCTATACAATCTCCTTTGTTGACCAAAAACTGGTATGGTAGAAAAGTTCATGTCCATATGTGGGGTTCCTTACAACTTAGCCCCCCATGAGCATGACAACAACATGCCAAACTTAGGGAACCACTATATCCATCACCAAACTTTTCGCTAGAATTTGTGCCAAAGTAACACATAGATCTTTGATAAGACCTAAGCACCTCACTTTGCTATAATCAAAAGAGTACAAATCCTTGTATGGTCTGGTAATATCAAGTCCTAATTTCTCCATGACAACCTTAGGCATTAAATTATGTGAGGCTCCTGAATCTATCATGGCATTATGCAAGCTTTTTTCATGGATTTTTAGGCTAACATAGAAGGGAGGCACACCTCCTTCCTAAGGTTTTCCATCTACTTCTGGTCCAAATAAAAGTTTAGGTTGGTCATCATTCAAATTGACTGTATCTGTATTTTCCCTTATATTAAGAGATTTCATTACCTGAGATCTATACACATTCTTGTTTATCATCTCTATTAGAGGGATAGGTATTTTGAGTTTTGATAACTCATTTTAAATATTGAAGTATGTATGAACTTTACTCATATTTAGGAAATCTGATTTATCAGAGACGTCTTTTGTGATAGCCTCTTTTTGTTGGCTAGTGGTTGTAACATCTGTCTGGGTTGTTTTTGAAGTAGTGTCAACTATATTTTTAGTAGGATTTTCTATTGTCCTTTGACCTAGAGTTTCAATAGTTTTCTTGGTAGAGGTATCGGTGGTTTTATTAGCATGGGTATCTGTGATTTTCTTAGCAGGGTATCTGTGGTTTTCTTACTCCTAAGGTTGTATTGTCTGTTAACTTCGTTGATAGCATTATCAAAACCCTATTTATAGTCATCTGATTCCTCATAATGAAGTTATATCTGAGACAAATGGAAAATTTCTTGTTCCTCTTGGGTAAGAAATATTGTGTCGTCATCATTTATCCTCATTAGATTTATTTGATTGTCATTTGTGTCTTTAACTATTTCACCTTCGTCATCAGCATAATTTTCCATGAAATGAGGTTTGATTTGTTGTTCTAGTCCCTTTTGTTCCCTTTTTTTAATTTGTGGTGGATTTCTCCTAAAATTTGGGTTTTGTTTTTGGGAACCACTTTGATTTTCTCTTGAGGGAGTTCTATCTTTCAGACTGATTCTCTACATCACTCTCTTCATTGTTCTAACGAAAGAATCTATCTTAGAATCAACAGAAGATGTTGATGGTTCCTCTTTCATGGTCACTCTCTTCTTTTTTCTCATCCTATCTCTTTTAGCTAACAAATTAGCCTCCACACTCACTGCATCTCTTTGCATTTCTTCTAAAGTTGCAAATTTTATCTCTCTTAACTGATAAGACATATCTACCTCAAAGCGATCAGGGAATTTTATCAAGGCTAAAACTTGAGGGGTTTAATGTTTACATGAATTTCATTATAAAATATATTGAATCTGGTGCAATAATCCTGGACACTTTCCCCATGTGCCCTCCTAATACTTTCGTATTCTAATAAAATTTGAAGGGGGTTCTCTTTAAATTCCCATCTGTTAAGGAATGACTGATGAAATGCAAGAATATCAATAATGCTAGCAGTTGGTAAGGCTTTGAACCATTTTATAACTTATCCAGTAAGAATTTGAGTGAATAGTCTCATCTTAAAATTTTCTTCGTCCACTTCTTAAAGATCAAAGCTATCATTCATCCTGTCAACATGTTGCTGAGCAATTATGGGTCCAGTACCATCAAACTGGGGAGTCCTAGTTTGATAGTCTTGTGGCATATTTGCTAAAGGAGCATTCAAAAAAAAAGGAGAAGATCTTGCTGCCATGATGGATATATGAGGATGGATAATAGGTGGATTAGTTAAAGGTGGAGGTTGGGTTTCCTGGTGTGAAACTATGGGAGTGGTAGTGGAATTATAGAAGGAGTGGGAATGGATGATTTAGGATGAACGGATTGAGATGTATTGGATGAGGCTGCAAAATTTAAGGCAAAGAGTTCAACAGATTGCTAGATGAACGCCTCGTGGATAGATAGGTCAAGGTCTAATACTAAATCCTATAATTTATCAAAGTCCCGAAGGATTTGAAGATTGGGATCAGGTTGAACAGAATTTCCTTCAAATGAATGATGTTGTAAGGCAGACTGATCTACCACAGTTGGTCCACCCAATTTTCTGACTTAGTCCTAAACAAGCTATGCTCAAATGGAAAATCAAACTCAATATCTTGTAAGGTGACAAATTTATTTGGAAGAGAATCTGCCCTAGGGGGAGGAATACTACTTCCTTGACTCTTGGCTAAACTTCTCCTCCTCAACAATTTCTCAGGGTCATCTACAATATTGGTAGGTTTAGGATCATGATGAGATCTATTATAAACTATTTTTGGAGCCAGAATTAAAATATAAAACACACAATCACTATTATTTACAAAGGTATACAACCTTTGAAATATTCCTAAAATGAATTTTTTTTAACCAGGGAAATGAATTTGCAAAATATCACAGTATTTTCGGTTCTCAGTATGGTCGCCACTATGTTATCATTATGTAATTTATGAGGTTGTGAGAGAAAACACAGACGAAACATCAAAACTGATTTTAAGTCTAGAAGCTAGCCCTTCTAAACTCAAAGAGGGATCTCTCTGTCAGATTTAGCTTGGTTTTCTGTAAATTTTAGGCTATTTATAATTATGTAATTGTTTGTAATTGATTTGGTTGATTGAGTGCCTATACTTCCATTAGGCTATGGAGTTTATAAAACTAGCATGGATCTGTATCAACTTTTCAAGGATTTTCACAGGGCAAGGTAGGTGAACGAGTTGGATCTTTAAGATTTAAAATGGTATGTAACAGAAGAAAAATAAAGATTCAGTTAAAACTAAAGAGAAATTAAGAATTATTTAGTTTGATTTCAGAAGAAAGCATTAAAATTAATTATAGCCAAAATTAGGGTGTATATTTCAAAAAATCTTGTTCGTCACCGTTCTATAAGGTAATTAAGATTTTAAGAAAGTACAGTAATGGAAACAAAGAAATAAGACATAAACGATGAGAAGCACTTCACCAATTTCTCCAACACATGAATCCTATGAAGAACTCCTTGTATTAATGATCGGACCCATCAACTGGAAAAATTACAATAGCTTATAGCAACCAAGAACTAACAACCAACCCATAATACTTCGAAGTGTGAAGTATTTATAATAATATTTACAAAAAAACCTCTCACAACCGAATGGGTATATTTAGCAAAATCTAAAAGAAATTATCTTTTTTACAAATTAATAAGATAGGTATAACTGCATCGAGAGGTGGCCCTGATGTGGAGGAAGTTGTTGCTGAGTTTTCCTTTGTGTCTCTGTTGCGTTGGCCAATCCTTTAACTACACTTGGAGTTATCACTTACTCCAGTAACTCACACAACTTATCCCAAATTTCTTCATCCGGAATTTTCAGCTTTGTTACCTTCTTATAAATTTAATCTACTACGGTATATTTTGAAAAGTAGATTTTACCACAAAAATTTGATTCACCTCATGCTATATGTAAAAGTCATTTCCCATTGCTTCAAGGAAAGCTTTTCCTGTCAAACTACCCTTTATATTTTCTAATTGCAGAATGAGGTTCTTTTTGGTTATAACCTTCTTGACTTCTAGGATAGTTTCAATTCTATCCTCAATTCTATTTCCTCCAACTCATATTTATTATTGGAATTGACGAATTTGATGATATTAGTAGCTTCAGTAGGCTTGGCACCCAGCTTCTCTTTGATGTCTGTAATAGCTTCTGTGGCTTTTTGTATTAGGTCCTTCTACTCAAAAATGATTTGGATGGATGACCAAATCTCATTCATGGAGTTGAGGATGCTTGTCCATATGCTTTCCTTGGCTTGGGCCAAGGTTTGGCTAATGGCTAATTCTCTTTTTTCTTTTTGTATCCTTTCTAGTAGCCTTTGGGATCTTTTTTCTTTAGCCAAATGTGAAGCTTCACTTATGTTTTTCTGTTCCTGCAAAGCCTTTACTTGCCCTTGTAGTTTCTTTATCTCTTATGTTTGTATTGACATGCTTTATATGGCCTTAGTCAATTATTCAGCAGCATCTGCAGGTTGGGTTGAAGGCATTGTTTATGTTGTAGCACCTATAGTGGGGATTGCTATGAGGGGTATTGCATCCAAGGGAACTATGGCCACCTCTATATTTTGTTCCTTCTCCTTAATCATCTTCTCCATTTATGTCTTTATTTTCCTGATTTGGGCATTTTTCTCCATATCTCCCTTCTATGTTTCAGACTCTTCTATATCCTTGTTTTGTGGATCTTTTGTTGCTGGTAGTTTTAGTTGCATCCTCAATGATGCAATATCAACATTCTTCTTTTAATTAATTCTTCTGCAACCTTCACATTTTCTGGATCATACCCCATTTTAACAACCAGATCTTCCAATGATTTGATCCTTGTGTCTTTAGTCAGAGAAGAGATCTTCTCCATATTCAGTTGAGATTGGATATTTAAAAGAGATACTTGCAATTTTGACACAGTCGTGGTTGTATTGGTTAGTGTAGAGAAAATCATCTCACAAGTTTGTTTATGCATCTCCATTTGAATAATGGGATGAATGTCCTTGGTGTCAAATTCAAAGGTTGTCTTTTTGTAGTCTATTGTTGTCTTTGGCTATGGAATTTGAGCCTCTGGGAAGGCCATATGCATCCTTAATTTCTTTGAATCAAAGGCTGATAGAAGTCTACTTTGTAAATTGGAAATTTATTTCCAGAACTTTGTAGGTGTTGTTATTGAGAATTTCATTCTTGAGCTTAATTTCTTTGTACCTGTCAAAGATACTCTTCTCCTTTTCTCCCTGAATGAGACTAGAGGTTTGGGTTGTGTCCGGCTGACCCTGTGACACTGATGACATTGCTAGAGATGTTATAAATTTGCTACCTAATTGTGCTGAAGATAATGGTTCTTTGATAGTCATGGTAGCTTCTTGTTCTGCATTCCTTTCTAAATCTATTTTAGGACTCGTTTTGGTCCTCTTTCTATAGATGATCTTGAATTATTTACCTACAATGTCTATAATTGAAGGTGATTCTTCCTTTATTTTCCTTTTTCCTGCTTTTTCCTGAGGAGTATGAGTCTGTGAAGTTGAAGTGGACACAATTTGTTCTTCGGCTTCTTGGTCCAGGGTAAATTCCTGATACCCTTATCCAAGACCTTTTACTTCGGATGATGTGTTATAATTTCATTTAATTAAAGTGTTAATGAACATAAATTAACATCTGCATGCTGTAAAGAAGAGGAACATAACAATAATTAGCAATATAAGACATTAATAATAGAGTTCGTCTAGGAGGGACTATGTCTTTGGGCCTCGGTGTCAAGATGGTGTAGGTCGCTACATTAATTGTTGTAAGGAGTGAAGATGTACATGGATGGTGTTTTCTTTGTCATACAAGGAAACCTCATGCAGGAGTTGTTGGACCTCTCTACGAGATGTTCCACTGCAGGAAATCTCATTCACAAAAAGGACTCCTATCAATATGAAAATGACTCACACATAATGACTATAAGTATCCCGTCAACATGGCAACAAAGGGATCTCAATCAAACATACATGTGACAATGAGTATCCCGCCAACATGGCAGCAAAGGGATCTCAAACATAATACAAATCCATGATAGAAAGTACATCTCACATCAAGAACAAAACAAGATCCCACATCAAACATCAACAGGGATCTGTACAACATAATGCATCTTATAGAGAAGAAGCAAATAAGTACATGAAATCAATGCATCATATACCTCACACTGAAGATGATTGAAGAATGGGTTGCTCTGCTACTGGATCTGAAATCACCATCGCAATCGTGGCGTCGAAAGGTGTGAAATCGATTGCTCACTTACTAAATGCTGACACCTATAACTCCACTTTGAAAAGTGGCCGGAAAACATAAGGCTCAGATGGAAAATCTAGCTACACTGTTGAAATCATGTCACCGAGAGGTGTAGGATTGGCTATCAATTTGCTGAATTCTGACAAAGTGAAAAATATGGGGCTACAGGAATCTTTTAGATTCCCCATAAATTCCTCAAAGATGCTGCTCCACGGGCGGACTGGAAATATGCAACTAAAAAGGCGAATCTGACCTCACCATTGTGTTCCCTGCGAAAAACCATGAAAAATGATTATAAACTTGAATATATTCCGACATGGAGAAAAATAACCTCCCTGGGAAAATTTAAGAATCATGGTTCCGCTCCCTGTTTCTGGGCCTACTCATGGTTCCACCTCAAATTAATTAAAGTTTTTCTTGAACTCTGCACTCCATCCTCTGATGGGCACATCTGCGGACTAAGGTCTTATATAACTTAGAGGGTGGAGTGCTCAAGCACCTCCAATGGCGGAACAATTAGTTCTCTTGAATGGCAGAGGAGGGGTCGGGGGGTCCAATCCCGCCCCTCCTGTTTTGGTGACATTATATATAAAAATAAACTTTGGGCGGTGGGAAGGTCAGCTCCACGCAGCCCAACCTAACCACATCCCTCCTTGCAATGTGTAGGGTGGTAATATATATGGCAAGTTTGTTTTTATCACATATATAAAACATATATATGGTGTGATATGTTACAAATTAGTTGGGATATAATATATTTGTTTGTTTTATCCCCATACCATTTTAATATTCCAACATTTCAATATTAGTTGGAATGAATTTAATAACTTTGTTTTTTGTTTTTTTTTATAATGTTTGTTTTTATATTTTTAAAACAAATTTATTTAATAACCATATTTATATATATTTAAAATGAGTTGTTTCATATGGTTATTTTTTTAATTATTATTTTTTTTGTCTTTTTGTAAGTGGAGAACTAATGGAGGAGCTCCATGTTTCAACAGCTGAGGGGATTCCATGTGGACCCCATGTTCTTACTGGAACGCCATGTAGCATGTTGTGGGCCCCACTTCCCTGCCTTCACAAAACTTCAAATTGCTCTAACTCCCTCATTCGAGCTCGGATTGACGCACCGTTAACATTGTTGTGATCAGGGCGATGATCTCTTCAATCTAAAGCTGAGTTTGTCACATTCATGTCACTTTTAATTTTGGAAAAAAAAATTCCAAGCCACTAGTGTTTGAAGATCCACCTGGATCAATCCTCCCCATTGAGAAGCGTTTGGTCCTCCAAAAGCATCATCTTCTATCAATCATCAATTAAATGCAAATGCCTTTGAAAGGCACATTCCCACATGAATCCTTCACCGGAAGTACTTTGGATTCGAAACGTAGTGCCAACACCTGTAACTGCAACGCAAATGTCTGAATAGGCACATCCCTTGAAGACTCCTTCACCTGACGTACTTCGGAATCAAGATGAAAATGCCAACACCTGAAACTACTGCAACGAAAATATTTGAAAAGGCACATCCCTTGAAGACTCCTTCACCTTTGTCCTTCGGAATCGAAATTCAAAAACCCACATCTACCTAAAGTTGCAACACAAATATGACCAATTATGACTCAAACATTTCCATACTTGCCACGAGTTTACATGCTCAATGGTCAAGTTTACATCAAATGGAAAGCACACCCCAGCTATCATTACAAGGCCAAAAACATCATTGTCACATTTCGAAGTGATGGCAAACACACCATCACTTTTACATGAAAGAAATGCATCATATGACTTATAAAGCAAGGCCAAAATATCATGGTTGCTTACCAAGCGATGGAATACACATCATCACCTTTACATAAAGAAATTAAACACATGATTTACAAAAATAATGCCATGAAAATATAACACATCTAGAAAACCCGCTCCTTATCAAAGTGAATGGGCCATCCCCCTGTGGGAGATTCGCTTGTCGATCGACTCTTTCAACTAGTTCATGCACAGGCACTTTGTCTTTAAGGTGCTGCTCTGGATGGAATCTCCAGCACGTGGCTCTTTGATGGCCACTTCACTTGCAATAATTGCAACGAGTCTTCTTCCTCCACGCCTAATTAACCATTTTCTTTCCCTGGTGTGGATAATGCTTTTCATGCCTCGTTCTCCTTTGTGTTGCCACTCTTTTCCAACACTTATAAATGACATGGTTATGTAAACCACAAAAATGAAAAGTTTTTTGATGCTATGATTTGAGACCACAATTATCAACACTCTTATAATCAAAATTAATTCTAGAATAATGAGACTTATTATACCTTCCTGTTGTGACCAGCAACAACCCCCCCTTTTATTTAATATTAGTAATAATACTAAATAAATGAGGACCCTTAGTTAAAAAATCCAAAAAATCAATTAGGATTTGTTTGCCTTTTCAAATAAAACTTTCTATCATAAACCTAATCCCTTAGAAAGAATATCAAGAAACACTTAAGTTTATGATTGATTATAATAAAATTACTCTTTAAACAAGATAGCGCATCCATAACAAAAATGGTATATATCCTTTATAAAACGCATTGGTCGCAGATCGCATAGCGCAGAAAACAGAAATGATTAATGAATATCTTTTGCGCTCTTTTCAATTATGCGCTTATGTGATTTTGCGATATGCGCTCTTGCGATAATGCGATTATGCGATTTTGCGATTTTGCGATATGCGCTTTTGCGCTATTGCACAATTTCTTCTTTTGCGCTATTTTCATGACTGCGATGACTTCATTTTGCGATATTGCGATATTGCGCAGCAAATCGCAGATCACAATCTTTCACATTTTAAACAGTCTCATCACCTTTCTTATGCCATTACTCTCATTTATTTGTAAAACGCAGGCACGAAGGAGTAAACGTCTATACAAAGCTTACACTAAACACTATGGGAAAGAAGGAGAAGAGCTCGAGTTCTGAAAACAAAGAAATGTCTTCGCTGTATACAGACACCGCTTGTAATAAGGATGTCGGTATATCCACTTGGGAAGGAATGTATAATCTGCTAGAGGAAGAAAACCCTGTGGTGATAAAAGTTGTAGCTCACGAGGAGTTCAAGAATGCGATGCGAGTAGCCATAGGACTTGGCTTGCTCATTTCTGCCTAGAATAGCAGCAAGGCCAAGGATTCTTCCATATACAGACATGGTGAGATGGGTGCTAGATAGCACCGATATTTCCGACAGACAATTCCGAACTCCATCTGAAGAGCTAATCGGGTCATTCACCATAGAAGATCTGAGATTAATGTATAAGTTGCCAGAACCTCAGGTGACTTTCAACAAACAATTCATGGA